>JBBMEF010000018.1:387750-405016 GCA_037832685.1 Sicyos baderoa | reverse complement strand
TTGTAGAAAATTTAAGAGAAAATAGGCTTAAATTTGAAAAACCAAAAACAAGAAACCAAATGGTTATCAAACGGGGCTTAAGATATCTTGAATTCGAATCTCCTATTTCAAATTGTTGTAGTTTCAGCCAACATAAGCAGTTGCTCAGCGACACTAATGTATGTCCAATGACCAACTTAAAATCTTCAATGGGGTTCAAGTTTCATTCGAATAATATAGTCTCAAAAAAAAATGTTGTAGTTTCAAGAAAAAAAGACCTTTTATAATTTTATTAAAATCTTCAAATAATATAATTAGATAACCAACTTAATAAATACTTAATTAATTAAATATTATTTTATATTTTATATCAAATCATAAACCGTATAACTTAACTTAATATATGTTTTGAATGAATATGTGAGCAAGTTTAAATTAATCAATATTGTTTTAACAGTAGACACGAAAGTTATATTTTATTTTATTTTTAATAGATATGATCCAAGTTTTAATTGAGCCATATTTTTATGCGTTTAACTAATTTCTAGTGAGTTTATTATTATTATTGTTATTTATTTGTTTTTTTAAGCAATCTCTAGGGAGTTTATTGAACTATATTCAATGAAAAATGCTGTGACAATATCAAACCTCCAATAGTTACAAATGTCTATTGAGGTATAATCATTTTGTCATAGCTTTAGTCGCAATTTCATTGAGACCATATGAGTATATTCTGTCTTCCACAATTTCAGCATTTTATTCCCTATTTTAGTTTAAATTATAAGTCCACATTTCAAGAAAACAAACAAATACATATTAACTTCCTTCAAAAACAAACAAAAACAAAAACAGATGTATATCAACCATTCATTCAACTAAATAACCTCATAATTACTAAGTCGTACATAATGCAAGTAAAACTATGCTACTTTTGACAGCGTATGATGAAGTTAAGTACTAAAATTCATGAAATTGCAAATTAGTAAAAATACAGTAATTGTTTAAAAAAAATATATAAAATAGTAATTTTAAATTCGTTTTTTTAAAATAAAAAAGTCCTACAAAATTGTATTATAAGTAAAAGTCAATAAAAAAAGGTAAACTTTTCAAAAAATAAAAAAGGTAAAAAAGTTATTTTATATATACGAGTTTATTCGGAATTAAAAACTTAACAAAAACTGGAGACGGACGCATGTGAAATAAGAAAAAGATTGTAGAAAATGTCCCACATCGGAAACAACAATAAAAAATGCAACCATATGCCATTATAAAAGGCGCCTTGAATCGATAAGGAAATTTCATACCTTTCTCGGCCTTTTGGCTAAGATCAAGTGTAGTATCTGTTCTTATCAGTTTAATATCTGATACGTGGGCTATCGGCCCACATGATATTAAATTAATTTTTTATGGGTGGGGGCCCACCACATTAGCTTGCTATTGGGGCCTTCTAGCGTCGCCCTTGCCTTGCACTACAGCAGGGCCTGGCGCAACCCTCCAAGCCCGACTCAAAAGTTTATTTTCTGATTTATACGACTTCTTTGTATATTTATGAGCATTATAAGATATTAATTCTTATTTTTACGAGATTAGCCTAATTTCAGCTTTACTTCAAAATAATAATAATGAAGTTTAATTCTAAACCTTTTTCAACTCTATCTCTTAAGATGATATAATTTGAAATCAATTTCAAGACAATTGAGTTTTATCCAACCCCTTTACAAATAATCCTCAGAAATTCTTAAACAGTATAATAATAAACGACATTTAAAGTTTGCGAATACAATTTCATATGTTTTTTCGACGTTTCTTATTTATTTCTTAGTGTTTTGTTTTCTTATAAGAAAAAACGACATAAGTTTTATGAGTAGGTTTGGTTTGACATTTTACCATTCATCCTTTTAGTATATTTACATTTTTAATTTGTGCATATTGCTCTTTCAACGAAGTAAAAAAAAAAAAAAATGAAAAAATGCATAAACCACTTCTAAACTATGTTTGTTTGTAACAATTAATTCAATAATCACCTCCCCTCAAATATGATAAATTGAGTGATTTTTGACAAGGGTATATTTGTCATATGATTTTTTTTTCTTTTACGAATTATAATTACTTTCTAATGATTTACACGGCAAGATCGACACTGGTTTTCACCCATTCCCCGGCGGAGCTCCGTTCTATTTGCGCTCTGAGATCCGTTCTCTTTGCCGGAGAAAAAAAATAAAATACTTTTTCCAAAAAAAGAAAAAGAAAAAGAAGAGTTGTGTTCATCCATGGCGATTCCTGTTCTTCAGATTTGGTCTTCCCTTTCGATGCAGACTTTCAATACCTCTCGATGGATTCCAATTCTAATTTCCCAATACAACAATATGAATTACCTTCATATTTCTCTCGGTTTCAAAATCTCTCGAATTACGATGTCAAAGTCTCAATTGCTCTTAGACGTGATATCTTTTAGTTTTGAAAACCAGTGTCGATCTTGCCGTGTAAATCATTAGAAAGTAATTATAATTCATAAAAGAAAAAAAAAATCATATGACAAATATACCCTTGTGAAAAATCCCTCAATTTATGGGGAGGTGATTGTTCAAATTCAAAATTTAAGGGGTTAATTGTTACAAACAACATAGTTTAGGGGTGGGTTTGTGCATTTTTCCAAAAAAAAAAAAACAATCAAAACTTGATTGGAAATTATGATGACTTATCTTCCAAGTTAAAATTACATTAAACATTTTTAGCAATGGAACAATTTTACATCGAAGAAGGTTGACTTAGACTAATTATAAAAAACACTAAGTGAGTAATCAACATTTTAGAAATAAGTGAGTATTATTATTGTATCAATTGAAAACAACATTTTGAAATACGGAGACAGGTAATTTTTCATTTTCCCTTTTTTTTTTTTTTTACTCATATTGGCAAACATAGCATGTCTTGGAGGAAAGAAAACGTTATCAATCAAACGAATTAAAACGAGATGAAACAAATAAAGCAATGTCAACCAACCGAATTTCATTTGATGGGATATAGTTAAAAATCCACGTGAGCTTTTATTCTTGTAATAACCTACCACCACCCGATATAGCAAAGATGATTATTCTAAAAAGATGAACAATTTGAAACATATACATATAAATATCTGACTGAGAAGGAAAAAAACCATTATCTTTGATAACTAGCCAAGCCACTCCTAGAAGGTAAATAGGATACCAATTTGTTATACAATCGAATGATGCCCTAACTAAAAATTAATTTCTTACGTGTTTCAATGACATCCAAATGTTGTAGGATAAAGTGGTATGTGTCATGACAATAGTGAAGGTGCAAGCTATTTGGACCATAACGGATTTAAAAAAAAAAAAATCAAGTATGCACCAAAAGCATGATATGAACCAACGCAACAATTCGTTCTAAAATAAATAGATGAAATTTGCAGACTTTCTAGAAACGAATTACAACTTTACTGAGACAGGCAAAATTCTAAAATCGAGTTCAAGATAATTTTCTATTTTTTACACATCCAAATCCCAAAACCCAAATAATAATGACTCCACCAATACATCAAACTACTCCATAAAATAACAGTTGTCTACTTGCCACCAATTACATATAGTTTACTCAAGCAGGCATTGAAATATACTTTGACCACATCCTGTACCTGAATTGCTCTTAGTTCTTAGAAGGTTGAGAAGTTGAAATCCATAAGGCAAGAAAGAGCGATTCCTCGTGTCGTCGAGCTTCATTAGCAGGCGCATCCACCGGACTGTGGCTGGGATTGTGCACCACTGCCCGAGGACTTCAGGTTAACATCAACCATGTCTTCTTGCTTTGTTGAAGAGAGAGTTTCCATTCCCGGCAATGCTGCAGCAATTTTTCGGAACAGTGCCTGAACAAATTATAACGTTGACCATTAGGAAAGACTGTAAACGGGTACTGCCGACGTGAAGTAGAGTTATCCAAATATGGAGAAGTTATGATATTGATTTACCTTAATATTGAACCCAGCTTTTGCACTTGTTTCTATAAACATGACATTTAGTTCACGGGCTTTGGCTTCTGCTTCTTCTATAGAGACTTGCCTAGGAATCATGCACTTGAGAAGGTGAAACAACATGCCAAACAACACTAAAGTTCTTGGAAATTCAAAGTCAATAAATTCATGCATTTTCATGTTTAAAAAATCAAGTTTGCTGTATTTCACTCTCAAAATTTATAGTTTATGTCTATAGTATCATGTATCAATTTGATATACTTGTTGAATTAGGTTAGATTATACTCTACCTCACTTGTGGATTTTGAAATTTGAAAATACTAGAAATCAATATCTATTGGAGATGAAACAACTCGGAAAAGGTGTGAACTTAGGATCTCCTACTCTGATATCATGTTGAATCATGTTTTTTATTTTGATAATCTAGAATCGAAGTTTCACTCCACTACATACCCAAGAGCACTCGCGCCCGTCCCAAGACACAAACCTCCAAATGATCATACCTTGGAGACCCCTCTACCAAGAAAGCCGCCTTTTGAGGATCATGTTGAATTATATTAAATCATCCCAAAAACATAAGCTGATGGGGTAGTATGTGTAACAAATGTTAGACCTATATTGGCTATTGACTTTGTACAATAGTGTTTTTTTTACACACTGATTGTGCTAACAAGTGTATAATACGTGTTTAACAAATGTTGGAATGTCTAAGTGAGGACATTGACATGTCAGTCAAACAAAAGTGTTTGTGCTTCTTAGTTGAGCTATACTCATCATGCCATTCTAGCCATTTTTTTTCATGTTGACGTCACGAGGGTATTTAAAAAACCAAAAGATTATTTGCATTCTCTTCTCTCTACATTACTATCTCATCAATATTTTCGCTTATTATTCATACCACCGCCCAAAAATTAAAGAAAAGGAAAGAAATTAATGATACATGAAACCATCATGGAGTAGCTCAATTGGGGTGTATAAGGTGATAGGTTTAATCCATAGTGATCACCTACATAGGAATTAATTTCCTACAGGTTTCCTTGGCATCCAAATGTTATAGGGTCAGGCGGTATGTCCCGTGATATTAGTCGAGGTGCGCGAAAGCTGGCCCGAACAATCACGGATATAAAAAAAAAAAAAAATTAAAAATGTAAAGAGAAGAAAGAATGTGAGATAAAATTCATAGCCCAATATTACCTCTTCTCCACAAGGTCGGTTTTGTTCCCAACAAGCACTATAATAACATCACTGCCCCTCTCAGTGCGCACCTCCTCAATCCATTTTGAAGTGTTTATGAAAGTCTGCCTGCCTGTGTAGCAACAGGATGGAAACAGTTAAAAATAATCCTTTGAGCACATCAGGGTGCAGAAATAGCTCCGGAGCATGCCATTGAGTACTATCTGAGATAAAGATTTTTTTTTTATATATATCTGTGATTGTCCGGGCCAACTTGTGCGCACCTCGACTAATATCACGAGACATACCGTCTAACCCTACAACATTTAGATGACAATGAAACCCGTAGGAAATTAATTTCTAGGTAGATGACCACCATGGTGAACCCATCATCTTAAGCCCCTAAGACCCTCTTTGACCACTAGGTCACTCTGTGATGGTTACGTAAGATTAAGAGCCTAAAAGGCTCAAATTCAAAACCAAGATCCACCCTACGAGTATTCAAAACATTTCCTTTTGCCTACAACTACATCAATCATGACAAATCCACATGGAAAAAATATACATATTCAAATGGGTTGCTTGAGAAATAACCAACAGAAACAAGTGAGCATGAATCACCCCACTTCCAATTGCTGTTGACCTAAAAAAAAAAAAAATTCTCATTGTATAGAATGTTTCAGATTCCATACTAGCAACATCATAAACGATGACAGCAACAGATGAGTCCCTGATATAGCTGGGTATTAGACTTCTGAATCTTTCCTGTCCAGCAGTGTCCCTGACAAACGAAGCAACTTAAAATTTTAAAATGTAAAGAACAATCCATTCCCCTGTGGGAAGGACAGCCGAAGAAAGTTGCTCGCTCCAATTAAATAGAATTAGAAGTATCATAAATATAAGTGCACAAAAGTAAAAATTAATACATTATTTTACAAGATTGACAATACTCAAAGAGAAACGATCATAATTGAAAATATTAGCAAGATCCCAGAAAGAAGCCACGAAACTCTAATGAAATTGACTTCCCATTTATTCTGATAATTATTTTTGTTAGGCATGTGTTATTGGAGCTTTTATTTAGAAATTGATTAAGCAGGACTCAGGAGTGAGGCTGCATTTCATCCAATAAGGTGGCTGCGACCTTACCCATTTGATCCCTCCCAAAAGAAATTTTAATATATATTTTCAAATTTCTTAAAATTTCATTAGGAATACTAGGTTAGAGAGCACTAATTGCAGTGCAGCATACGAGACTACCATTACTACAGACAGGAGAGGCATACCAATTCAATGATTAATTTTCCTCCAAAAAAGAATTTCAAATGCAGAACTTTCAGATTTCTTGCACAAGGGCAATATATTTTAAAGTTTCAAAAGAGAATGAATTTAAACTGAAGGAATTCCTATATTGGGTTGTTTGCATAAAGCTTGAGTTGTCGTAATCTATCATCATTTAGACCATGAACTCAAGCAAAAGTAATCGTATAAGTTCTTAAATTCTCTAGAACAAACAGGTTACATGCTTAATATACAAGCACAAAATGTGATTTAATGATAATTCTCGTAGAAGAGTAATGTCAGTAAGTAAAATCAATAGAAAGTGGTGACTGGTGAATTACATACGAGCAACCGTTAGATATGATTAATCTTACCACAACTGCAGTCGAACAGTGCGGTCTTCAAGATACATAGTTTTCGAGAGAAAATCAATTCCAATCGTAGCCTGAACAAAGGCAGAGAAATTAAAATATTGCAAGAAGTAAATGTGAGTATGAATTTGAAAATGAAATTTAAAAAGAACATGTATATATATATATATTTGCCATCCATATTCTTCTAGTAATCCAACAAAGCAAAATCGAGGAATCAGAGCACGATTCCACAATAACAATCTCTAAATTCAAATCATCTGAAAAAGAGGCATCAAATAGAATCCATCCTTCTCCTCATTTCGATTCAATTCTGAAGGCGTACTCAATAATATCCTAGTGCTGCCAAATCTAAACACCAGTCACCTGGAATCATCAAGGACTTGCAATTCAAACAAATACACAGTACGCAAAGAAAAAGTTGATCGCCTATGAATAAAAACCAAAAGATCTAAAAACAAAACCACCGAGTTCTCATCCTCCTCAACAATGACCTAACCAGACGCAAAAGAGAAACACAAATCCGCATACAATCGAAGATAACCGCAGAAGAAACGAAATAAATCAAAATAGAAGACGATTTCAACAGGATCATACATTCAGCAACAATTTCCGAATCGATCCGGCGGCAGCGTGCAATACAAACAAGGATCTACACAATTAGCGACTCAGGGCCGGGGATTACCTGATATGTAGTATCGAATTTATCGTACATGAAGCGCGTAATGATGCTGGTTTTTCCGACGGATTGGTCGCCAAGAAAGACCAGCTTATACTTCGCCAGAGCCGACGTCGGTGCCATTTGTGCAGAGATCTCCGATCTGCGTTTCCGATTGAGGAAGGATTATTGGATGAAGATGGAGATGGAGATTTCTGAATGAGACGATGAGGCCGTGGTTTTGTTGCAATGGAAAATCTGGCTTTTGTGTCTTTCGATTCTTCGATCTGGATTCTGCCTTTCAGTTTCGCTCTACTCGTTATGGATCTCCATCGGGTCGGGTCGCACTAATCCGCTCGTTCTTACCCGCTCCAATTTTGTTTATATTATATATGAAAGAAATGTATATTTTCTTGTTTAAAAATAAAAGAAATTGATATTTTCTATTTAATTTATCTAATTTTTTTTTTCTTTTTAGTACAAATTGAGGGAGAGAGATTACAAATACCGATTTGATTTACAACCAAACAATAAAACCATTGCACCAAAAAAACACCTCACCTTATGGCATGTTAGACTTGGGTTGATGGGGGACTGGGAGGGAAGTCACTGTTTGTGTTGTTCCGTTGATTCCTTTTATCCCACATCGGGGGATTTTCAAGCTTGAGGGCCATCATTTTATTATTAAGTCCCTTTCCCTTCAAAGAAAATTTGCTCGTTGATGTATAGATTTTTTTTTTTTTTTTTTATCTTTATGTCACCATTTGATGACGTACAATTTTTAAATTAAAAAATTGTATGGCATCAAATGGTGTCATATAGTTAAATGATACTATCGTAATTTCAACATTTCAACAGTTTAATTTAAGAATATTTATAGATCCTTTGACACTACTGTTGAACCCGTTGCATCAATAATCCATTTGGAAACACAATTTTCATACAAAAAAAACTCTTCAAAAACAAACAGGGCATCACTGACACATATTGATGAAAGCCAAAGAAATTGCAGTGAACTGAAAACAAACCATTAATCTCTGTCAAAGGAGAAACTTCTCCACATTTTCCCTTATAACCATCTTCACAACTCAAAGGTGCATCCATGGCTGCACTAACCTTTATATTTGCCTTCTCATAATCCCCCATTTTCACTGCATCCAAACCCAATTACAAATCATTAACCGCCGCAGAGTACAGCTCCAAACAGCTCGTCAAACAACTCAACGAGTACTTCCCCCATTTCCCATTGCTCTTCAGAATCTCCGAAATCTCGGCCCCGATTCCTGCCGCCTTCGCCCTCGATTGCTCGATCGAAATCGAAACCAGTTCTTTGAACGTTGCATCTTTCGAATTGGGATTGGCTTTGAGGCTTTGAATGCAGAGTTTATAATCGACGTAGGGGTCTGTTTTTGCTGCTAGATTGCACGAGTGTTGAATAATAATGTCCGAAGAGAAAAAAAGATTAGTAGAATTTATTTTGAGAAGAGCTTGGGCGAGGGAAATGCTTACCTACCCTTACAACCACACATTTTTACATTTTAATAAAAATAATGTCTTTGATTGATGGAGAGATAAATACAAAAAAAATATATTATTGTAAAAATGGATAAGAATTTCCAAAATACTTACTCATCCTTATTTAAATATTTCTCAATTTCATGAGTGCACAATTTTTTAATTAAAAAAAATAAAAAAAGGTGGCTTAATGAATGATTGGTACTTGTCCAGGAACGGGGGAATTTCTCTCTCATATATAATTTAGTTATGTTTCTTTTAACATCTGCTTTATATAAGACAAAATCTAATATTTAGACTATATTGACCAAATACATAATTTAAAATCATAAAATTATATAAACTAATATTTAGACTATATTGACCAAATACATAATTTAAAATCATAAAATTATATAAATGGACTAAATTTTCTTTTTTCGTTTTTTTTAAAGAGACTAAATTTTACTTTATTAGACCAAATTTATAATTACCAAATGGTAATCATTTTAACGTATCAACTTCAAATAAACAAAAGTGAATAGACTAAATTTTGTTGGCATATGCAGCCAGGTGGTTGAAGCACGGGACGACAAGTGTCTCGCACGTTGCAACGTGCATGGCTCCTTCGGCTTGTGACACTAATCTTAAAACAACACGGCACCAAATAATCTTATATATATATATATATATATATATAACAAAATCATTGACGAAAGGATCTGAAAAAAAAGAAAAACAAAACAAATTAGCAATATATAATGTCGGCGGCGTCTCAAATCGATCCTCGCGACCAGATGAGATCCAGAGACGTCAGCAAGGTGGCTCGGGGCGAGCAAGCCCCACGCCCCGCTCATGAATACGGCACCGTTTCAAAGCCTCCGCCTCCTTCCTCTTCCTCCGTTTCCTCCGATCAGACCAACCGCCGTGATAATAGCGGCCGTCGCGGTGGTGGCGAAGATGAAGTTAATAAGGTCTCCTCTATGAAATTTTAGTATCTTAATGGACGTCATAGTTTTTTATTTGACAATATTTAAGGAAAAGAAGATTTCAACCTAAAACTTTATGCTAGATGATTATGCAAGGGATTTTTTTTTTTTTTTTTTTAATCAAGATTATGGAAGGATATGAGTATGGATTTAAATGATTTTTTGATGTAGTACGTTCAAATTAATACTGAATTAGTGTTGCTAGTAAACTAATGTTTTGTGGTTCTGAATTTCTACTTATTTTATTAAAATATTTGAAATATTTTGCATAAAAAAATTCAACATTCATTTTCCATTTAAATAATAATTTTGGAATGGGAAATTACCAAGTGTTTTGACTCTTTGTTAGGTGGTCGAAGAAGAACGGGAAACCTGAATTCAACAAGTACTTCGAGTCCTAGTAATTAGATGAAGATAACGCTATGTTTTATCATTGTTTTTTTTGGCTTTTTAGTTTATTTGGAAACACATATTAAGAACCATCTTAAATTTCTTTTCAATAAATTTGGTTTAGCTGTATATTTTTTCAACACTTTACAATTTATATAGTCATATTGATTGAACAACAATTTGTATATTAAATAGTTAGATTGGGCTTGGAGGGTTGCGCCAGGCACATGCTGTAGTGCAAGGCAAGGGCGACGCTAGAAGGCCCCAATAGCAAGCTAATATGGTGGGCCCCCACCCATAAAAAATTAATTTAATATCATGTGGGCCGATAGCCCACGTATCAGATATTAAACTGATAAGAACAGATACTACACTTGATCTTAGCCAAAAGGCCGAGAAAGGTATGCTTTTCCAATTCATTTTCAGCGCTTTTTATAATGTCATATGGTTCGGTCTTTCATTGTTGTTTCCGATGTGGGACAAATTTTCCTATCTTTCATCTTTGATAGCGGAGGCGCCTTGCATTGCAATGGGGAATATTACACCTACTGGAAAATTAAATAATGGAAAAATGTCATGCAAATAATAAACTCAGATGAATTTCGGACCTCAAAATTTAATGAAAATTTCAAGGATATAATGTAAATATTTTCTAATCCTAATTTATATGTGGTTAAGTTTGATTTCAAAATTAATTAAAAAAAAAGCATGCATCCTATAATAGTCTATTAGTCATGAGATCAATTATAATAGGGAATTTGCACTTTTAAAAATATTGCAAATATATCAGACACACTATTGATGGAGTCTATCAGACACACTATTGATGGAGTCTATCAGACACACTATTGATGGAGTCTATCAGACACACTATTGATGGAGTCTATCAGACACACTATTGATGGAGTCTATCAGACACACTATTGATGGAGTCTATCAGACACACTATTGATGGAGTCTATCAGACACACTATTACTATTGATGGAGTCTATCAGACACACTATTACTATTGATGGAGTCTATCAGACACACTATTACTATCGATGGAGTCTATCAGACACACTATTACTATCGATGAAGTCTATTAAATCTGATTTTGCTATATTTATAAATATTTTTATTTTTTATTTTTTTTTGTCTCATTGTAATATACATACAAATTTTTCATTATAATAAGATATATAATTAAAGTTTAGTAATTTACTTCGAGATTATTAACGTCAAATGTTCATGTCTGCCTTTTAAAATTTATTTTTTCTATTATTATTGATTTTGATTTTTTTTTAATGGAGTACTTGTTTCAGCTTTATAATACTCTTAGTACTACATTTAAAAACACAATATTCTATTTTCAAAATCAATTTAGTTTATTTAACTTATAAAATGTCATTCTAGGAAATGGAACCTCAGTGTTGAAGATAATAACTTTGTGTATTAACATCAAATTATTCTTGTGTTGAAAATGATATTTTTAAACAATAAAAAAGATACACATTATGCTCTGAGTTGTCATTGCCTCTTCCTCTATTGACACCATGTTTTGAATGGTTTCCCTCCATTTTTCTTTGAAATTTACTCCTATTGCACTCAGTAATTAAATTACCTATAGTTGCCCTTTTGAAATGTTAAAACACCATCACTTTGCCAATTACTCTATTTTAGTCCCTACAACATATCTAAATCCCATCCATATAGCTTCGACATGTCTCAAAATTAGGTTCAACCATTTATTTGAGGTTAAATTTTACTAAATTATTCGAGAGAAATATTTAGGTCATGCTCGGGCATGACCTAAATAATAATGTCTCTTTATATACATTATAAGTTACTTTATTTTAAATACAAAATGTACAAAGAGCAAGACAAGAAAAATTGTTTGTGGCCCACATTGGATCACATATATGGGCATTAATATTCATGTCATGTTTGGACATGACCTAAATATTTCTCATTATTCAATAGCTATTTGTCCAAAATATTATTGGACGTCCAACTAGAGCCAAGGGTCGACAAAAATAATTTGGAGAACCAGATTATATTATTTTGAGAATTCAACTTCTATGTACAAAAAATATCATAGTTGACTAATTAAATTAATTTTTCTTTTTGGATATCATTTTCAACTTATTTCTAAATGGATTCCATGTCATGAATTAGCCCCCTTGCCACGAGTCACCAGCAATATTATTACCAAAAAGGTCAATCTGGGACTGCTGCAATGGCTGATAGTTTCTTTCCATAAATAGTAGGCTGCTAGTTTGTAATTTCAACTCCATTGAGTTGAGGCCTAGATTTGATCAAAATTCAATGAATATGATCTTCCAACTTCTGATAAGTTTCTTGGAAATTATGGAGCCCCCTTTTATTTTTCTTTACTTTTGGTTTTTGTTAGCACACACACTTGGATTAAAGATGAATTCCAAGTCTAGTAAGTTATGAGTAAAACTCCTCTACACATGGATGTGTAGATGAGCTCTACATTTGGCTTAGGTGGCATCATTGTATGCCACAAATTTTTTTATACTTTTCAATATTTTCTTTTACAACATAATTTTGTGTGGCATCCAATGATGCCACCTAAGCCAAATGTAGGGCTCTTCTACTCATAAGTTATTAGTTATATATGTTAGGATTACAGAGCTTAATCATTGCATATGCTCGCCCGATGTCTTATATGTAGTTTGACAAATTAAAGGTTCACTTCATAATGATATCTTACCTAAAACGTAGTTGTTGATACACAACAATGTTTTTTTATGGATTTTTTTTTTTAATATTCAAATGTTACAAAATTACATTTTGTCTTGTAAGAACAGTCCAAGTATGCATAAGTTGGGTCAAACACTCATAAAACTACATTTTTAAAAAAAATAGTATGATTGACGTCAAATTGTTCATTGAAAAAGTGATTTCACAATATTTTTTTTTTTTTAAAAAAAAGGTTGGTTATTCCTCTTATGTATCTAGTATGGTATGGTATCATAGTCTACTAAACACAAATGGATCATATTTAGATAAATGATAATGAAATTGATATTTGGTTAATCCAAAGAGTCATGATTTTAAAGAACATGTTGAGGATCCTACATTGAAAAAGTGAAATCTCACTGCTTTTATAAGATGAGTGGATTAATTCTCTTATTATTAATTGGTATTAAATAAAAATTTATACTATTTGATACTCAAAAGTAAGATTTCCAGGATGTGTAAGACGTTGTGTAGTGCACGGGTGCACTGAGTGGATTGTAGAGTGGTTCTACGAGTGAAACTCATCTATGTATTATTGCAGCATCGGATGTGAGGCATTACAAGAACTCTAGCGCCAATGTGTGTGCTCTTCGAGCAAGGCTTAAAGATTATTGTCCTCTTATTAGCAATGTTGAACCTTCGGATATTTTTAATATTGAAATGTGGATGCTGGTCTAGGGACGAGCGTGGTAACCCTCGTTCCATAAAAAAAATAGAAATATAGATAGGAAATAAAAGTGGATAACGACTATAATTTTGGTATCTAAATTATGAACTTTGTAGAGTGGAAACATAACGGACTATCCAATGTACAATGTGAAAAGTCAGAGATGCTTCAATATCACAACACTTTTTCAGTGTAATACAACCTAACTTTTTCAGGCAAACCAATTCAATTGAGTATTTTCTTGATGAAATACCATTGAATATATTTATGGAATGAACGAATTAGATAAGTCAATGACTCATTGGCTCGGTTCAATTCTATCTGTCTTCATCAAATAATTACAAGCCTACCCTAACTTATCCTATTGAACTGCGCACACACCAAAAATAATAAACAAAAATAATTATATTTTTAATCCTCAAGTTTTGAGTCTAGTTTTAATTTGATTTTTATGTTTCAAAAAATAGAACGCTTTTATCATTTATATTTCAATAATATTTATTTGTAGTGCTTGAAATAATAAAGTAGTTAATATATGAGGCAAAATTGACTAAAATGATGATCAAACTAATTTTAAATTTCAATATATTGATAAAATGTCTATTTAGTTTCACATGAAATTATTTTTTAAATAAAAATAAATATAAAAACAACTTAAGATTAAAAGTGATTGTTATTGAAATGTCAAATTGAAATTAGATCCCAAATTTAGAGATTAAAATTGTAATGACTCTAAGAGTTCAAACAGGCTGTTAAGAAGCTATATAGTTATTTTTTTTTTCATACACTAAGTACTTTACTAACGCAGATTAATTTAAGTTGAAAAGGCAACAAATTGTGTTTCATAATGTCAATATACCATTTTCTATTTTAAAAAATGTCAATACATGGTATATTATATGACTACTTTTCTCTTTTGGTGATTATAATCACTAAACCACAAAAAAAAAAAAAAAAAAAAAAAAAAAAAAAAAAAAAAGCCAAAAGTCTAACAGAATTCCACTAAAATTAAAAACAAATTCAAATCCTTTGATATAAATATATTTATTTATTTATATAATCAACGAAAGCTGAAGGAAACTGAAGAAAAAGAGCCCAAATTAACTATAAATACTCCAAAAACACTGCCCATTTGAATTCATCACCACATCTTCAAAGTCCTTTTTTATTATTTCTCCAATATTCTTAAGCTTTTGCTACTGTTTTCATTATGGATTTCTCTTCTGTTTCTGTTTTTGTATTAGCTTTGCTTCTCATGCAAAGGGTCTCCGAGAGCGCCATGTGTAACGACTGTTTCACACGCTCTCGAGCCGCCCATTACCCGAACTCAGAGGAACAAGGAACCGACCGTAAGCGCGCGCTTGCTGTTGATTTCGTTTCGCTTTCAATGCGACACCGTTTATGTTATGTCATTATTGGAATTTGGTTTGAATTTTGTAGATGGAGCGTGTGGGTATGGAACCTTTGGAGCAACAATTAACGGTGGAGATGTTGCAACTGCCTCTGAGCTTTATCGAAACGGTGTTGGTTGTGGAGCTTGTTACCGGGTGAATTTATATCCGTGAATATCCAGTCATCTTACGAACATTTCAACTTTATCGAAACGGCGTTCGTTTGAATTTGTAATTTTTATTTCAGTAAATTTGATAGTAATGTGATGGGAATGAATATAGGTGAGGTGTGTGGATAGTGAGTTGTGCAAGGAGGATGGAGCCATGGTGGTGATAACGGACCAAGGGTCAGGACCGGGCGAGTTTATAATGAGCCGAAAAGCCTATGCTGGGTTGGCTCAAACCGCGGATGCAGCCGCTTCTTTGTTAGCCCTTGGTGTCATTGACATTGAATATAGACGGTTTGTTTTCTTCCAAATTCTGTAACAATTATTATTTTTTTTTTAAATAATTATTTGTTATCGAATCCAAAGATTCATTCTTTGGAAATTTTGAGAGTACATAATACTCTTTTTCCAAGGGCACGTTTCACCCAGAAATAAAGGAGGAGTTGAGAAGGAATGTAGGTGAATTTTATATTTACCTGTAAACTTCCATAAACCTACCTAACTCCTACCCAACTCCACACGTGGGTCCCTCATTTTTATTTAAATATTAAAAATATTAAAAAATTATTTAATATATTTTTTTATTTAAATAAAAAATTTAATAATTTTTTTACCATCGCACCAAACATAACTTTATTATTAAAAAACTATTAAATATCAATTTTTTTATTTAAATAAAAACTTCAACAATTCTCTTTCCATCACATCAAACATAAACTTATTTTCTCTTATCTTTTCTTTTCATCCCAACCGAACCCTACTCATCCATTTGAAGCCAAACATGCCCTAAGATTTGTGTCTCAACTCTATTATTATTATAATAGTAATAATATATTTTTTAAAAAAATCTGATAAAAAAGTGAGTAATTTAATGTAATGGATGGTTTATACTATATATTGTGTTTGTGAAACAGAGTGGGTTGCAGTTATCCATACAAGAACATTACAATTAAGATAGATGAGAACAGCAATGCTCCTCATTACTTGGCTTTTGTCATTAGGTTTCAACAAGGCAAGAATGACATCACCGCCGTTCAACTTTGCGAGGTACAGTTTCTTTATATGCGTGAATGTTCCGACAAATTTACGTATTATTCGACTATTGTCTTAAAATCAATAATTTTATCGGTTTTGTTTATATCTGTGACTGTTCGATATAACTTGCGCGCACTTCGGCTAATATGAACTATTTGTTTACACAACTTTTGAACATTTTTAATCTCAAACTTTATAAACTCAAACTTGTCAATCAAATTTTGCAGACAAAGAACTTCGTGTGCAATCTATTAGGTCGGAGCTACGGTACCGTGTGGACAACAGTGTCGCCACCAAGGGGGCCTTACTCGCTGAGAATGTTGCTAACAAACGAGGACGGAGACGAGGAATGGATCGTGCCCATCAACAATATTCCTCGTGACTGGAAGGCTGGAGACATCTACGACACTGGAGTTCAAATTAACTAAATTCATCATCTATTTTTCATTTTCACATACAGTTTTATTTATAGATTTGAAATTGTTTTCTTCCCAAATGAGAATTCAAATTCTTCATGGATGTGTTTGATTTGTATTTTTTTAAGGTGATTTTTTTGCTGAATTATTAAATAGGTTGTAGTAGTTGTATTATTTGATTAGAGCATGTCATTTTAAAAGTGTCATAAATTAAAGATTATTGAATATAACAAATCTCTCTCTCTCTATATATTTTTTACTTTGGATATAAAGTTTGTGTATGAAATTATTTATTCAAAATCTTACCCAAAAAAAAAAAAAATGTAAATAAAAGAAGGGAAATTATAGTAACTAGATCTATTTTGAAAACTAATTGCGGATTTAGGTATTCAAGTTTTTTTTTGCAAATTTAATTTTTCATTTAATTTTCTAAATTAATTTTTTTTCGTAAATTCGTTTTTGCCCTACGATCAATTAATGCAGGATTTTTGGAATTTTTTTATCATTATTAAGATATT
>JBBMEF010000018.1:373996-387650 GCA_037832685.1 Sicyos baderoa | reverse complement strand
ATACCTTTCTCGGCCTTTTGGCTAAGATCAAGTGTAGTATCTGTTCTTATCAGTTTAATATCTGATATGTGGGTCATCGGCCCACACGATATTAAATTTATTTTTTATGGGTGAGGGCCCACCACAATAGCTTGCTATTGGAGCCTTCGCGCGTCGCTCTTGCGTTGCACTTCTGCATGGGCCTGGCGCACCCCTCCAAAGCCCAGTTCAATATTTATTGCGTTGCACTTCCTTTTATTTTAACTCAATTTCAATTTGAATATAACAATTATATTTTTTATTTTGTAGTAATTAAATTATACATCATTATTATAAAAATATGTACTTATTAATTCGATTGATTTATTCTTCGTAAATTGAAGTCTTCTAATTTTGTGTTTCTTTAGTTCTTCAATTTTGTGTTGGCCAAAATCGTGATATCTTTGGCCCGAACAAACAGGGAGGAAATTTAAATAAGGACCTGTCACAGCTATAATCGTCAAAATTAGGATCAAATAATATTTTTATTTATTATTTAAGTTTAATCCGGTAATTCTGAAAGTTGATTTTCAGTTACCATATAAGCTGAAGTTTTAGTTCTACCAAAATCTTGACTTTTAAAGATGTTGCATACGTGTTTAGAAAAAAAATAAATAAATTTACAAGTAAAATATTTCAACTTGATTGACAATGGCCATCCGGTTTAACTTCTAAATTTGAAGTTTTGCTACAATTTTGACATCCATAAATTATTTTTCCTTATTCATTGTTTCATCATTTTTTTTTTAAACATGATGTAAATTTAATTCATCTTATGTATTATTCTCACCAAACAAATATAATTATCTAAATCTAAAAGTAATTGTCGTAAAAAATTATCTATAGATATTGATCTCGGGCATAAAAAATTTCCAATTATCATAATTACAAAAAAAAATAAATAATAAAAACGGCCAAAAAAGTTATAGGTAATATGAGCTAAAACAAGGCAAAAACATATTTTTTTTTTTTTTTTTTTTTTTTTTTAAATATTGTTGGGAGAAGGGAGATTCAAATATGTAGTCTCAAAATGATTAAGTTGTACAAGATACAAGTAGAGTTCTATTATTGTTGGCAAAAAACATGCGAATTAATAGTTGAAAATTCAATATTTTGGAAAGAATAATTGACGTTACCTACCTTCTTAAAATTTTCATGTTATTTCAAAAAAATAAAAATAATAATCAATGTTAGATCAAACAAATTGGATATAATCAACAGTTACCATACAAACCTGTTATGGAGAAAGAAAACAAAACATTGTCAACCAGCCAAATTAGGAGCTTATATTTTATTTTATTATAACAGTGCTCTTGCCACCCAATGTGACAGAAGGTTCAACAAAAGATGATTATATAGTCTCTTTTAAAAATGGGATCATTTGAAATATCTGCAAATATTTGCTTCTGCATTCTTTTTTAGTTTTATTAAAATGAAATAATGAAAAAACTTGAGTAACAAGCCAAACCACTCAAAGAAGCTAACATAGGACACCATTTGTCAAATAATCAAATGAACCACCAAAAGCATAATATGGTAACAAACAATCCATTGTAAAAAACAGATGAAATTTGCAGAATTCCTAGAGATGAATTTGAACTTAAACTAACAAGCAAAATTCTGTAATCGAATACGACACAGATAATGTTCTATTTTTTACACCTTCCAAATCCCAGAACCCAAAAATAATGATTCCACCAATACATCAAATTACTTCATAAAATAACAGTTTACTCTGGCCACCAATTACATTTTATGAATTTAGTTTGCTCAACCAGGCATTGATAGATAGAACCACCATCTTGTACCTGAATGCTCACAGTTCTAGAAGGCTGAGGTGTTGAAAGCAAAAGGCAAGAAAGAGCGATTCCCTCGAGTCGAGCTTCATTTAGCAGGCGCATCCACCTGACCGTTGCTGGTATTGTGCAGCGCCACTGCCCAAGGACTTCAGGTTAACATCAACCATGTCGTCTTGCTTTGTTGAAGACAGAGTTTCCATTCCTGGCAATGCTGCAGCAATTTTTCGGAACAGTGCCTGCACAAATTAAAGTGTTGCCAACTTGGCCATTAGAAAGCATAACACCCCAGGCCTAGGGAAGTTTCTAACCTTATTGTCTTTTTCATTATGAACATCCAAGAATGAAAAGAAAGTTAACCACCATAGATAGCCTAGTGGTCGTAAAGATCTTAAGAAACCAAAAAGTTGTGGACAGTGGCCACCTACCAAGGAATTAATTTCCAAGGTAACCTTGACATCCAAATATTGTAGAGTCATGAAAATAGTCGAGGTGTGCACAAGCTAGCCCGGACACAGTCACATATATTAAAAAAAAAAAAAAAAAAGTTCTTTGGTTGAATTTTATTTATGCATTCTTTAGGAAATGGTGGTTGGGGAAGATTAACAGACTCTTCAACAACTGTCAACATTCCTATGAAGAACTTAAAGAATCTACAATGTACAATGCTTTATATCTTTCTTTGATTATTTAGTAGCAGAACTTTATGTGATGTTTCGATTTAATATTTATCAAAGAATAAAGTTTTTTCACAGATAAGTGAAATCGTTTCATAAAGATGGGGGCAATGAATGAAACAATGTCAATTTCCAAATAATTAACTACTGCTAAAATTACAAAATGGCTGTGATCTCTGGCACCAAAATAAAGCTAAATGTGTTATAGAGTTATAGAGTCAATTAAAGGGCAGTTTGAGGCTTCCCTGTCATTGAATAGATATCAAAGAATAAAGTAATTCTAAGTATTTGCTTCTAGTTCCAGAGAATACAGCAGAAGAGAAGCATCAATTGATATTAGATTCAATCTGGATGTATCCGATAATGGATAAATTTTCATAATGGTTTACCTTGATATTGAATCCAGCTTTTGCACTTGTTTCAATAAACATGACATTCAATTCACGGCCTTTTGCTTCTCCTTCCTCTATAGAGACTTGCCTGGAATCATGCATATGAAAAGATGGTGAAACAATGTGCCAAACAGGACTAAACTTCTTAGGAATGTAAGAGAAAAAAGGAAAAGAAAATGCTTATTAAAATTAAAACCTATTTTCCTTTGAAGATATTGGATCATTTTTTTTTTATATCCGCGACTGCTTGGGCCAGTTTTCGCGCACCTCGACTAATATCACGGGACATACCACCTGACCCTACAACATTTGGATGCCAAGGAAACCCGTAGGAAATTAGTTCCTAGGTAGGTGGCCACCATGGATTGAACTCATCACCTTATGCACCACAAGGCTCCCTTTGACCAATTAACTCCATGATGGTTTTGAAAATATAGGATCATAAACAACGTAGATCACAACATCATGTGCTATTTAAACATTTTTTGACATGATGTGTCATATAAACATAATATTTACTTTTTCGCCACACATGACATTATATGTGTAAAATTATGTAATAAAGATCACGCACTAACTAATTACAAATTCGTTGCTGAGTAGGCTCAACATGAATAGTAGAGTTGACAATATGGAGGTACAAATTTGGATATTTAATCCTAATGTTAAATGTGTAGTGATCAATTGAGCAACTAAGATGCACATGTACTAATATGAGAGACACATCAGTTTGTAAGAACCTAAAAAATGGACACTCGCACAACAAAGACGGGTTTATTAAAATACATATCACTTTTGTACCAGGAAAATCAAAGTCAATAAATTTATGTATCTATACCAGGAAAATCAAAGTCAATAGTTTGGTGTAAATTCTCATGTGTCTATTTAGTATACTTCACAAGTGTTCAATGTGTGTCAACTTATATTGACCTTGTACAACAAGTGTTTTTCAACGAATATCTTTATTGTGCTAACAAGTGTCCAATACATAAGTGTCCAAGTGCGGACACGAACTCGCTAATCAAACTAAAATGCCCATGCTTCTTAGTCTTATGTACAAGTTAGGCTTCACAAGGAATATTTAAAAAACCAGAAAGATTTGCCAATAACAGTAGTAGTAGTAAATAATAATAATAATAATAATAATAATAATAAAGGAAAGACAAAACACAATAAAAATAAGAGAAAAAAAGATAGAATATACACGAGAAATAAAATCCATAGGCAAAGGCAACTACTACCTCTTCTCCACAAGATCAGTTTTGTTCCCAACAAGCACTATAATAACATCACTGCCCCTCTCAGTGCGCACCTCCTCAATCCATTTTATAGTGTTTAGGAAAGTTTGTCGGCCTAAGTAGCAATAGAATGAAAACTGTTAATAACAATCCTTTGAGATTAAGAACCTAAAAGGCTCAGCTATCAGAACCCAGATCCACCCTCCACCCCAGGAGTATAGAAATGGTTTCATTTTACCACAACATCAATCATGCCAAATACACATATTCAAGTGGTTTGCATTATTCTCATTCTATAGAATGTTTCAGAATACATACTTGCAACATCGTAAACGATAACAGCGACAGATGAGTCCCTGATATAGCTTGGTATTAAACTTCTGAATCTTTCCTGTCCAGCAGTGTCCCTGAGAAACAAAGTAACATAAATTTAAAATGTACAGCATACCCCATTTTTCGGGAAAGGACAAATGAAGAAGTTGGTCGCTCCAATTTAATAGAATTAGAAGCATCATAAGACAAAGTTAATACATTATGCTCATCAAACAAAGGTAAACTAATAAGGGCACTTGTAACGTTACTTTAGTTTTTATTGATGGAAAACGGAGAGATGGCATAGATATATTACCTAGCTTCTAGATGAAATTTCTAAAGAAGCTAATTAGTTCTTGTCTAGTTGCCTAAAGTCTTGTACACTATTCTCCATCTTTTCTTAATTTCGCGAGAGCTTTACTGAATCTCCGTAAGACCTTGAAAGGAAGTACATATGAAAGGCACAAAGCAAACATGCATATGAGTTTATTTTTTGTAAGAAAATAACAACACTAATAGGTGATGGGTTCAATTTATGGTGACCACCTACCTAGGAATTAACGTTGTAGGATCAGATAGTATGTCCCAGGTTGTGAGAATAATTAGGAATACATAAGCTGGCCCGAACACTCACATGTATAAAAAAAAAAAGCTCTCTAAAAATGAACATGAGGTTCCATAAAAAAACCAACTGACAATGAGAGGATTAGCTCATGCATCTTATAAATGTTGTGATCAGATCTCCCCATGTTGCGAATGTGAGAATTGAGATCCTCTACATGCCCCCATAGGATGGTGCTTCTTCGGTTAAACCATTTTTTGATCGGATCTTAATTTCTTTAGTTTCGATTGAATACCCGTTTTAACTTTATAGACTCTAATAAAGTATAATATAAGCATAAGGCTTCTTCGCAAAACCAATTGACAATAGAAAGAGTAGCTCATGCATCTTATAAATATTGTGAGATCTTTCCACCTTTCCAATAGGATCCTTAACCCTCTCCAATGGTCAGGTTAAAACAAATAATGATGACAAAAAATATTAGTGAGAGAGCCCAAAAAGAAGCTACAATTCAAATAAAATGACTCCCCATTCGTTCCAAGAACTCTTTGTTGGGGATGAAAACTTTATTGGAGCTTTTCATTCAACGTTGATTAAGCAGGAGAGAGGCAACATTTCATCCAATGAGGTGGCTGCCCCTTTTCCCATTTGACCCCTCTCAAAAGAAACTTCTAATATTTGTTTTTTACAAGAAGAAATTTCTAATATATATTTTCTAATTTCTAACACATTTATTAAGAATAAAAGATTGGTTAGAGAGCATTAATTTCAGCAAATTAGCCTCCCACCCTCTCTACTGACTGGAGCAACATACCAGTTTATAAAAAAAATCTCCAAGTAAGGAATTCCAAATGCAAGACTTTCAGATTTCCTCCTCAAGGGAAGGTGTTGAAACTTAATTTCAAGTTCCCAAATAGAATATATTTAATCAGGAGGAATAACTATATTGGGTTGTTAGCGTTGTTAAATCTATCACTTAGACCATGGACCCGATTTTCAATCATATAAATCACATAAGTTTCTAATTCTCTAGGACAAACAAATCGCATGCTTGCTTAATATACAAGCACAAAATGTGATCAATGATAGTTCTTGTAGAAAAATAATGTCAATTAATCAAACCGATGGAAAGTAGTCCACCTACATAAGAGCAACCGTAAAATATAATGATCTTACCACAACTGCAGTCGAACAGTGCGATCTTCAAGATACATAGTTTTTGAGAGAAAATCAATACCAATTGTAGCCTGAACAAAGGGACATAAATTAATAAATTGCAAGAAGTAAACGTGAGGTATGAATTTGAAACTAACTAGCATCAAACAGAAATTAAAAAGAAAAAGAAAAAAAACAAGCATTAAGAGACACGGAACTATGTACCTACCATCCATTAAAAATAAAAGGAATACAGTGAAAAGATAATGCATACATTTGATCTACAAGTAATTACAAAAACTCTCCATTTGGTCAAGACTAAAAAAGAAAATAATCACAAAAAGCATCATGCACAAAGCTCCAATTGATGCACTCTTTTTTTTTCTTTTTCTTTTTTTTCAGATCTCCAATTGATGCACTCAGAAGTGAGAACAACACCATAATAACTTAAATAATAATAATCAATATTAACACAATGACGGAAAAAATGAATCAGTACCTTCTTAGTACTTAACAACTTAAAAACCGATCAGTACGACAATTCAGATGCCCACTGGACATTAATCACTCTTTATACATCTTGTTCTCAATAGAAGCAGTGAAAAAATTGTCCCAAGACTCCAAAACTAGGATTTATCATGTCATGCGGTTAATGCAGATGCAGTAACGAAAGACCCATCAATTTTCATACTGTGAAGCAACTTGATGTTACTAAAATGGCGAAATTGAAACTGAAAATGATCACCAATCTTTATCGATGTCTCAGACAACCGAAGCATCTTTAACATACATGGAAGGAACACATAATTGCACTATCAAGTTAGCAGTTGGATACATAACAATGGCCACGCAATAATTCGACATGCGGGGTAACATAACAGTGGTTGTTTATCGTTCGTACAAAGCCAGCCAACATATTCTTCTAATAATCCAACAAAGTATAATCGGGGAAGTAAAAACCAAAACGCTTTTCAGTCCACAAAAGTTAGCAAGAAATCAGAGCACGATTCCAAAATTACGATCTAAAGAAAATCCACCATTCTCATTTCGGTTCAAAATATTCTGGTATAGATTTTTTGTATTTTTTTTTTTGATATACGCGACTGTCCGGGCCACCTCGACTAATGTCACATAAATATTCTGGTACAGATAATGCTGTTGACAACAAACAAGGCTAAAATCTGAACATAATTATCAAGGTGGGAATCGCTGACGAAAATTTATGCTCAATTACCACACATCTTGACTAAGAACCAATACATTCAAACAAATACAAAAAAACGCCGATCGCAACCAAAAGATCTAAACATAGAAACACCGAGTCCTCATCAAACGAAAATCTCCGACGAAAACAAGATAAATCATGAAAACTAAAAATTAAACCAATAGGATCCGGCATTCATCAACAGTTTCCGATCACACAAACAAGGATCTACAAAATCAAGAATCCAGCCGGTGATTACCTGATACGTATTGTCGAATTTGTCGTACATGAAGCGCGTGATGATGCTGGTTTTTCCAACGGACTGATCTCCGAGAAATACAAGCTTGTACTTCGCCAGAGCCGATGTCGGTGCCATTTGCGCAGAGATCTCCGGTTCGCGTTTCGCACAGAGGAGGAATTGCGCGACGAAGAAGAAGGAGATTTGTGAATGAGGCTAAGGCCAAGGCCAGTTGCAATGGAAGCTCTGGTTTTCGGCCTGTCTTTGATCTGGATTCTGCTCTTTCAGTTTCCCACTACTCGTTTAAGTATGGCAAAAATTTGTGCATGCGGTTCGGGTCGGGTCGGGTCGGACTAATGGGTTCCTTCTACCCACTTCGACATTTTTTTCCCTTCAATATATATTTTATATTTAATTTCATGTGCCATTACAATATTAAAAAAGAAGAAGTTAAAATGTGTATTATAATGCATAACATAAAAAAGAATCATAACATAAATCGAGCCAGATTTGGTAAAAGCCAGAAAAAACTTTTTTTTTTTTTTTTGATAGATCAATATTAGGGGTAGGATTACAGTAGAACTATGCTACTTTTTGTAATAATTTTAATCCATACTAATTTAATAATGGCGCAATAATTTTATTGTTTGATTGTAAAATAGTTCAACACTAGTGTTATAGGGTTTAATATTATGATCTAAAAATGATCGGTATGGCCTTATGACTATGAAAGTAATTATACCTTTTTGTAGAGTTTTTGATCCTTCTAAACGTGCTACGATACCATTTTAGTCCCACATAAATGTTAAGTAACATAAGCCAACATTTTAGATAATCATTATTCATTGGTTTGTACAATATTCTACATAAAAAATACCATTTAATTTTACACGATAATACAATCAAATTTCTATAAAATTTTCAAAAAAAAAAGTAAGATATTATGAATCAAATAATAATTTTTTGATTATAAATTTGAGTCGAGTTGTCAATATTATTAAATAAACAAAAAATAAAGTTACTAAAAAAATAAAAAAATTACCTATAAAAACACTGAAGGGGTGTTTAATTAGTATGAAATACTTACCACATGATGTTTCTTAATTTTGTTTTAGATTAAGAGTATACAAAATAATCAACAATCTGAACCATTTGAGCTACCTAATTCAAACAATAAATATTAGATTGAATTATAATTTTATGTGGATTAGATAAGAATATAATTGTATAATTTTCTTTGAGTTCTTCTTAAAAAACAAAAACAAAAAAAAACAACCATTTTTAGCCTCTTGTTACAAGATTAGATTTATATAACTATTTTAATAATTCAATTTTATTTTTTGAGATAATAAAAATGGTAAGAGAAATAGCAAAATATTGATGAAAATGATGACTATATTCATTTTAAATTTTAATAAATAAAAATATCGATTAAATTTGAGTATTATTGAAATAGGGTGGTATTTTAAAATATGTGGACAAAATAAAATTTTCACCCAACAATTATTTATTATTTATTAGGAAGGTTGTTTGTTGGCAGTTGGAGCAAACCCATGGGCGCCGTTTGAGTCGGCAATTAACATTTGGCAAGTGAGTGCCAATCCAAAATGCATGCATGCATGCTCCACACACTTTTTTTATGGCGCATGCTTTATGCACTCACCACCAATCTTTTTACACCTATTTTAATTTTGCACTTTTCTACAAAATAATAAAAAAATATAATGGTTAATTTTAAAATATTTGTATCTATATAAAATGATGTATTATAAAGACTCATTAATATGTTTTAAATATTGTATTATAAATATTCATTAATACATTTTATTATAAATACTAATTAATATAATATTATAAAAATTCACATAATAATTATACCGTATATTTTTAATCATTCGTTTATAACCCTTCAAATTAATTACTCTACATCAAAACCAAGTTATTATTTGTAACCTATCTACAAAAATTATCATCTAAACGAGTTATTAATACAACCTTCTATAAATAACCACATCCAAACAAGTTGTTATTAAAATTTAATTTTACAATTATTCAAAATAATCTTTATTTATAATCACTCAAAATAATTTCTTATGGGACTGACTTTATAATCTCTTATGGGGTTGACATTTGATAATTCCCACGTAAAATTAAAATCACAGCAAGTAAAATATAATTCGGTCATGACTAAATTACGTAGCAAATATATTTTTTTTTTCTTTTGAGCAGAAATTACGTAGCAAATTTTTTTTTTTTTTTTTAAGAAAATGATAATATATAATCGTCATTTGCTTGTAAGATAATTATGAGTAATTATCAAATATTCCAAAGTAACCAAGATTTATTTGAATACAACATTATTTTGATTACAAACTCCAATACAATTAAATTTTGCATATAAGAGATCAGAAGAAGCCACAATAACAAATAAAAGATTATATCGTACACATGCCAATAAAAATAATAAAAGGCAAAATATTCTCTTATTCCTTTCCACTATTAATAAGAAAAAATGGAATCCTTAAGCTGTATGTTTATTTTATATACAATATCGGCGAATATAATCTCCCATATATGATATAAGTATTTTCTTTTTCTTGCACATTTTATGTTTAAATGAAAGAATATCCGGTTGGTTTAATGAAAGGATATCCAAATTTTGATGCTAATGATTTATTTTAATGTCGTATTTATTTTTAGGGTATTTAAGTCTTTCACAATTTTTTTTTTTTTTTTTTAAGTCTTTCTTCACAATTTTTTCATAAATATTAATGCTAAAATCAGGTTCAAAATCTTGCTATTTTAAGAATGGAAAAGGGGATATTTTTTTCATTAATGAAAAAGTTTTTTTGTTTTTTTTTTTTAATTATATTTTAAGATGACAAGATTTTAGAAAAAATTAAAATATAATATAAGTTGAGAACGAACATTTTCGACTCACTTGCTTCATTTTAGGTTTTCAGCTGTTTACGGGCCACAACCAATTGAACTCATTACTTAATTAACTATTAAGTCACTTTGTAATGATTAATACACATATAAGACGGAGGATTCCATCTTTTCCATTCTTTGACTAAGAATATAAAATCTATTCGTTTATTTGCTCACATTCATCTTGTCTAATTAATATTATAGTTTAGATTTTAAGCAAATTCATTTTCCAATATTGTTGAATGAAAAAATAAACAAACAAATGGACATGGTCTTTGATCTTTGATCAATTTGTTCTACTCGTCTCTATTATTGAACTTTAGAAAAAAAATAAAAAAATATATAATAATAACATAGATATCTTAGAAGCTTATAATAAATGAATTTTAATGCATACAACTTAAGATTTTTGAGAACCAAACTTAGTAATCTTAAAAAATTGAAAAACTATTTTAAAGTTGTGAGATTTAGAGTGATGTAATTATTTTTTTTGAGAAAGAATAATGTAAATTATTAGGTTATACATGATTTTACTAAATTGATGGTCTTTTGACAATTAAAATCAAACTTATCTGAAAATAAAGAGAGAGAAAAAGAGAAAACTTATCATTAAAATAAAGAAAGAAAAAAAGATAAATAAGGTAAGACCTACCAAATTATAACTTTGGTTAAGACATTGATATTTCTACTTTTTAATTGTCGTGTTTTAATTTATGTATTTTCATTAAAATTTAATTTTTTACTGTAAAAAAATATATTATTATTTTAGGATATATTTAAAATTATCTTTAACAAAATTTATTTAATAACAATAATAATTTTAATATAAGAAATGACATGAACATACATAAACTTAGGAAAATATCAATAAAAAATGTTTTTTTAAAAATAATAATACAAATACCAAATTTAACCTTCGTGCAACTTCAAGATTTTTTTTTTTTCAAACTAAAATTTAAGAATTAAAATTACACATTAGATAACATATAAATTAAAATGGAATAACCTACCAATAATAAACATTAAAACTATATTTAAAAATTAATCATCCAACACTTGGAGGTTGTTTGGTTTGCGAGTTAGGATCCAAATTCCCCGAAAACTCGATTCCCCGTAATCGAGTAGTGTAATCAAAATTCTTAAAATATTGATTATGGTGTTTGATTTGTTGTGTTGATAATCTAAAATAAAATAAAAAGAATGTTGTTTGGTTTGTTGAAAAAATTAGATTTTTGAATTCTCACATTTTAAACTCTCGAAATCAAATTCCTCGAAATCTTTACATTTACCAAATAACGAATTGTAAATTCTTGAATTTCAAACCCAAATTCCCATAATACAAACGGTAAATCAAACAAGACCTTAAAAATAGAGATGTGAAATAGAGAATTATAGATTAATTTGATTGATTATAATATAATAATTATTTATTTTTTAAAAAATCGATTATAATATAATTCAACTTTACACTTAAACAGGTTTTAAAAGTAAAAAGATAATTTAATTATTTTACCCCTAAACAAAATTGAAATTAAATCTTAAGTGGGAACATATAAATGAAATTTTATTACGGCGTTAATTTCACAATCATAGTGCATTTATTTATATCATTAATTTTTGGCGAATCTAATCTCTATGAATCAGCATATTCGTTCCCGTATGGAAAGCAAATGCCACGTGTCATAATTCACGGGCATTCCTTAAAAAACCATATACTTCAACTTTTTTTCTTCAAAAAGATAATTCAAAAGCCACGTCATTTTGTCACCTGCGTAATGTGTTGACTGCCCCTACCAACAAAATCAATTTCTATAATAAAAAGGTAAAATTACCCATTTGATTTTAGATTTTAGTCGTTATAAAATATATATATATATATATATATATTTATATATAACCTAAAGTATTTCCTACCCAGATAATTTTAGAAGTTACTGGGTTAGTGGATTTACAGTTGTTTCAAAATTTGTTTTTTATGACAAACTTAGCAGTTGTTCAATCATATGATTAGATGTTATGGATTCGAGTCCCCATATCTTAATTGATGTAGGAAAATTGGGTTGGATAGTCCAATTTCACCAAATAATTACAGAATTAGGAAAATTTGAAAATATTTGTATTCATAATCAAATATACAATATAAGTAATATTCATCGTACAATATAATTAATATATTAATATTAATTATATCATTATTTATACTATATATTTGACTATGTTGCTAAATATTTTTCTTTTTTGCCTAATATTGTAAATACTTCTTGAATTTGGTCTATTCCTACAAAAATCTCATTGATGTAATCTAAAAAAAAAAACTATTTTTATTTTTTTGTACACATGTTTCAATTACTCTTTATATATATATATATATATATATATATATATATTTCAACTATTCTTTAGAGCTTATTTGAGTTCACTCGTCTCTCAATAAATTATAAACGATATATTTTTATTTAAAAAGATATAAAAGACAATACTATTTACACACGAATGACACATACAACTTAAAAGTAGTAAGAGAGATCTCGAACCAAAGACCTCGTACGCAATTTATACTCTATAATAATAATAATAATAATAATACACTAGTATGAAAATGAATTAAATATAATCATCTTTTACTAAAAGGAAAAAGAAAACCAAATTCATCAATATAGAATTGTATTAGAGATTAAATAATAATAATAATAATAATAATAATAGTAGGAGATTAAAAAAAAAAAAAAAAAAAAGGAAAAGGAATTGTTCGTCTATAAATTGGTAGCTACAAACACGAGTCGTATTGAAAGTCCGAAACAGTTTTTTGTCGCTTGGTTTTCTCTTCTCGTGTGATCGAGCCCTTTTCGAAGTTCTTCCCCTTCTCTTCTTTTCCGCATCTACCTCGTTTGAAGATCACAAGCTCGTTGTTTTCAAAATCTGAGGCCAGTGATTATTCTCCAAAGGATCTTCATATGATTTTGCTCGATTTTGTATTGTGGATCATCACTGGCTTTCACTTCACTGCTTGATTTATTTTCGCCTTTGTTTTTAACGCCTCGTTATTTGGTTACATTGTGTTTTTTTTTTTTTTTTTTTTTTTTTTTTTTTTTTTTTTTTTTTTTTTTTTTTTTTTTTTTTTTTTTTTTTTT
>JBBMEF010000018.1:346439-373178 GCA_037832685.1 Sicyos baderoa | reverse complement strand
ATTACTAATGAAAAATTCAAGTTTACCTAACTTCAAAACCTTATCAATAGGTTTAAAAAATATTAAAAAATAAAAGTATAACAATAATAATTAAATAAAACAAATATGCAACCTATAATGTAAATACTTGAATAACATAATAATTATGTTATGGGTAAAAGAATATATTTTTTAAAACTAAATATGAAATTCGGGTTGGTCGGGTTGGGTTGGGTTGATTTAGGTTAACCCTTCACCCAACCCAACCCATGAAAATTCTATGATTTTCAACCCAATCCAACCCACTTATATATTCAACCCAACCCAACCCGACAATTTGGGTTGGACTGGTTCGAGTTTCTCGGGTTGTCGGGTTAGTGTGTACCCATACCTTCAATCATTTGATAGTAAAGACATAATTGGAATATGAAAAATAAAAAACAAAACGTCTAAAATTATCCTAATGATGAAATAAACTAATTATTCGTATCTCAACAAAATTATTATAATTTTAGCTATCAGTAAAAAATATTTAACCATTAGAATATTAACAATATTATTACATGTTTGATTTTTTTTTTTTTTTTTTTTTTCTATGTTCATATATATGTATTATTGTAACAAATTGTACTAAAAATTTTTTATTGTTGTATCAAAACTTGTTTACAATTTATTTCGGAAATAATAATAGTGGATGGTACTTAATTATTTATATTGATTTTCAAAAAAATAAAAAAGCTAAGGTTTCAAAAGAAAAGAAAACAACTTATCTATATTAGACGAAATAAAGAGTACTTATTGTCATGCATATGGTATTTATATTTGTCTTTCCAATGTATTTACTTTGTATAATATGATATATATATATTTTTTTTTTTATTAATTTAAAGTATACTATAAATAGTTGATATTATTATTATTTTGTTTTGAAAACAATAGTGGATAGTATTTAATTATATATTGTGTTCAACAAATATATAATATATAATTTTTTTTTTAATACAAGTTGGAGAGGAAATTACAAATATCAATTTTTCCCAAGTTCGAACCTGTGACACTGGTATTGAATTGATTTACAACCAAACAATGAAATCATTGTGCCACCGACTCTTTTTGTGAATAAGAAGTAGTTAATGAAAAAAAAAAGAGAAAACTTTTAGAGAATGCAATTATACGATAATGATTTTTGGAATCGAACTTATGATGGTGATATTAAATTGTTAAACAAACTATCTTACTAAAATCGTAGAACCATAATTATTTCGTTTTATTTTGTGTTAATCAAATTCACCATTGTACTAAAAAAAAAAAAAAATCAACAACACAATTACAAGTTAATTTTAGAAAGAGAAATATTTCATGCTTGGTATGACCTAAATAATAATGGCTACATATGTGATTCAATATGGACCACAAACTATTTCTCTTTTTATTTTTTGGGTTTAACATAAGGTAACATGTGGTTAATATTAGTGGAAATTATTATTTAGGTCATGCCCGAAATATTTCTCTTTGGAAATGGATGTTTTTTTTTTTTTTTTTTGATTTAAAAATTTGGCCGATTTGTAAATTACAATAGAATCCAACCGAGTTAAGGGGCATAAATGCAAAATAAAAGTTTACAAATGGCGACCTCGACCAGAGGGGTTTAAGCGAAGGGTTTTTGCTTTTCACATCCGCCATTGCCGGCCGCTACCTTCTCCAGCCGTACTTTCCGGTACCGTTTCCCGGCCGAAGCCACAGCCGTCTAGCTCAACTCGGTTAGCAATTTGACAGCCTTCAAAATCTCTTTGCATTTCAACAACTCTCTGCAATCTGCTTCAGTTAGGGTTTATTTTCATTTTCCGTTCTTGATTGATTCATACAAGTTCATGAATTGATAATCTGTGAACTTCTTCCAGGAATATGACATAGATAGAAGATCGATGCGTCGTAGCGTTTCCATATTCGCCCATCATCGGGTTTTTGCGAGTTCCAGTAATGGTTTTCTGTTCTCAAAGCTAAATCCTCTAAACCCTAGTTTCCATGGATTTTCGTTTTTTAGGGCTTTTTCGTTTGTTCCTTTGCACCGGCGTTCACCGGATCCTGATGATCCGTCCTCCTTGATGAAGGAAGATGGGGTTTCTGTTTGTTCTCAGATGTGGATTGAGAATTTTCGCGAACCGGATAGGATTGTAACCAATTTGATGTCGTATCTTCGGAGATTTGAGTTATGGGTTCTAGCTTACCAGAAAGTTAGTGCAGATGAGATGGGTGCTTATATGCCGCGGAATGCAATACAAAGATCAGCTCTGGAAGATTTATTGGCGCTTAGAAATGCTGTTTTGGATGATAAGTTCAAATGGGGAGCGAGATTGGAATTCTTCATTAAGTCACCAAAAGACAAGACTGAATATGAATCGTTGTCGAAGAGGAAGATAAAGGCTATTTTGACAACTACCCAGCCTTCTGCATTTCAAGATAAGATTGTTCAAGAGGTTCTGTTTATGATTCTGGAACCAATATACGAAGCTCGGTTTTCATCAAAGTCTTATGCGTTTAGGCCTGGAAGGAATGCGCATGTAGTGCTGCGGGTAATTAGAAGGAATTTTGCTGGTTATTTATGGTATGTAAAAGGGGATTTGAGTACTGTTTTAGATGGGATGAAGGTTGGGATGGTGATGAATGCTTTGATGAGAGATATAAGAGATAAAAAAGTGATTGATTTAATTAAATCGGCGTTGGTTACACCGGTTATAACAAGCAGGGTTGAGGAAGGGGAAAAGAAGAAGAAGACGAAAAGGAAGTACCAGAAGAAGAGAGTATTAGCTGAGGATGAACCCAAGCCTGATCCATATTGGTTGGAGACATTTTTCGGTTTTGCTCCCGAAGAGGCAGCAAAGATTCCTTCATGGGGACACTGTGGGCTGCTTAGCCCTCTTCTGGCAAATATTTGTTTAGATGAATTGGACCGCTGGATGGAGGGTAGAATCAAGGATTTCTATTCACCGTCTAAGAGTGATGTCATTTGGAATAGTCCTGAAGGAGAAGCAGATCAAGGAAATACATCTTGGCCAGAATTTGTACCGACAAGTGGTCCGGACAAGACTCGAAAGATGGATTACATTCGGTATGGAGGTCATATTCTGATTGGTATTCGAGGACCTAGGGCTGATGCAGCAACTTTGAGAAAGCAGTTGATTGAGTTTTGTGATCAGAAGTATATGCTCAAGCTTGATAATGAGTGTCTTCCCATTGAACACATTACCAAGGGTATCATGTTTCTTGATCACGTGCTTTGTCGGAGAGTCGTGTACCCAACGCTTCGGTATACTGCTACTGGTGGTAAGATCATTAGTGAGAAAGGTGTTGGTACTCTCCTTTCTGTTACGGCGAGCTTGAAACAATGCATTAAGCAATTTAGGAAGCTGAACTTTTTGAAGGGTGATAGAGATCCTGATCCACAACCTTGTTTTAGAATGTTTCATGCCACACAAGCTCACACTAATTCACAAATGAACAAGTTTTTATTAACAATTGTCGAGTGGTACAAATATGCAGACAATAGGAGGAAAGTGGTGAACTTTTGTTCTTACATCTTAAGAGGTTCACTTGCAAAGCTTTATGCTGCGAAGTACAAACTCCGCTCAAGAGCAAAAGTTTACAAGATCGGTGCTCGAAATCTCAGCCGCCCATTGAAGGAGAAGAAAGGGCAATCGCCTGAGTACACCAATCTTCTGAGGATGGGCCTTGCTGAGTCAATTGATGGCCTTAAGTTCACCCGGATGTCTCTTGTCCCCGAGACTGATTACACCCCCTTACCTAGTAATTGGAAACCTGATCATGAAAAGGCCCTGCATGAATTTATAACGCTCGAAGATCATAGAACGCTGGAAGAGCAACGTAGATGCATACATGAACAGGGTCTCGTCTCACCTCAAGATTACATTTCAATGCTTGTATGGAATTATAAGAGGAATGCAATTATGGATCAGATGTCTTTAATGAACGTTGGTGATCATAGATTATTAGGCTCGAACCTGAAGAGTCTTGGTTCCGAAGCCAAAGAACCGGAAGAGCACGATGATGCTTTTCAAGTGCCTGAAGGATAAGATTCTTTTGTTTGGATTATATGAAGAGGGATGCCAGGTCTATGCTCCATTTTCAAACTCGAGGAAAAACTCTGCATCCATGCCAGCCGGTTACATTGGTCTCTGGTTCTTTATGGCTGGAACAGTCGAACGAACCATTTTTCATGGTTGGAGAATGCAAGGTGTTCTGTGCAACATTTTCGACTTCCCATCTTCCATATTTGGTGGGTATACCATTCAAAGATTCCAAGAAGATTCTTTGGCTTGCGATTGCTTGTGCTTATAATGTTCTTTGGCATCTTTTGTTAGAGAGAAACGACAGAATTTTCAGGATGTATACTTTTGATCACTTCATGAATAATGTTCTCAGTTCTTATAATTGCCTTTCCGTGCTTCAAAATGTACAAACTGTTGGGTCTCTATAGTTTATTTTTATTATGATTTATCTCTGATGTTGATCTTTCTTTGTAATCATCTATAGGTGCTTGGAGTTTTACTCCATTTCATTTAATCTTATTCCAAAAACCATGGCTTACAATGCTGCATTCTGGAGCCTCACCTTGACAAAGACGACGAAAACGAGAACTGCGTCGGAGGTTTGTATCAGACATTGTGGCATTGTATCAGCCTATATATTTTCTTTTACTTGGAGAGGGGTGTGTTTTCTATTTGGCAAGGATCAGTCACTCTAATTCTGACATGGATCAACTGTATGCTTGGGTCTTGGCATAAGCTTAATTTTGTCATCTGATGTGTATGTTGGCCATTCATTTTTGCAGCCTTACTGAGATTTTTAAATATATTTTTTATTTGTGACTGTCCGGGCCATATTGTGCACACTATTTTATGAGTTATACTTGTTGGAAATTAATTTATAGGTTGGTAGCTCCGAGCCTCACTGATATTCTAGTTACAGGGGTAGCTTCTCTGTTTAATTGAAAGTAGAGGCAAATGGTTGTACCCGTTGTGTATCAGGTACGAATTTCTCAAATAATACCTTTTTTTTTTGTTTTCTTTGAAGCTGAATTCTACCTTCTTTCTCCTTGCAAAAGAGTGGGTGATTTTTTTTTTTTTGATTATTTAGGACTATTTTAACAATTTTGTATGTAGTAAATCTGTATACTTTAAAAACATTGAAAAGGACAAGATTTTATTTAAATTGTTTACTATCATGAATTGGTCTTGAAATAATAAGAGCTTTGGGAATAACATTGTGGTGAAATAAGAGCTTTGGGATTAAATTGTGTCTAGAGAAAGAATAAATTTAATCCATGGATCTCATAATTACCACACTCTAAAAGTTCAAATACTTAACTTATAGTTGGTCTAGTTCGGTTAATGTTTGGTTTTTTGTTTTAAAAGTTTGAAAATTAATCCATTTTTTAGTACATATGAAGGAGGACAAATACCAATTCTCGAGATTGAATCTATTGGTATTGTACTGATTTATAATCAAACAATGAAACTATGTCTCATTGATCCATCTAAAAATTAGTCTTTTGAGAGGAGACATCGATCTGTTTTCCAACGAATCGGTTTTAAATACTTTAATTTGATTGATTCTTCGCAAGAAATCGTTCGGTCAAACGGAAAATTTTTTTTGTTTTTCACTTTCTGAAGAGCATTGAATTCCAATTATTAACGAATAGAAAAACGTCCAATTATTTAGACGGACTTTTTATTATATTTATTTTACTAACGTCCGCCTCGTTAATGCTCGAAAAAAAGACTATGGCGTAGTGTAGTGAAGAAGAAGAATTGAGCTGTGCACGTGTTCAAGTAGCCATGGTCACGTGGTAACGATCTGTAAAATTTACAATGAGAAATTAATATTTTGAAGTTTATAAATAAAGTACATGATTATTATTTTATAATCATCTTAATCAACAATATTACTTATAATATTTGATTTTAGTCCATAATAATTTGAGAAAGAAAAAAATTCTACGACTTTTAATATTTATGCACAATATTATGTAATATATCATAAGCCTAATTTAGATAAAATAAAAATACGTCTCACCACAACTTAAAGGTCGGAGGTTCACTTCCTTGGATGAAAAATAATTACCACCTAATCTTTTTAATATTTTATTTAGTTTGGAGATCAAAATTTTATTGGGGCTTTTACATGGTTGTCAAAAAAAATTAAAAAAAAAAATTCATCCAGCACTTTTTTGAAAATATATTTCATATATAGCAGAAAATTTAAATTGAGTTTTATCCTGTTTGAGTTATATGAATTCCATCAATGATAGACTCATTTTATCATTGCTTGAATTTTTTATTAGTGAAAGAACTCCAAATTGAGTTTCTATCACAAATTAGTGATAGAAAATAATCTGATATAAATGAATTATAATGTGTGGATGATGGTAAATTCTCAATTTTATTTAAGATTTATTGTTTTTCTATTTGAATTTAAGAAAAAATTAAAAAAGAAAATTCAAATTTATGACTATTTACCGCATATAGAAAATATAATAAGTGTAGTAAATTGGCTCCATCAATATCCTATGATATATATAGAAGTTGAAATTCCCGTAAGTATTTGATTAAAAAAAGAAAGAAAGAAATCCCCGTAAGGCAGAATTATGAAAATATAGGGAAAGGAAAAGCAATTTTAAGTTCTTCGAAAAAAAAAAAAAGGTAACAAATTCAGTTTTGTAAAAACAATTATAATAATACTAATTTCCGAAATTAGATCGATCGATCCAACGATTCTTGCAACGACGGCGTAGAGATGGAACTGAATTTTCGGTCTGCATCAAACGGATGATTCTCGAGCGTTTTGACTCTCGTTGAGATTCGCAGCTCGATTTTCTTCATCGTCGTCCTCAGGTTGCTGAATTGTTCGTAATTTCAGTGATTTCTCTCCAGGTATTGGAACAAAGAAATTGTTGATGATTTTTTTTCTTTACACAATTTCGCAATGTATTTTTGCATTACAGAATTTCGATGTTTCCTGTTAGAAATCGCTTTTACTGAGAGTGATGAGCTGAATTTAGAATATAGCGATGAATCCATGGCGTATAGCGGAAGTTTTTTCTTAGTCACTGGTTTTGTCGAACACTGGTGTCGTTATAGATTCAATTTTCATATCCTACTGAGAATAATGAGCTGAATTAGTATGTAGCTTTGAAGCCTTGATGCGTAGCAGGCACTTTCCTTTTCGAGCATTGTTTTGATTGGAGATTTTAGTTTTTTTTCTGCTGAAAATCGCTTCGGTGAAGCCATGGTGTGTAGCAAGTGTTTGTTCTCAGCACCGGTTTCATCAAGAACTAGTTTCATGACAGATTTTTTACTATATATATATATATATTTTTTTTCTGCTTGAAAACCGGTTTTGTTAAGAGTATTGAGGTGAATTAAGTGCAACTATGAAGCTAAGGCGCGTAGCATGGGTTTTCTCTCAGGCACCGGCTTCACGAAGCACTGGTTTCCTGACAGATTTTAATTTTTCTGCTAAAAAATCGATTTCATTAAGAGTAATAACCTGAAATGGAATGAAACTTTGAGGCCAATGCATGTAGTATAAGTTTTCTGTCTGTTACTGGATACGATTCAGAATGTCCCCTAGGGGTGGCCTCGTTAATAGAGGCATGGGGTCTCAAGATGTGCTCCCTTGAAGATCTCAAGTTCGAAACCCACGAGTGAGTTTAATTGTAAAATTCCTTGTTGTTTTTAGAGTCCGGGTCATGCGACGGACGCGGATACCTCTAGGTATAGTGGGGCGAAATTCCAAAAAAGGATAGGATCCAGAATTGATTATACCTAAACTGTTCTCATTTGTGCTGGTTTGAACAGAGGTTTATTCTTTGACGCATTCATGGAAACTGTTTCTTGCATGTTCAAATAAGCGTGCATACTTCATTCTTATGTTTCTTGTTGACTATTGGTTATGCTTTCCTTTAAAACCCAATTATTAATCTCTTTTGCATTCTATTGGCAAATTGTATTATTTGGACTATATGCCATAGCTACTTTGTTGATTATCATGTTATATTGATATTACAGTTCTCTGGTGCTCTGGAAGGACTACTAGCCAGAAAGGCTAACCTACTTTTGAGGCTAATTTGGTTAAAATAAATTCATCTGGATTACTATGTGCAAGTAGAACTCTGCAGAATAACCCGCAGTGATGTGTTCTTCACTGTTGCTCGGGCACATCAGATGGTATATTCTTTTGGGATGTCTATACATGTCTGCTCTCTGCCTTAATTCACTTCAGCATGAAAGAGGAAAGGTTTTTTCAAACCATTGGCAGAATGAACCTTGGCTAGTAACCGGCAATGACTCTCATAACATCACTCCAGTTCCTTTTTCTTCTTTGAATCATTTTGTATCATGTGAGGACCTGGGTGGTGTTGGGTCGTTTAACACGACCTGTCTGTTAAACACAAACTTGTCTTTAGATTCTGATTTCTACATATCTGGAAAGGGGAACCTAGAGATACTTCCTCACGTTTTGATTTCCTGCCCCATAGAAGGTTGTACGATTACTCTTAACATGTCTGGCAATATCAAAGTCAGTCAGCATGCAGCTGTCATCGCTGGTTATGTGGTTTTCTCTGCTGCTAATGTGACGCTGGAATACAATTCGTACATAAATACTACTGCCCTTGGTGGAGCACCTCCATCTCAAACAAGTGGCACACCGGTTGGTTATGATGGATCTGGTGGAGGTCATGGTGGTCGAGGGGCCTCCTGTTTGAAAAGTAATCAGACTAGCAATTGGGGTGGTGATGTCTATGCTTGGTCTACATTGTCTGCACCATGGAGCTACGGGAGCAAGGGTGGTGGGATATCAGAGGAAAAGCCGTATGGAGGGCTTGGTGGAGGACGTGTAAGACTTCTAGTAGTAGATATGTTATATTTAAATGGTTCTATCCTTGCAGAAGGGGGAGATGGAGGATCAAGAGGTGGAGGTGGATCTGGTGGAAGTATCCTTGTGCATGCAGTAAAGTTGTGAGTACAATTCATTCTTATGGATTGGTCTAGATTTTTCAAGTGCTTTCCCTTAAAGTTATGATGCATGCATTTTCACTAATCTAGTCATAAACCCATACAAGTTTAATTGCTGAGTTTGTTTGTATATTAAATTCGAAGCATTTTGTTATTTATTGCTGTTAACCTAGTTTGAAACCTGCAGACACTTTTGCATATTTACTACTAAATATTGCTGTTAACCTAGTTTGAACATGTGGGGAGAGTGGGTTCGCAAGGTGGGTAGGTTTCCTTCGTCCTACTTAGGTCTTCCCTTAGGGTATTCACCCACATCTTCTTCTTTTTGGGATTTGGTGGTGGCTAAAGTTCGAAAAAGATTTTCCTCTTGGTATAGAGGTTTCTTCTCTAAGGGGGTAGACTTATTGGAGAATTATTCTCTATTGGTTCTTATTGGCTACTTTAGTATTAGAGCAATATATCATGTGTTTGAACTTTTGTAATACTATTTTCTCTCTATTTAATATTCGTTTTCACTTGTTGAACCTTCCCCCAATTTCATATTTCACAAGTGAGGAATGTTAAAATATTGATGTTATTAAATTTATTGTACCAATGAGCTTAAGTTTTTGGGTATGATGGTGATTCAATTCTACATAAATGATTGTGGTACAAGTTAGACTTTGCTTGAACTAATCGGTTTGATAGCTGTTTTTTTTGGCCCCTTGCTTTTATTGACACGATTGCCTCTGGCCCTCTGCCACACATAAAATGAGTAATTATAAACTTTAGGGAATAGGGGCTGAACTGCTAGGTTCTTCTTTTACTTTCTAACATATAGCTCGCGCAGCACTGTCTATTTTTCTTTTCTTGGGGGTGTTATGTTTCAGCTCCTCAACTGTTAGGTTTGTAGCAAGTTTGTTTTGGTTTCCTTAGAAGGACTTGAATCCCCTGTCTCCTCCCTTCTAGACTGTGAGAAAAAAAAAGAAGAAAAGTTTTAAAGTATCTTGATGTTTTAATAGAGCTTTTATTGTAGGATGCAAAAGTCTCTCGAACGAATGATGCTTCTGTTGTCTTCTTCGCATCCGTTTTGGTTTCAGTTACAAAGATCATAAACTGTTGGTTGTCTCATCTGTTGCTAATAGTTGGCTCTCTCTTTGTATACCTAGAAAGGGAAGTGGAACTATATCTGCTGCAGGCGGGAAGGGATGGGGTGGAGGTGGTGGGGGAAGAATTTCTCTAGATTGTTATAGCATTCAAGAAGATATTAAAGTTACGGTTCATGGTATGTACTTCGTATCTATAAAATATTTTATATCTTAACATACTGATAACTTTTGTTATTTGTGATAACTGATATTAAAGATTGGAAAGAATACTATAACACTGCAAGGCTATGGCTTTGCTTAGTTTGCCTGACTTGAAAACAAAAAATTCTAATAGTTATAATAAAATTTATTTGTTTGAGTATGTAGAATGCTTCGGGCGTTGTATCACAACATTGGTAACTCTATATTACACCATTTTTGTTTCAGGTGGTGTAAGTATTGGATGTCCTGGAAATGCTGGAGCCGCCGGCACTTACTTCAATGCTGATTTATTAAGTTTAAGAGTTGGAAATGACAATATCACGACAGAAACTGAAACTCCTTTGCTAGACTTTTCAACTAGTCCACTATGGTCAAATGTTTTTGTGGAGAATAACGCCAAAGCTTTGGTCCCATTGCTGTGGACTAGAGTCCAGGTATTGAGTGATATTTTTTCCTTGATCTTTTTACTTCCGTTGCTATGGAAAAGTAGGAAATGTTTTGCTCTGTTAGAACTTCAAATATTTGTTGATTAATTGATGAATGCATGTATTGCAAGTTTATTTATCAATTATATAAAAAAAACTTCAAAATGCATGGTATCATTTCATATGTATACAAGAAAAGGTTTTATAATCTATTTCATTGGTAAGGAGATGGTTTTTACCGAACTTTTGAGAAAATATCCGAACATTGATAAGGCCATTAATGGAGAGTTGGTTTCTTATCAAAGCAAGAAAAAAAAATATTGGTGCTTAAAAAAATGTTGCATTATTTCCATTTTTGGTACTATATGGTTATGAGAGAAGCTTATTTATCGAGTTTTTTTTTATTCTGCCAAATTCTCAATGAGCTTATCATCTTGTTTTGACTCTTATTTATGAAGGTCTCTGACTTTTAACTTTGGTTACTGAAGTTCCATTTTTTCAGTTCAACCACATATGAGATGAGTATTCAAACTTTGACCTTTTTTGTCGATGACATAAATATTAAATATGCCTTAACCAGTTCTATCCTTTAAGTTGGCTATTGAATTTCATTTTTCTAAACAAAATAAATTATTTGATGATTCAGACCATGTCTGTGCATTTCATGTTGTCGACAACATCTCTGTCCATAATTGCTTTACCTCTCCTGGAATTTAATTATTTCCACCAAGTGATAACTGCTTGTATCTTTTTTTTTTTTGATACCCATGACTGTCCGGGATAACTGCTTGCATCCTTTTGGCTTCATGGTTCTAGGTTAGAGGCCAAATTACCCTATACTGTGGAGGCAGCATTGTGTTTGGACTCTCTGAATTTCCAATTTCAGAATTTGAACTAGTTGCTGAAGAACTTTTGATGAGTGATTCTATCATAACGGTTTGATTCTTACTTTTCTATATCAGACTTGCACATTATTAAATACCTAGGCTCTTGATTTTTCTATGTTTCTAAATAAGGAATATTTTCTATGTTTTTGCGCGAGTGTTCAAGCCCACAGCCACAAGTAGTGTGGGGAGTGTTAGTTAATATGATTATATTTATCCCAACCTATCAACTTAAACTTAAACTTTTGAGTTGATTGATGATTTAACATGATTCAATAATAAATAGTAAGGAAACAGTAAAGAGAAGCTCATGGAAGTTTTTTTATTTTTTATTTTTATATAATATTTTTTTATAAGAGAAGCTCATGGAGTTAGAGAGCATATTCATTTGTTTCATTTTTATTTTGTCTATATCAAAGCTTTCATAGACTTATCTCTACTTGATTGATGCCTCGGTTTCTTTATGGGTTTTACCTCTCCTCCTTCTATCTATGTGGAGGTGCCTTATGTATTTTGTTTCGGTAGGACTCATTGTATCTTTACTTTAGTCTCTTTTCATTCCTTCGCTAAAAAAACTTTGTTTCCAGTAATAAATTTAAAGTTATGTTTCCTATAAAAAGGAGTAGAGACTTCTCTAGAGTCGGACTTTGAGAAGCATATGAATAAAAAAAAGTTTAGCACTAACTTCAATGATTGGCTCATAGGCAAAGTCTTAGTTTTCAGAGGCATAAGACAAAGTGATTCAGATATGAAAATGAATAAGAACAAAAAAGATGTCATAGGAGTGCCTTTGTACACACACACATATCACATATGTATGTATGTGTATATATATATAAAGTAAAGGGAGGTTACATAAAGGCAAAAAATTATGTAAAATAAATGCATTCCAATTAATAAATATATCTTAAATAGAATAGGTCGCAAAAAGTTTAGAAAGAGAGCACTATGAAAAAGCTTTTAGACGAGCTGTGTTGAAATGATTCATCCAAGGGATGCTTATCCTTTGATTTCGTTCAAACCAAAGATTTGAAAGGATGGAACCAAATGGAGAGTACGTGCAGCAAGTGATATGTGGATTTATGATTCCCCACTGTTTCTTCACATAATACAAATGGGGGAATGCCTTTGAATTCTAAACGCACCGTCCATACTTGTTCCTATCAATGGTATTAGAGTCTCCTAATGTAGTTTGAATGACATATCATTTGTTCATATGGAATTCCCTTGGATAAATGCTTGTATGTCCTAAATGACTAGAATTCTCTTTGACTGAAGGTTTTTGGCGCTCTCAGAGTTTCTGTTAAGATGCTGCTGATGTGGAATTCTAGAATCCTGGTAGACGGGGGGAGTAATACGTTTATTACTGCTTCAGTTCTTGAAGTCAGGAATCTGGTTGTTTTAAAGGTATTATCATTTGGTTCTGCTGACTAGACTAGACTATGTTTATTTTATTTTTTTTAAATATAATTTTTTACATTAGTCCTTTCACCTTTGGACATCTCATAATATCTAAGATCGCTGTGATACCTTATATGTCACAGCAAAACTCAAGCATTAGCTCGAACTCGAATTTAGGTATGTATGGTCAAGGGCTATTGCATCTTACTGGTCAAGGAGACACAATCAAAGGGCAGCGACTATCTTTGTCGCTTTTTTATAACATAACTGTAAGCGATCCTCTCATATTTTACTTTATGTTATCTATTTTCAAGAGTTTTGTCTTTTTGATAAGCATGCCTTTGAAGCCAAAGAAAACCGGTGATAACTGTTGCATATTGTCGCTTAAATCTTCCTAGAAAGTCCTTGGAGAATTAAATAAAGAAAGAAACTCGAAACAACACTTCAAAGAATATGAGCAAAAAAAAAACACTTCAAAAATATGAGCAAAAAAACACTTCAAAGAATATGAGCAACCAAACAGAATATAAGGAAAAGATAATCTTCATTTTCATAGCAAAGAGGGCAAACTGAGGGCATTGAAGTAGAGAAGAGCAGCTTCCTTTGAAAAATATCTGATATATTAAGGATGCTATTTAATAAAATCCATTCGGAAGGTTGGTTCTCTCTTGAGCTTCTTAGAAAGCTTTTCATTAATAGAGCTAACATAAGCACATCCATGACTTAGGATAGCCTAGCATGAAATGGAGTTGAGGGTTCAATCCATGGTGGCCACCTACTTAAAAATTATTTTCTTATGGATTTCCTTAACATCCAAATGTTATAAGGTCAGGCGATTTGAGAGAGAGAGAGAGAGAAAAATGGGGTTGAGAATTCTCATTTTAATGGTTCAATTACGGTGGTAATTTTGGAGTAGTTAAAAGATAGCAAACTCTTGAGAATGTAGATAAAGAGTGTTCAAAATGTTAACAAGCGCTAAAAAATATGTTTGGGAGAACTGCTTAGAGGGGTACTTAGAAATGAATCAGGTTGCTTTTCGTAAAAATAACTTTCTCCTTTTTCCGTTAGGCACATGCTTTTCATTTGAATTTGACATAAAGACTAGGTGGGTGACTATGAAATGAATTTTTCATTGATTAATGAAAATAAATATTTTTTAAAAAAGAAAAGAAGTTCAATGAGACAAAACTAGAGGGAAAATATGAAAGCTGACAATGTGTACTAATATCATTTAAAGAGCCATTAAAAATAGAGAAAGTAAACACCGATTAATAATCTTGACTAACCTAACCATTTCTGCTCACAAAAATCCTTGAATTTCTTTCCAACTAAACCTCATGAATGATATCTTCACTGCATTAACCCAAATCAATTGAGCTTGATTCTCTTTTTGCTTTCTAACGGAGTTTGTGTCTTTGAGCATCAGTCTGACTTTCTTTTCTTATCTTAATGAAAAATTTCATATCTTGTTCAATTTTTAGAGTTTCTGTTCTTAAATGTACCTGCTTCGTTTTACATTTTTCATTGCTTGCATGAAACTGTTGAAATCACTACCACTTTCCATCCATACTCCTTCACCCTGCCAAAAGGGGAAAAAATAATCTATTGATGCACGTACATCTATTTATGACTACTGACAATAACAGGTTGGAATTGGCTCTCTGCTTCAAGCTCCATTGGATGATGATGATGCCGGTAGAAGCCTGTGAGTATGTTATATGTTATACCTTTTGGCTAGACTTATTATTTTATTCTTTATTTGATGGGTAGCAGTTATTGAAGAGAGGCACGGTTTCTTTCTCAATCCTACAGCATTGGAGTATTGAAATCCTTAGACTTGAGTTTCTATTTGTAGGGTAACAAAAGCACTGTGTGATAGTGAGACGTGTCCACAGGATTTAATGACTCCACCAGATGATTGCCATTTCAATTATACACTGTCCTTTTCACTTCAAGTAAGAGATAGATTTCATTTGGTGACCTTTTGGGATTTCATTATCATTTATCACGGTTTTACATTGCGAAGGGCTCAATCTATTGTTTTCTAGGTACTTTTGGCTGCCTATTCAGATAAATAATTAAGTATAATGCCCTCTTATTTGTAGAACACTTCTTAAACATTCTCATAAATTAGGTTCACTTCACTAACCAACTTACGAAACACCCTCCCAACTTATATTCATGTTTTTTAATGCCCTCCCAACTTATATTCGCGTTTGTTTAATCATTCTGCCATTTTTATTCTTGTTTACAAATTGGTTTTTATTTTATTGTACAAAGTAGATCAATCCAAATGGCTTTTTCTTACCTTTGTTAGATTTGTCGAGTTGAGGACCTTGTTGTTAATGGAATGATCAAGGGAAGTATCATTCAAATCCACAGGGCAAGAACTGTTATTGTCAATGGCAACGGCATGATCACTGCATCAGAATTAGGTAATTAGGAAAATAATACACATAACTGTTCTTATGACTTGACACCTACTATTGGTTTTTTTTTCCTTTTCTTTTCCCTTTTTTGGTATATTTTCATTCTATCAAATGGAAATATGTTTTCGATAAAAAAATGTTTTCTTCTTTTGTTCTTAATGTTATACTCCCCCCCAGTTGTGTTTTAAGCTTCTCAATTGTGGTATACCTTCATGGTCAGGTTGCAATGAAGGATTTGGTAAGGGAAACTATTCAAATGGTGCTGGTAGTGGAGCTGGACATGGAGGAAGAGGAGGTTCTGGTTATTTTAACGGGTGGGTGAGTAATGGAGGTTATGAATATGGCAATGCTGATCTTCCCTGTGAACTTGGAAGTGGAGCAGAAGGCCCTGATCATTTTGATACACCTGTGGCTGGAGGGGGAATGATTGGTAAATACTTATACTATTGGAAACTAAATGTGATAAAGTGCCTCTGGCTCTAATATAGATTGACAAGATAAAAATGGTGCAAACAAAAGCAAGTTTACATAATTTTTTTTCATCTCTAATGCTTCATCAGTTTGTTTAGTCTCTAAACTGATTCTCATGCCTTACGAATGCATGAGTTGTTTCTTCTAGTGATGGGATCCATCCCGTGGCCTTTGTTAATGCTTCAAGTTTATGGATCATTAACGGCTGATGGACAAAGCTCTCTAAAAGTAACGAGAAATGATAACAGTAGCATGATTGGTGGACATGGAGGAGGCTCGGGTGGAACTATTCTTCTTTTCCTTCAGGAACTTGAGCTTCTCAAGAATTCATCAATTACTGTTATTGGCGGGAATGGTGGTTCTCTAGGTGGAGGTGGAGGTGGGGGTGGGAGGGTGCATTTTCATTGGTCCAATATACATGTTGAGGATGAATATACGCCTGTTGCAAGCATAAGTGGCTCCGTTAATAGTAGGTATGGGACTTCTAACTATAAACTCTAAATGTTTTAAAGGTACAGGACATGTGACACATAAACATTCTGGAAGTTTGTTGAATTTATTTGAACGTGTACTTTAAAGAAAACTCTTGGGTTAGGTGGGTTACGTGGGTATAAGTGTTCCGGAGTGCTTTCATATTTCGTAGTTGGTTGATTCTCTGCAAAACTTCATCATGCATTTTATCTTCTTTTCTTTATATATATATATAGTGCTTCATCATGCATTTCATCATATTCTGTTGCACTTTTCCACTCTAAATTATTAAATCGTTTAATATTGTTGAATGTGATATTATTGTAATAACCATCATGAAGTGGCCTAGTGGTCAAGAAGATTTTAAGTAACTAAGAGGTGATGGGTTCATCCATTATGGCTACCTGTTTAAGAATTAATTTCCTACGAGTTTCTTTGACATCCAAATGTTGTAGGGTCAGGTGGTATGTCTCATGATAATAGTTGAGGTGCACGTAAACTGGCTTGGACAATTATACAAAAATATGATATTAGTGGAATCAACATTTTAATTTTTTACAATTTAGTAGATATATGTTTTTTTTGTTCAGAGAATGTGAAACATTAGCAGAACAAACAAATTAAGATCTGTACAAACTAAATGACAAGGTAGCTAAGAGAGAACAAAAATTGCAAAATAATTCTTAACTATGTGATAGGATTGCAAGGAACGGTGTAAGATTATTATTCAGTTACTTTCCAGGGATAGACAAACAACTTAAACCTTTTATTCTTGCGATATTCCTCTTCTTTTTAAAATTATCCATGGTTTCATTTTTCACCTTTAAATCATATGCATTTGCATTGAGAAGGTGATATATAATAGCAAGACCTGTTCCTTCGCAAGGAAAAGATGAAAGTTGTGAAGTTGCATTATGGTAAAAGCAGAAGTGAGAACCTTATAAGAACAAAGTTTCAAAGCAGAGAATTACTTTGTCTTCCAATTGAATTCATTTTTAAGAAACGATTCCAAATCATCAGAATGCCGTGCAAGGCACTATATATCCTTATTACAATTGCAGCACTTGTCTCAGCTTTTACAAAATAACTATCTATATTTTCTAACTTTTTTATCAACTCGTCTTTGAAGTTTGTGATAATATGATAATGTACCTCATCTGGTATATCTTACAGTGGAGGTGCTAGCAACAAAGGTGGTAGTTATGGGGGGAAAGGCACAATTACTGGAAAAGAATGCCCGAAGGGTCTCTATGGTACATTTTGTGAAGTATGTTCAATTGGTTCTAGTACCACCTTAAAGTAACATAAATCTTGGAATAAATGTGAGCATGCCACCGTATGCACCATCTAGAATTTTTTTGAACATGTTGTTTACATGACTGGAAAGTTATTATTGTAGCTTCTTGTTACTAATTTAGCTGCTCTATTTTATACCCTTATTGTCAGACGGAAAACTCAACTGAATTGTTCTAGCAGTTGCCTTTAGCCTATGATTGTGTAACTTTCTTCTGAAAAATGAAAAATGGACTTGCATTGCATATTAGAACTACATTTTTAGAACGAAATCTTTTCATGGAAGATTTGAATAAAATAAGTGTGCAAAATTGTATCTCCCAAGGAGCTTACCAAGTCAACACTCCTGTCGGAATTTATAGGAAAGGGAGTGTAATTACGAAAGCTATTTGAAAGACTACACAATTAGAAGTATCAATTTTCTTAGATTTCTAAAATTTCATCTCAACCCCTATTCTCATCTTCAAATAATTCGAGTCTAATTTTCCAAAAATTTGCTTTAGTTGTTTTGGTCCATAGGAGCTCCTTTTTCTTTTTTCATCCATACTATCAGCATTTATTCCAAATTTCCAAGGTCCAGATAATGAAAAGTGTAGCATGTACTGAAGAACTTTGCATAAATGTGACCAACATTTAAAGCAAACGAGTAAAAAGATGTCCTTGTTTTTCCTCCTTTTTTTTCTGCACAGTCGTATCATTTGAGCATTAAGGGCATTTTCCTCCACGTCTGTCTAGGATAGGTTGGAAGCATAAGTGATTGAAAAACAATGCTTTAGTATCGAAGTCTCCCTTTGACTTCATCAACCTTTTTCTAGGTTCCAGGTTTGGTTTTGTAGAAATGGCTTAACTGCTTAAAAAATCCAACCCAAAAATCTTTGACCACCCATAATTGCGCTACTCCTGGAGAGACTCCAAATAATTGGTGCTTTCTTGTATTATTCAGTTCAGGGAGGAACCAGTTCACCAGAATGAGCTTGAAAGGGAGAAGAAGTTGGAAGTTTCCTTTCTTTCATCCGAATTCTTCTTCCATTTTCTGCACTCAAGACAATGCTACCTCTTCATATCTTCAACCCGTCCACTCTCTCAGAGAAATCTCTCCTCATTCTCTCATGATCCATTGACATCATCAATCACAAATTAGAATATTTTAGGCACATATAGTACACCATGGAAGTTTTTTTTTTATCGAAAATGAAAACATTTTCATTGATAAAGTGAAAGTGTTACAAATGTATCGAAACAGTGATAGAGGTCAATCAAAAAGCAAAATAGATAAAATATATCGGTAAAGTACAAGCCCTAATATTGCGGGATACAAAGAGCGGGTGATGTAGTACACCATAGAAGAATAGTCATCCTTACACCAGGTTATGTATCCCAAATTAACCTAGTAGCTAGTTCATATGCTTGAAATAGAAATTAGCGCATATATAAATTATGTTTGTTTGTATTTGATGGTTTAAATTTCTTATAGCATCTACTTATTGCTTGTCATAGTGGGGTACATAATGGAAATTGCTTCATCGAGAATGAATCTTTTAAATAGCGTATTGTAACATCAGTTTTTTTGGGGCTCTATTTACAGGAATGCCCTGTTGGCACTTACAAAGATGTTGATGGGTCTGATGCAAATCTTTGCATTCCTTGTTCTCTTGACCTTCTGCCCAATCGTGCAAACTTTATATATACACGAGGTAATAAGATAAGTGGTCGTGGATGTTATTGTTTCAGCTTTATTTCTTCCTTAAAATGGTTTCAGATCTTCTTCATGCTAAGTTCCACACTTTTGACAGGAGGGGTTGACAAGCCATTTTGTCCATATAAATGCATATCTGACAAATATAGGATGCCAAATTGCTTTACACCTCTTGAGGAGCTGATGTACACTTTTGGGGGTCCCCTGCCCTTCTCTGTTATATTGTCATGCTTGTTGGTTCTTTTAGCACTTCTGTTAAGCACGCTGAGAGTGAAATTTGTTGGATATGGTTCTTATCGTGATGCTGATTCTATTGAACCCCACGGTCATCGTCATTTCCCACATCTTCTTTCCTTATCTGAGGTATTGATTTCTATAACTAGAGATTTCTATGCAGTTCTGCCATTGGCCGGTATGACTTATTATTCAGTTGTATTTTTTGTTCATATACAGGTACGTGGAACTAGAGCTGAGGAAACCCAAAGTCATGTTTACAGAATGTACTTTATGGGTCCCAATACATTCAGAGAGCCATGGCATCTTCCTTACTCTCCTCCCAATGCAATTATTGAAATTGTGTAAGACTGGGATTTTCTTAGAAATTGTTTGAACTACTTATTTTCAATGATGTTAAGCTTCTTAATTTAAGTTTTCTGGTGTTGTTTAACAATTTTTTTTTTTTTATTTAACTAAACTCATGGTCATAGAAAATCCATGAAATAGAACTGAACCTAGTATAGGCCTTCGAATTACATGACCTGAGAAAATTTATGTTTGTAACTCTGACATTTGACTAACTCTGATGTGTTAAGAGAATATCCAACAGTGAGTTTGAAAGTACAGTTAGATCATATTAGCACAAAAGTTAAATTAAACCTAATCAACTAGTTTTTTGAATAAAGAATATGTTAAAATGTCATTTTGGTCATTGTACTGGGTTGCGTCTCATTTTAGTACATCTACTTTCAAATGTCCAATTTTAGTTTGGTATTTAATTAAGCTTGTGAACTTTTTTTTCTTTTTTTTCTTTTTTCTTTATCAAAGTTAGTTAAATAATAATATTTTTTATACAATAAGGAGAAAATTAATTCATACTAAATATCTTGTTGGAAATTTTAACAATAAATTATCTAGATTTATTGAAAGTACATGGACTAAAATTAGACATTTGAAAATATAGGAACTAAATGGAATGAAAATAAAAATACATAGACCGAAATGGTATTTTAGTCTAAAGAATCTCATCATGTTGTGATTATTCAATTTGGTTCAATGTCTCAATAGGCTTCGTGGTATTGTAAGAAAGTTAGGAAAAAGTATTGGCCTTGTAATTTATGTGGTTAACTATTCTGTTTGCAATGTGCGTAGGTACGAAGATGCTTTTAATAGATTCATTGATGAGATAAATTCGGTAGCTGCATATCATTGGTGGGAAGGATCAGTGCATAGCATACTCTCTATTCTTGCATATCCTTGCGCATGGACTTGGAAACAGTGGCGGCGTAGGCATAAAATTCACCGTCTTCAGGACTATGTGAAGTCTGAATACGACCATTCATGTCTGCGCTCCTGCAGATCTCGTGCGTTATACAAAGGAATGAAGGTATGATAATAAAATATAAAAACTAATATTTCTAATGGTTCTAGAGCTTTAGTTTTATGAAGTTACATAATTTGATGTTTTCCAAATGTTTGTGTGAATATTGTACTGATCAAAGTATCTAACCCAAAATTGAAAAACTTTAAAACGTAAAAGATCAAATTAAATATTTTAAACTTTTTCTTTGAACTTCAACTGGAATTTCACTTTTTCTTTCCTGCAGCTGGAAAGTTGGATAAATTGGTGTCATTTTTTATTCTTACTATAACAATAAGATAAGTATTTGTTTGTATTTAGGTTTATGTATGACAAAACCTTATCCTACTTGATGATATTCGAATTGAAACCAATGCAGGTTGGAGCAACACCTGATCTAATGGTTGCTTATATCGATTTTTTTCTTGGTGGTGACGAGAAGCGTTTAGATATAGTTTCAATTATTGAAAAGAGATACCCAATGTGCATCATTTTTGGTGGGGATGGAAGCTATATGACTCCTTATAATCTCAACAGTGATGCCTTGTTGACCAATCTAATTGGACAGGTAGATAATCTGCTTCTAAAAGCGATTTTTTTTAATATTAGCTAAACAAACTCTTACCCCTGAGAAACTCTTCTACGTTTCTAGCATGTCCCTGCAACTGTTTGGAATCGGTTGGTTGCTGGCCTGAATGCTCAATTGAGGACAGTGAGGAATCGATCCATCCGTTCTTCCTTAATTCCTGTTATAGATTGGATAAGTAGCTATGCAAACCCTCAACTCGAATTCCATGGCGTTAAGATCGAGGTCGGATGGTTTCAAGGTACTGCTTCTGGTTACTATCAGCTCGGCGTGTTGGTTGTTCCATTCGGTGATTATTCTTCTCATCAGTTAGAAAGATTGGATATTCTGAGTCAACATATTAATGAACCGTCAAGGTATGCTTGAATAATTCCTTCTTCAACATTGCTTAGTTAGATCATGGAGCAAAGGCTAATTTATAAAATGTAGATTTAAAAAAACCAAGAAGAAATTGGCTAGCTATACTTCGGTAGTTTTGTTCACTCTTCTCCTACCGATGAAAGCACATCCTCCAAGTCAAAACGATAGTTAAGAATGTAGTATTGTTAGAAATGTGTGCAAAATTAGTCAATTCAACTATGAGCTTGATTCAAAAAAAATAGTTGATTTTTAAATTGAAAAGGTAAATTGCCTCTCTAAATTTTATTTAAGTTTATATATATAATTGCCTCTATATTTTTTATATAATTCTTTTTATATCCATGAGTGTTCGGGTCAGTATACGTGCTCTTCGACTATTTTTTCTCAGGACAACTCGCCTCACGCCTGAACCTGCAACATTTGATTTGAGTGTCAAAGAAATCTATAGATAATTCTTAGATAGGTGGCTAACATGGATTAACCTCATAATTTTATGGTTCTCCAAAACTCTCTTGACCACTAGGCTAAGAGATGATGGTTATATATATATTTCTGAGTGGCGTCAGAAAGAATTATGTAATTTTTCTCTTTAAGGGGAAATGAAACATCAGTTTAGCAATATTAGTTGAACCAAAAAGAATCGGTCATGCATTATTTAAATATAATGACGCGCACACACGGGAACTTTTCATTAAAGACTGTAATTTTTCTGAATAACAGCATTAGTAATGATTTAAGACTGTTGACAACCTTGTTGACTCGGTTTGTAATTTTCTTTATTCTTTTTCTCTTATTGTTATTTGTTAAATAAAGCTCCGTTTGATAATCATTTGGTTTTTTTGTTTTTGAAATTTAAGTCTATTTTTACTCAAATTCCTACCATGTGTTCCACCTCTCCTACAATGTATCCATTTTTCCTTAAAAAAGTAGGTGGATGCTAACCAATTCCTATCATAGTAAAGTAGTTGTTATTTGCATAAATTTCAAAAACCAAATGGTTATCAGACGGGGCCAAAATTATCAGATTAGAACGATCAAATTTTGGATTCTAGTACAATACTTTACAATCTTATCTCACTTTATTGTGTATCAAATATGTCAGAAAAGACGCGGCAAGTGCAACAGAATCTCTGATGCAGTTTGATCAGAGTTGGCAAGCGTTATCTCTAAAAAGGATTACAGGAGTAGTTAATGGAGGGCTTATAAACAAGGCGAACGTGGAATTTTTGCATTATAAATGGGACTTCCTCTATCCTTTCTCTCTCTTATTACGCAACACAAAGCCTGTTGGACATCTGGTTAGTTGTTCTCAACATTTATTTTTTACTAAATTATAAATTTAATCCCTATGGTTCGGGTTAGAATTTAGTCCCTCAAGTTTGAAAAGCTAAATTTTTTTTTTTTTTTTTTTTTTTTTTTTGAAACAGAAACAATTTCATTGATTAAAAACTGAAAAATTAGAATTTAGTTTCTATAGTTTTAAAAACTGAAATTTAGTCCTCATGATTTATTAAAACCTAAAGAATTGTCATGTCATTCGTAATCACTAATGAATTTAAGTACTTTAGATAGTTATCAGAGAGTAAAGGATGTGATTTTCTTTGTCTAATCAGTTACTTAACTCGCATCGTTATTACTAACACATGAATAAGTAACGACAATGACTACTTTTTAAGTTTTATCAAATTTTAGGTATTAAATTCTAACTTTCTCCAAACCATAAAGATTAAATTCTAACCATCATAGGGTGACCTAGTGGTCAAGAAGGTAGGATCCAATTCATGGTAGCCACCTACTTATGAATTAATTTTCTATGAATTTTCTTGGCATCCAAATATTGTAAGGTCAGGCGGTATTTTCCGTAACAATAATCAAGATTTAAGCAAGTTGGTCTAGACAATCACAGATTTTTAAAAAATAAAATCTTCATACCATTGAACCAAATTTATAATTTTTCATACGTACAACTGAGAAGTCTTGGTATAGCATATTCTCTAACTGTTGAGATGCCAATGTTTCAGGATACCGTACAGCTGCTTATCACTACTGTGCTTCTAGCAGATATTTCCGTTACCCTGCTTATGCTGCTGCAGTTTTATTGGATTTCATTGGTTGCTTTTCTTCTTATTCTTCTTGTTCTTCCCTTGTCTCTACTCTCTCCTTTCCCAGCTGGCTTGAATGCACTTTTCAGCAAAGAGCCTCGAAGAGCATCGCTCGCTCGAATCTATGCTTTGTGGAATGCAACCTCCTTCGCTAACACTGTAAGTTGACTACACTTGCGGTATCTCTAAAAATTTCCAACTTTGAACTTTCAAATGTCCAGTTTTAATCCTCGTACTTCAAAGAAAAAAATTAATTAAAGTTAGTTCCTGTGATAAATTTGAAGCTAATATTAATGAGAATGAGTTCAATAATGTTACTAATTTTAATACAATGATAAAATATGAACATGTTTCTAAAACTTATAGAAGAAGTGAGCAATTTTTGTAAGAAAAATTAATTTAAAAAACTTATTCCAAAGGTCAATTGTAAGCATTTTATACATAGATTAAAATTGGACATAGAAAGTTAAGAGATTAAATGGAACAACTCTAAAGAACACGGATCAAAATGGTATTTTAACCTTAAATTACTTCTCGTCATTTTTAAGAGTCTCTACAAAATTAGAACTTCTATTACTACTTCTGCTAGTCCTATTTCATCATTTTTGTCACTACAGGGTGTGGCATTCATTTATGGCATTTTTCTTTATGGATTTTCAACATTCCTACCACCTGATGAGACAAATACATGGAGCAACAGAAGGTGATTATTTTAAAACTTGTTTTTATTATTATTATTTTTTTTTTATACCTTTCGCCACATCTAAAATGGATGAAACCAGAATTGGGATAGGAAACCTATTCTCACTCAAATTTCTTATAATGTGTTGCACCCTTCCTACAATATATCAATCTTTCCTTAAGAAAGTAGATGAATACTAACCAACTTTTAAAAATAAAAACAAACTTTTGAAAGTTACATTTTTTTTGTTTTCAAATTTTAGTTTGATTTCTACAAATATAGGTAAGATCTAGATATATAAATAAGAAAAAACATATGGTAAAATAGTTGTTATATGTTTAAATTTCAGAAACCAAATGGTTATCAAACGGGACCTTAAACGCTATATATATTTTCACAAACCTGAACTGGTTTTGAATTTGTTTGACAACAGGGAGACTGATAAGTTGTGGATCTTGCCTGTAATCCTTCTGCTATTCAAATCAACACAAGCACAATTAGTTGATTGGCACATTGCCAATTTGGAAATCAAAGATATTAGTCTCTTTTGTCCAGATCCTGATGCTTTTTGGGCTGCTGAGTTTGCTTAGCCTATGAGAACATATTATTATCAACTGAGATTTGTGTTTAATGGTTTTGAATTTGTAAATGTCCAAATTTGTAAATCCATTTTTGAGATTGGTGTGCAAAGGCCTCTACATGATAGCAAAGTATAAATGTAAATTTAGTGTATTGCCCCACGCAAATAGCAACCTTTTAAGGGGGGGAAATATTGAACTATAACTAAATTAGTAGGCAGGTTCTCATAATTAAAAATTTGTAGAAATCCATTTTCAAAAATCAAACAAACAGACAAAAAAATGGTAGTAACCACTTAAGTTGGTTAGCAGCTGAGAGTTCTGAGCTTTGATCTTTCATTTCAAATTGTTTATTGCTTCCTCCATTTATTCAATTTTACACGATTTGATTTCCTTGTCCGAACCGAATTATTAGGTTTCTTTTTTTTTAGTACAAATTGAGAAGATGAGACCACAAACTCTACTACTGCCTTTGAATGTATGAGAGTCAAGTACCTAATTTTCAAGATTGAATTCGAGACTGATAATGAACTAGATTATCATTAAATAATGAAATCAAGTAGGTTCACTTCTATATCCATAAATTTACTCCAAAAACTTATAAATTTTATGAATCGTATCTGAATTTCGATGTAATCATTACTTAATCAAAAATGGAACAAAATATTCTAAAATGTGTCAAATACATTGGTTCAGATTGTGAACGTTCAAACGCTGAACTCGATTTCTTATCTGCGTCTCTCTCTAACTTCTAGAGAGAGGTTATGTTAAGATTTCTAGGAGGCTTTTCCTCAGATTTGGACGAGAAAGAGTATTTCTCTTCAGAGTAGCCGTGTGGTTTGTCTACGAACCCGCTTCGTCATGTCCAATGAAGTTCGTCCTCTCTTAATTTTATGTTTGTCATGTTCAAGGAGAAGTTAGTAAATCTTCAATCTAAATTCATAGTAACACTCGTTTTTAATTCTTTCTTGTAAAGCAAGATTCAAACGAGTTTTTTTTCTCATTTTTATATTTTCTCATTTTTATATTCAATATAAATCTTTCATTTCTATAATTAAATGGGGAACTTGCCAATTTAATATGAGGTCATTGACCATGGAATTTCTGTGCGAGAAGATTTGTAATCAGTTAAGGTAGATTCAGTTGAGAACGCAGAACCTAATTTACAAATGCCAATGTTTCTCAATTTATTTTCTGATTGAACGAGATAATACTTACAAATATAAATTACATTATCAATACAAAAATATATAATTCGAGAACACTACCCAATTTTAGTGTGAGCTTTGGAGGGTTGCGCCAGGCCCATGCAGTAGTGCAACGCAAGGGCGACGCGCAAAGGCCCCAATAGCAAGCTATTGTGGTGGGCCTTCACCCATAAAAAATAAATTTAATATCGTGTGGGCCGATGGCCCACATATCAGATATTAAACTGATAAGAACAGATACTACACTTGATCTTAGCCAAAAGGCCGAGAAAGG
>JBBMEF010000018.1:327681-346339 GCA_037832685.1 Sicyos baderoa | reverse complement strand
AATTTTGAGAGAAAATAGGCTTAAATTTGAAAAACAAAAAACAAGAAACCAAATGGTTATCAAACGGGGCCTTAGTTATCCGATATAGTTAATACAGCTTTGGTTGGATATATAAATATATATGTATATATGTATATATATTTATTTAGTACTATAAAAACGTAGAGATTCAAGTCTAATTTTCTCTCAAACAAAAAAAAAAAAAAAAAAATCGTAGGAATGTTGGACGATGTGTAAAGAGAAAGGGTCAAAAGTGAAGCAGCAAATTTCGGATCCTTGAATTAATTGTCGTAAACAAGAGAGAGGAAAAAGTAAGGCACGCTAATATTAATCATTGTTGTTCATCTCCATTGCACAATCTTTGTTGAATCATTTTGATTAGAGCTAACAAAATGGACGCGACTCACCGAATGGTATGCGAAAAAGACTTCGTCAACCCGCTGTCTTCAATGGGCGTTCAAGTTTCCTTCATCCTCGTCATCTCCCACTTCTTCCATCTCGTCCTCAAAACCTTCGGCCAACCTGGCCCCATCGCCCAGATTCTCGTAACACATTCTATCTCTCGTATTGCTTTTACATTACAATTTCTAAAAACAATTCATCTATAGCATATTTTGTCTGTCTACCACTCATTAAATTCTAATGGAACCCAACCTCCAATAAAATTGAATATATAACATAGGAAAATATTGTCTTTTTATTATACATGCAAAATCTCCTTATTTAAATAAAGCTAATGACTCGAACATTATATAGGGTTGTTCACGGTCCATTTTTGGACAAAACCATCAACCAAACTGAATATGTCGGTTTCTAGCTATTATGAACCGCAAAAACCGAAGGTATTCGGTTTTGGTTACAAAATCGAACCAACCTGATTCGGTTCATACCGGTTCGATTCGGTTTTAACCAATTTTTAGCAACTTTATGCGATCAAATGAGTAAAGAATAACGAACTGTTCAATAAATTAAAAAAAATCATGAATTTTGACTGTGAATCTATGAATTTACGGAAGAAAAAATGGAGGTTTTGGTTAAAAAAGGAAAATCAAAACAACAAGAGATGAAAGATAAACAGAAGAGTTTCATAAAAATAATAATAATAATAATAAAAGAAAATTAGGGAAGAAGAAAATTCACACTTCAAAGTAAGAATAACAGAAAAAATTAAAAGAGAAGAATAAAAAACCAAAATAAATATCTAAATCTTAAGGACCAAAGAAAAAATAAAAGAAGAATATGAAGGAGGAGAGAAGCACCGTAAGAAGGAAAAAAAAATAGAAGAAATAAATAGAAATGAAGGCGGCCGACTTCAATTCTCTATTTAATTAGGGCATGTTTGGTGGGAAGGGAAAGGAAGGGAAGAGAAGAGAAGGGAAAGGAAAGGAAAGGAAAGGAAGGGAAGTGAGAGTAAGTTTATGTTTGGTGGGAAGGAAAATGGAGGGGAGTGATAATAAATTTATGTTTGATAAAAAATAAAATGAAGTGATGTGATGTTTGTATATAATAAAAATAATAGAGATTTAATTTGATAATATAATATTTAGTATTATATTTTTTTTCAATGTCATTTAAAAACTTATTTAATTTTATTTTGTTATTTAAATTAATTTAAAATTTAGTATATTATTATAAAAAATTCAAAATAAATAAAAACAATAAATAATTTAAGAAAAATCAAAATATAGTTCAAATCTTGATTTAAAATATTGATAAATTTTAATCTTAATTTTGATAATTTTATTTTAAATAAATATATATATTAATAAATTATTTAAAGAAAAATATTTTTTAAAAAATAAAAATTAGAGAATTTACCATAAGCAGCTCATTCTACCCCTTGTATTATATTTATAGCACAATTCTTAAAATAGTTCATTTATAGCAGATTATTTTCTAACATAGTGAAAGAAACTCAATTTGAAATTCTATCACTCATAGAAAATTCAAGTAGAATCAGTCTATTGAATCCAATCACTAATATCACTCTATAATTGAATTTAATCACTAATAGATTCAACTCAATTTTGATTTTCTGCCATATATAAAATATTTTCAAAAAAAATGTTATAGATGAATTTTTTTTTTTTTTTTTTTTTTTTTTTTTTTTTTTTTGACATTCATGTAAAAGCCCCTAAAAAAGAATCAATATAGAAATGTTGATTTCAAAAAAAAAAATGAAAATGTAAAAAAAAAAAAGTTAAAAAGTAACTCTAAAAAACATTAAAATTTATAAAAGGAAAATTTTATTTAGAATTAAAAGTAACTATAAAAAAAATAAGTCCCATAAGGGGGTGACACAATGGATGAAAACTTGAACTTTGAAGGTATGCTCCCTTCAAGATTTCAGATATCAAAAAAAAAATAAACCTATAAAAAAAAAAATAAACCTATAAAAAAATTAGAACGTAAAAAAAATGAAAAACATTTCAAAACAAAAAAAATAAAATAAAAACTTGCTGGAAGCGCGAAAAAAAAAAAAAAAAAAAAAAGAAAAATAACAGACTCACGCGCGGAGTTATCGTGGGGTTAGAAAAGCCGGTGGGCCAAACGTAAAAAAAGGAGATTTGTCTTGCCATCCCTACTCAAGCCGGTGGGCCAAACGCACGCCTCCGGGTCTAATTGGTCAATATTGTATTAATAAATATAAAAGTAAAACTCCTACGTGTTAAGGAGCTTACTTTTTGTCTAGGTAACATCATTTGAGCCACAAAAAATTATACATATTTTGATGTTTTTATTTATAAGATATTTTTTTGTGGCACCGAATTATGTCATCTAGGCAAAAAATAGAGCTCATCATAATAAAGAGCCTTGATTTACGTAAAACCATCGATCAAATTGGTTGACATAATTAATTTGGCCACATGACTTGTAAACTCAAATTGAATGTCAGAATTAATTTTAACATTTTTTCCATAACAAATGTAATAAATGATGCATGGTATTTCGGTTCGGTTTTCACGGTTTCTTAATAAACCGAAAACCAAACCAAAATATTCGGTTTTCTAAATATGTAAACCGAATATTCATAATTTATTTAAAAAATCGATCCAAACCAGTCGGTTCAGTTCGATTTTTGAATAGCCCTAACATTATATACTTGATTAGTTTAACTAAACCTTGCATTTTCAAGGTTCTCTAATGGTGGATTGTTGCAGGCAGGCATGGTGCTAGGTCCAACAGGAATATCCAACATCAAGGCAGTGCGAGATGTATTCTTCCAGGCTTCCGCCGGAGACTACTACGAGATCTTCGGCTTCCTCAGCCGCATCGTTTTCATGTTCCTCATCGGATTGGAAACCGACTTCCCTTATCTCATCCGCAACCTCCGCACTGCCGGCCTCGTTGCGTGCGGCGGTGCAGCGGCCGGCAGTGTCTTCAGCATCGCAGTCTCCTTCTTCCTCTACCAACAACTCGAAGAAAAAAGCAGCAAGTTCGGCTTCTTCTTCATCGTCATGCTTATTCTGGCCTACACAGCCTCCCCCGTCGTCATCCGCCTGGCCGCCGAGCTCAAATTCGCCACCTCCGACGTCGGGAAGCTCGCGGTTTCCTCGGCCATCATCAACGAAATGGCATGTTTGACTCTTTTCAACACAGTTCTTGCCTTAAGATCCTTCGTTGACTTTGGTCAAGGAATATTTTGTGTGTTGCACATTACAGGCGTTGTGATTCTTAACAAATACTTGGCAAGTTGGTTGAACAAACGTAACCGTAACCAAAAGTACCTTAAAAACATGGAGGTTTTTTTTGTGTTGTCCATTGTGATTGCAGCTTCAGTGATAATTGAGCAACAATCCTTTAACAGCATAATTAGCAGCTTTATTTTTGGGGTCACATTTCCAAAAGAGGGCAAAACTGCAAGGACCCTGTTGCACAAATTGACATATGCTGTTCACAACTTCATATTGCCAATCTATTTTGGGTATGTGGGGTTCCAATTTGATGGGACCCATCTTTGGAGATTGAGCAATTTGGTCATTGTGGCAATTTTGGTGTTGCTGAGTATTGGGAGCAAAATGAGTGGCACCTTGGCTGCTTGCAATTACTTGAACATCCCTTTGAATGAAGGGGTTTTCATTGGTTTTGTTCTTAACTTGAAGGGCCATGCTGATCTCTTGTTCATTGGTGGTGCCTCTAAATCCCTCATAGTAAGTACTCACATGTTTATTAACTAAACGATAGTGTGACATGTTCATCGTTCAATTATGTTAAACCATCAATCAATTCAAAACAAACTAAACAACGACTGTTTATAAACTAACAGTGGTCATGTTAGAATTGTGTACATTTTTTTGCAGTCATGGACTACTCCTCGAGCTTACAACCTCCTCCTAATAACCATTGTAATCAACACCATAATTTCAGGCCCTATTGTGGCCTTGCTAATGCGGCGTGAGCACAAGCTCTTCTCGCACACCAGCACTTCCCTTGAGCCCACGGACCCGAACCACGAGCTACGCGTCCTTGCGTGCGCCTACGGTCCTCGCCACCTCTCGGGACTCTTCCCTCTTCTTTCCTCTCTTAGCGGAGGCCACACCTCCCACCTCTGCCCCTTCCTCCTCCACCTTATCGAGCTTCTCCACAAACGTCGTACTAACCTCTCCTACCATGAGCTCGAACATGACGAAATGAGCGACGATGAGGACTATGGTGGCAACGACGTCCTCGAAATCCATTGTGCCATTGACGCCTTCGTCTCGGACACCAAAATCTTTGTATCCCTTTGGAAGGCTGTGTCGTCTTTTCCCACATTATACGAGGATGTTTGTAATGCTGCCGAAGACATGAGAGTGTCAGTTGTGATTCTACCGTTTCATAAGCATCAACGGATTGATGGGAAAATGGAGAGTGGGAAGGAGGGAATAAGAACCACCAATCAGAAGATTTTGCGCCATGCGCCTTGCTCGGTCGGGATCCTTGTGGATCGAGCTCAGAACGGGTTCTTGGCATTCTCGCACTTGTTGGTCTCGGATCACGTTCAACACGTGGCCTCGTTGTTTTTCGGCGGGCCCGATGATAGAGAGGCAGTGTCGTGGACTAGGAGGATGATTAGCCATCCAAGGATTAGTTTGACTGTTATCCGATTTGTTCCTACAATGACCGCCGACGATGAGCAGGCAGTAGCGCCGCCACCTTTGAGTGAAGAAGGCGTTTTGATGGCTTTGCCGAGTTTGAGGACCACTACTAATGAGACTGATAATGCATTTCTTACTGATTTCTATGACAGGTATGCCTCTTATTTTTCTTCTCCCCCTTTCAAAAGTAGTATTGTACTAGTGATCATTATTCGAGTGACATTAATTATGTATAACTTAGTAATCAAGAGATTACAAGTTTGAAACTCTGATGTGACACAGGCACGTGTCAACAGGACAGGTGGGCTACGTGGAGAAACAAGTGAGGAGCGGAGTAGAGACGGTGGCAGAGCTAAGAGACATAGGAGATATGTACTCGTTGTTCGTAGTAGGGAAAGGAGGGAGAGGGCACTCGCCCTTGACCACGGGCATGAGCGATTGGGAAGAGTGTCCCGAGCTCGGCACGGTCGGAGACCTCTTGGCTTCTTCCGACTTCAACATCAACGGCTCCGTTTTGGTGGTTCAACAACATAGACACCAAGAAAAGGATCTCATTGACGACTAATACACTAATTATTTTGATCTCCTTCTCTAAATTCCCTTCCCTTCCCTTCCCTTCCCTTCCCTTCCCTTGTTGTAAATCAATTGGCTTCTCAAATTTTACTGATTTTAGATTTTCATGCAAAAAACATTAGAAATATCAGCTTAAAAAAATTCGTGAGGTTCAAAATATAAGATCACCCCACACCTTTCGAGAAGATTTTTAGATTTTTTTTTTTTAATTCTAACACAAATTTATGAGTCATTAACATATTCACATTTGGGATAAACTTAAAATTAACATTTTTTTCCTTTTATTTTTAGGAACTATATAAAACTGATGAGGTTCAAAATTCATGAATAAAAAATACTAGCTCCTTCAATATTACTTAATTCGCCTTTGTAGAAAGGAATGAAAGGTCGATATGAGCCATTGAAAATTGATGTAAATCTTTTCGTTGGATTGAATATAAAATGTTTTTTTTTATTAAATCGATTATGTGGATTATAACTCGAGATTAATTTCATCATCCAAATAGCTCCTTTAATATTATTTACCTTCCACTTATGATATTTGACAATAAACAATCATTTGGACTTTATTTACTTTCCTTTTGAATTTTATTATTCAATAATATTTAGAGATTTGAAATTATAATATTATAGTTATTTTTTTTTAAACCATAATATTATAGTTATTAGGTGATATATGATAAAGAGAATTATAAAATTTATTATAATAGGACAAATAATATTATTATGTATAAGTGAGTTGCCATATATATTTTGTTCAAAAAAAAAAGTTGCCATATATATGCATTAAAAAAAAAAGTGGGTTGCCATATTGATTGGTCTAGAGTTTTTCAAAAAAATAAATAAATAAATAAATTGGTCTAGAAAAAAAATCGATATATAATATGAAATATTGCATGATTGAAGTTTGTTATAGTAGAAGTGCATGATTTCATTATTATTATGTTTATTTTCTTCGTATTTTTCACTTGGTTTTCACGATTCTTCAGCAAATGTTAATTTTTAAAAATAAAATTCTTAAAACAAAAACATTTACCTATTAAATTTGACATGAATTTAGATAATATAATTAAAAAATTGTTAACAAAAGAAGCATAGATAAAACTCAAAAGAACGTTTATTTTTCAACAGCATTTGAAACCAACCAAATTATCAAACATATGGTAATCATCACGTTCTACAAATTATTTTCTTTAAATTTTAAAGTATCTTTCTCAATACAAGCCAACCAAGACCATTTTAATAGACATTAGAGGAGGAAAATAAATAAATAAAAGAAGGCTTACATTATTGAATTGGGTTGGAAACAAAACCCACAATGCAATGATAATTTTGAAGAAATTCATTGTTAGAATAATTAAAAAGAAAGAAAAAAGAAACGATAATTATGAAGAAATTCATGTTCATTTGTTTAATACTTGAATCGATAGTTGGAAATGAGTCGAATTTTAGAAGATTAATGGATAAGAGAAAGTAGGAACAAATTCTCCTTCCCAACGTGATAACTTATTCTATATAAGAATTTGGTTATGATTAGCAATAATGTACATAAGAAATTAATGTATATAAAATTATATTTCAACAAAAAAAAAAAATCATGGTGAATCATGGGTTGATTCTTGAACGTTATTAATTAATTATCTTCTGAATTGAAAGTTAAATCAATATTGTCAAATGTTATAAAAAATCATTTTTCTTTATCGAAAGTAATTTAGAGAAGGAGGATTCAAACAGAACTTCATACTCCATTATTATTAACTTGTTATGAGTAACATAAAAATCTTATTTGTTTTATTTTAGAAATCTAGTTGATAAAAGTATAATCAAGATAAATTAATAAGATATAAACTTGAGGCATTCTAATCAAATGGGTTATGTCTAACTTTTTTCCGTTGAACACAATAATATTTTTTGAACAAGTTAAAATGCTAAGTTTGGTAATTTCAACGAATTTGCATTTGAAAAGTTTTTTTTTTTAAAGTAAAAAGTATTTAGCATAATATTTACTTTTTTATGAGTATAATATGTTGTTTTATTCGATATTTTTAATTGAATCGATTTTTCCCGAACGATTCAAATTTATAAGCTTTTACTATTGAATTTTATATCAGATTAATGGAATTTTATTATAAGTTAATAATTTTTTTTTCTTTTAAAATATTTATATTAAGTATACAAATTTTCAGTTTTATATTCATATGCCCTCTCTTCTCAAAAAAAATATTCATATGCCCTCACCATAGTTGAAATATTAATTAAAAAACATAGTTGAAATATTTTAAAACTATTTTCTCTATTATATGTATAATTAAATTATATATATATATATTATTTTTTCTTTTTCTTTTTTTGTTCTCATTAAATTTTATATTTAATAGAGTTTTAATACTTTCAATTTTGTGTTTAGTAGTTTTGTGATTTTTAAAATATAGTTAAATACATGATTGAAAATATAATAAGTAAGAGAAATATTGATAGATACAAACAGAAATTATATCCAATACAATGTAAAATATTTAATAAAAAATCAGAATGGTGCAGCGAAAGCGTGATGGATGCATAACCCACATTTTTCAAGATTGAAACTTGGCTCTTATAAAAATAGTGGATATGTAACAAAACTTTATAAAATTTAAATTGAATATAAAATTGAAACTCATGTCCTAATTCAATATTTTACCTTTTTCAATGGCCAAATAGATATGGACGTAAACTTTTATAATGTAATCGTACATAAATTTAGATTTGATCATAAAGCTTGTGTATTAATTATATATCATATGGTTTGGCATGCAGTTAGGTCACTTTTGCTGTTTAATTAATTAAGATGTGACGCTCATTAGGCATCCACTCCTAGCAAGTTCACTTTTGCTGCTAATTGAGTGTGATGCTCTCTAAAGTAAAGCTGAAGATATGTTTTCAAAAAAAAAACAAAAAAACTGAAGATATAGTTGACAATTAATTGCTTTTTCCGAAATGAAAAATAAAAGCTATATATATATATATATATATATATATATATATATATATATATATATATTTATCTATTTATAAATACTATATTTGTAATCCTTTTATGTCAAAATATAACCTTAAGGTTGAATCATTTGAAGTCCTTTTTTTTAGAATAATCATTAAAGTCATTCATGTAGGATGTTTTTTACTCAAAACTAATTTATTTATTTATTTTCCTAAACTTTTTTTTAAAAACACACAAATAAGATTGCTTAGAATTTTGAATATTAGATTTTAGAACTAGTACAATATAATTAAAAAAAAAAACCTTTTACTAGTGGATGTCAATAGATGAAATTTATGAGAAGAAATAGAAATTAAAAGCAAAGTACTTGTATCCCAATTTGACATGAAATATGACTATCTTAATAAAATAAAAAGGAATGAAGTTGAGAAGTAACCTTTCCAAAGAAAGTACTCACAAAATATTTGATGGTATATTTAGATTATATGAGTAACATCGAGAGTGAATGTAGTTTAAGTGATATTTTGTTACACTAATAATGATGAAATTTATAATTTAAAATTTTCAATCATTTTCGATCCTCAATAATACTAAAAATATATATGAGAGTATAGTTTCGTAACTGAGAGGTATCAGTTTGAAAGCTTCCACTTTTAATGTTGTTGTATTATAAAGAAAAACCTCAATATTTGAATCATCAATTAAATATTAAATACAGTTTATAAGTGAAAATATTTTTAAAATAATATCCTCTTTTATAGAAGAAAGCTAAAATTACATGAGAATTGGGCACAAATCTTCATCGTTGGCCCAAAGTCTATAGTCCGAGATGCTCTCTTTTTGCCGTGCCTTCATCATGTCTTACTAAAAAGGGCCCATCTCCAATCTTCAATAAAATCAAAGGTGTTTTGAAAAATAAATAATTTGTTTTTTAAAATTTAAGTTTTTTTTTAATACAAATTGAAAGAAAAAAATTACAAATACCCGATTTTAGGGATGAAACTCGTAGAGCGAAAATTAATTAATATTAAACCAGATAACCAATTGCTACACCGATTCATTATGTATTTTTAAAATTTAAGTTCCAACAACTTTTTCACCTATATTTTAGAAATTAAATCAAAGTTTGAAAATTAATTAAACTATTTATAAAAAATTTGAATAAAAATGAGTTTGTTGTAAACATAAATAAATAAAAGTGAGCTTTTCTAAAATAAAATAAAAAGTTAAAAAAAAAAAAAAAAACTAAATAGTTAGTAAGTGAGTCCTTTAATATAATTATTATTTGTAATTATTCAACTACATTTAAAGATAGTTTTCAAAAAAAAAAAACTACATTTGATAATTTATGAGAAAGGCATAAAACCTTCTGATCTTTCATTAATTTTCCACACATATTTATAAGACATCAAATATCAAATCTAAAAGATCTTCTAACAAATACTAAATAATCTAATAAATATTCTATCAAATCATATAGAATATATAATAATATTCAAATACTAAACTTAACCTATCGTAGGGAATATCTTAATGATATTTATTCCTAACAACATTTAAAGATAAAATTTTAAATTTATGATTTCCCATGTTGGTTGGGCTTGTATTATCCATGCTTAGATGATTGACAAGAGTCTTGTGAGTGTGTGAGAGTTGGATTGGAAGGAGCACCTACATGATTGAACAAGTATATCTTTATTATTTTAACAAGACTTTTTATTTTCAAATAAAGCTAATTACAACATTTCTATCAAACAGAGAGAGATAAAGTCTCTAATTTGATCATTGTACCAATCCAAAATTCGAATTAAAATTGAATAAACTTATTAAAGGATCAAGTTTTTGAGATATTTTGGCAATCAATTCATCATCTATATACTACTCATAGAAACTTATTAAGATTAAGACTACAATTTAATAAAATTAGAAGTTTATGATCTATAAAATTGAAAAAAAAAAACGACTTATATTCAACTCGAGATGATCGTGACCGACAATTGATGGCCTGATAATTTTATTGTTGGATAGAAATCTAATTTAGCATCATAGTCTCGAGTTCGATTATGGAAATCGATATTGCTCTCTAAGTAGGATTGTGAAAAAATATCGAGATGATCGTGGGAGTTAGTAGAATTAAGCCATTTTAAGATTTTTTTTTTTAGTTGGATTTAAATTCGTGAGAATATAGAGAGAAAAAAAAAGAAAAAAAGAAAAAAAGATAGGAATTGGGGTGTTTGGGTGTGGTTGTTTTGCATGTGTATGCTCTGACGCGTGAATATTATTAATGCAAAAAAACAAACAAACATGGCCTCCCAATGAATCTCGCCCATTTTACTTCCTCCCCCTGATATTATTATTTATTTATTTATTTCGTTTATATATAACCGTTATAAGTTGTCCTTGTTAATATCAATATTTATTTGAAAATCGATCAAATAATTTTATTGTTTGGTTGGAAATCAATTTAATATCGGCGATTCGGGTTTGAACCTTATAATCGATATTTGTAATCTCATTTTCCGAACTTGTACTAAAAAAAATACATTTTGAAAATTTGGCATTTTTTTTGTATTGCAAAGAGAGTTGAGGCGGACTACAACCTCCACATTTCTAAAAGAAGAAAAAAAAATGCAGTAAAGATTATAAAATAAATGTAATAATTGACAGACTAGCGTAATCTCTTTTTTTTTTTTAATTGAAAATAAAGAAAAGTTTGAATTTATATAAATGTTTTTTTATGATCAAAAGATAATATGTTCAATTTTTAGTTCAATATGATCATAGTTCAATAAAAACATATTTTTACCGACCTTGAAATAAGTTATTTAATTCTCTCTTTTTTTTTTTGAAGAAAGTTATTTAATTCTCATACCTTACGTATCTTGAATGTTGTCAACAAAAAAGTTGTGACTAATGGCTCTAAAGATTAAACTTGGATTTACTTTTTAATTGATCTATTTATAGCATTCTTTTCTTTCACTAATCTTATTGTTCAATAGATAAATTATCTTTTATTTACTTTCTTTTAAGACAAATACTAGTTTCAAACTCAAATGAGTAGATATATATACCTTCAATAAAAATGTAAAAGAAAAAAATAAATTTGAATCACTACTCTATATTTTCAACTAAAAATTTGTTGATCTTTAGTTATTATTATTTTTTTATATTCTAAATAATTTGCTGAAATGAGGAAATATCTCAACGGGCCAAATAATTTAAATGAGAAATCATGGTTAAATAAGCTAGCTAAGAAAAAAAATTATTGGCAACCGAAGAAAAAAAAATCATGCTTAATTCAACGTAAGCTAACAAATAATTAAAAATTGGTGAATGACGCATTAGTTTTATTATTTAAATATAAAGTAGTTTAAACTCCAAAAATTAGTATTTGTCCAAAAATAATAATAATAATAATTAAAAATTGTAAAAGGAATAAAAATTTAATGTTCCACTTGGAAAATGGCTTGTAATAATCAGAGAAAGAATATGAGATGGGAGAGTTATAAAAAGATTGGAGAAGTTGAAGCACATCACAATCCCATTTTCGTCCTTATCAATTCCATCTTATCAAAACCAACCAAAATTTGCACATATTCGCTTTATTTTATTTTATTGTTTATTTCAAACAATTTTTTTTTTAATAATCTATTATTGTTTGCTTTAATTATTTTTCTTAACTTTCAAGGTATCACGAGGAGTATTATCATCCCTTGGCGGTGGTATATAAATAAACATTAAACGGATTATAAGTGATAAAGCACAGATTTAAAATTCAAACTCATAACTAATTTAACCTAATTTAATTGTTGTGGCGTAATAGCTGATATATTTATGTTTTAAGCGTGGTTGGAATTTGATTGCAGTAATTTATCGAAATTAATTTGAACAAATTTTAACGAATTAACTTCTTATTCGAAAGTTTTCTCAAAATAATAATAATAATAACTTTTTTTTTATTTTTTTAGTTGCTGGCATGTATAAATATTTCTTGAGTAATCAAATTTGATTCATGAAGCAAAATGGGATTCTCTGGAATTTAGTGAGCGTGTTATCCTTATACATATTTGTATGAAAAATCAACAAGTTTGAGTTTAAGAAGATTGAGTCCAATAATAATGGATGTATATTATCAATCTAATAATTACATTTTCAAATAAATAAGGTTGTTGTATTAATGAATATAATAATGATGATGATAATAATAATAATAAATAATTAAATAATTAAAGAAAATGGCAAAGTATGACTATGTAAAAGGAAGATGATCTTTTTTCAATAGACAAAAAAAAAAGTTTGATAAAGGCTTTGAGGTTTTGTTTTTTTTGCATTTCCATTTCTTTTGCCCCCAAAATTGTTAATCTAATTCCATCAACAAAATAAATATACCCTACTCAACATGAGTGATATAGAAATTAATTTCGTAATATAATTAAAAATAAAAAATAAAATATTTTTTTTGTCCTCTTTCAATGACTTTCTAATATTTTTAACCATTGATAGTGGCAGAATAGCATAAATATCACATTATTGCTTATGGGTTCCTTTGAGAAAAAAAAAATGGAGATTAGTAGAAGAAGATGAGACACAAATATTTAAGTTGGTTTCAAAAAGGAATTTGATTTGAAGGTGAAGAAAAAGAGAAGCTCAACATGGTGCTATAATTGACACAATTCCACAAAAGAATGCCAACCCAATTGCCTTTTGATCTAAATGGTCCCCTATGAATCATAGAGCAAAACCTTTTCAACTTCACCAAAATTTCAAACAAAACATCAAAATTTTCGGACAAACAAAAAAGCTTGATGGTAACAAATCTACAATGAGTAGCTTTTTATTTGGAAGAAATTGAAACAATTAGTTCAACTTTGTTCCATTTGGGTTTATAATCCAAGATACGTGTTTTGAGATGTTTGGATGAGAAGTTAGTTTGAATAGTTAAAGCCCAGTTTGATACTATTTGGTTTCTTGTTTTTAGTTTTTTAAATTTTAACATATTTTCTCTCAAATTTCCTACAATTTGTTTCATCATTTCTACCATGTATACATATTTCCTTAAGAAAGTAGGGGAAGACTTACCAACTTTTAAAAACAAAAAAAAAAAATAGTTTTCTAAAGTTTGTTTTTGTTTTTAAAAGTTGGTTAGTATTCTCCTACTTTCTTAACAAAAAATGGATAAATGGTAGGAATGATGAAGCACATTGTATGAAATTTGAGAGAGAATAGGCTTAAATTTGAAAAACCAAAAACAAAAAACCAAATGGTTATAAAACGGAACCTAAAAAATTAAGATTTTTTGTAAATATTTCGTTTTGATGTAGATTTTATGTGGTTGTTGTAAAAAAATTCATTGATTTTTTTTTAGAGAATTTAAAACAATAACTTATTTGAATGTGAATTTAAAATGAAGAGTTATTTTGAGTAATAATGAATGATTAAAATTAAGTAGTAAAAAATGAGTTATTTTAAATAATTATAAATAAATTATTAAAAATTACTCGTTAGAAATGAAAAATAATTTTGAATAATAAAAATGTAATTATTCGAATAAATAGTTAAAAATGGAAAATTATTTTTGAATGGTTTAAAATCAACAATATTTTTTGAAAGAGGAGAAAGCTAAGTTACAACTTGGATATAGTACCCACAATTGAGTAAAAAAAAAACTATAATGACTTACAAATTTAGGTATATACTTTATTTTGGTTGAAATGAATTAATAAGTTTTCATTCGATTTCAAGTAGGGTGACAAATAAATAGATATAGAGGGGACTAATAGTTGTTGGATGGAAATGATGGGACCAACAACTATTAATTTTGAAAAGCATTTCATTTCAATTGTGTGATGGTATAATATGGGAACGAAAATAATAATTTAACGACATAATCCATAAATAAAAAAGTAAGTTATAGGTTGGAAACTTTTTAATTCTCAAATTTTTAATTAAAAAATATAATAGCATTGTTCATTTATATTAAAAATATTGAATTGAGTATATCACAAATCTTGCACTAAAATGATAGTTGGTTTGATTGTTTTATTTTTTTGGTAGAAATTTAATTTGAGATTTTACTATAAAATTAGGATACATGGTAAGATTGGAAGCAAAATTGAAAGTCGCTTTTTAAGAAAAATACACACTCAAGATCTAGATAGTCAATCGCTTTGTCAACTAAGTCATTAGATGTACATCGATACCGCTTGAATTCTCACCCATATTCTAATTAAACTTCAAATTTAGATGTAGAACACGTAAAAATAATAATAATAATAATAATAATAATAATAATAATAATAATAATTAATTAATTAATGAGGAAATGGGTAAAATGAATAATTAATCTTAATTTGTAGCGATGATTAAAATGGAAAATAATACAAAAAGCGTTGATTTGGGAGAATATAAGGAGGCAGGCAAAGAAAATGAGGTGAAATTTTGTAATTCTAAAGGGTGGTGGGCAATTAAGTGGCCTAAATTATGAAGCTAATTAAATGAGAGAAGGTTTCATAAAAAGGGAAAAAAAATTCCAATTGTTGTATATAAAGATAGAAAAGTAATAGAGAAAAATATTTTTAATTATGAGGTTTGGTCCTATTTCAATTTGATTATATATTTGAAAATTGGTCACTTTTATATTTCATTAATAGCTTAATCTTCAACGTAATAAAATATGTACCTATCGTGATGTTGATTAAAATAATGAACGTATTCATTTTAAATTGAAATATATTAATGAAATGATTATTTTAATTTTTTCATAAATTTAATTTTTAAAAAAAATGAATATGAAAGTAAACTAAAAATACATATAAAGATTAAAGTGAGAATTATTAAAATAATAATAAAATAATGTAACATATAAATCTAGTTCTTATCATACGAATAAATATATAATTTTCTCAAGTTATAATTTAATATCTATGGTTTGATATTACCTAAAAAACAATCCTTTAGGTTTGTATAGTTAGAAAATTAAGTATTTAAAAGTTAATTAATTATTTGTGCATTACAACATTATGAATTAAGTGATTAATATATCATCAAAATATATCAATTCAACATAAATGGTAAGTTTGCATAATTTTATTACGTCAATCATTAAATACGACAAAAAATACATTTTATATCTTATAAAATTATAGAAACTAAATTTTAACTTTCTTTCAATCAAATAAATAAAATTTTACCTTCTTTTTAAATTGAGAAGACTAAACTCTAGTTTTTAGAACAACCCAAATTACTTTTCTTTAAGACATTTGAATTAAATTTATATTTTATCATAATAAAAATATTAATTTTAAGGACTAATAACTAATTTTACCAAAAGTAAATGATGCGATGTGTGCAGTACTATTATTACTGATGTGAAACCTGCGCTGTGATCCGTTGGATCAGGGGACCACTGATTCTGATTCTGTGTATAATTTGTGTTTTTTTGTTCCTTTTTTTTTTTTTTAATTATTCTTATTATTTTATTTCATTTCATTTAATTTTGTTGCTGAAAATTGCTTGGCATTGATTGTGCTGTGGTAAGGTTGCTTGCAGTGTTCTTTTGCTTATTGGGAATTACATCAGAGAGGTATTGCCTTGAACCTTGCATTTCAATAAAGCAACTGCCTTTTTCATATAATATATAGTTTTATTTATTTATTTATTGATGTGATCTTAATTTCAAAATATGTTAAAAGAAAATTTTTAAAAAAATTGTATTTAATATTAAGAATTAATAATATATAGATAAAATTTCATTTTTTAACAACTACATAATATAATGAATATATAAATCCATTGATACATTTCATTAACAATTTGTTTCGACAACAATAATATAATTAGTTAGACAACATTTATATTGTCCGTTTTCTCTTTATCTCGAGACAAAACAAAAGGAAAAGAGGAAATTGTCATTTTCAGAAATATGCGTTTAATTTCAATTACATTATTGTCTTTAAATTCAACACGTAAAAAAAATAAAAGTTGAGACAGTTTCTATATGCTTTGTTTTATATTATTTTTCAAACAAAGCAAAAAGATAAATTTTAGGTTTTTATCTCATTTCACTACTCAACTTACAGATTTATATCTACTTCAAAAAAAAAAAAAAAAAAAAAAACTTACAAATTTATTTCATCGAGGTTTCTATCTTTTCAACATATTCATTTTATTTCATTTTTTCTAAACATAATCATTTTAGTACCTGTCATTTTCTTGATATTCACACCATTTTATTTATATTCAATTCATTTGACAAACCAGAGAAAAAAAAAAAAAAAAAAAAACAAAAAACTTCAATTCATATGTTTATCTCAACATATTAATACATATACTCCAAGTAAATTCTCATACACCCAACAACTCGACACACCAAGTAAATAATAAAATTTATTGTTTTAATATTAACTATTCGGTATTTGTAATCTCCACTCCCAACTGAAATAAAATGGTTCCTTTGATTAGAAAATTTTATTAAGAACTAAAATATGCATTTTAAAGCCAACTTGAATACAAATGATTGGATCTACAATAGAGATTACGCAGTGGAGATGTTCAAATTCATATTCCACATTTATAACAAAACAATGTCAGAGTTTCTTTAAAAAAAAAGAAAAAAAAGAAGACATGTTTGTATAAAATGATTCTCTAGACTTCCAATTATATTAAAAACAAAATCAAATAAGGCACCGAGTTTTAAAAGTTGTTTAATAAACTTATGAAATTGTAAATGATGTTCTTAAACAAAAACAAAAATATAATAATAATAATTTATGTTTAATAGATTTTTTTTTTTTAAATGTTTGGATGTGTCATGACTTTGCTGGATTCAAAATTCAAAATTTAACAATATACCTGACACTTTTATATATTCACTAGGGGTGAACATGAGTTGGGTTGAGTTGGGTTGAGGGAGTTTTCAACCCAACTCAAATTTTCGGGTTCATCACTTTTTCAATCCAACCCAACCCAAAAATATAAGATTGGGTTGGGTGACTCGGTTTATACCAATGTAATTTTTTAATTGAAAAAAATTATAAGAAGAGAAATATCGATTATTAAATTTGAACTGATAATTTTATATGCATAAATTTATATTAAAAATATAGAAAAGTAAAGTTATAATATCTATAAGTAAATCATAAATTTTTTTTTAAAAAAAAATTGAGCATAAATTTTATTAAAAAATAAATAAAGTGGCAAAAAAAGAAATAATTTATACTTAAATATGAATGAAAAAAAAAAACAGGGCAAAAAGTAGGATAAAATATGGCAAAATTTGGCTTGAACCTAAGATAACATGGAAGTTGTGAAACACATAACTACTGCGCCACTGTGTTTATTTTGAAATAAATGTAATATTTATTATATATTCGGTTCGGTTCGGTTGGGTTGAACCGAACCGAAACCACCAAATCCGCGAACCGACCCGAAATTTTGGGTTCACTTATCTAAAACCCACCCTAGACCGAAAAAAACCCAACTCAACCCAACTCAACCCTAACATTTTGGGTTGGGTTGTTTGGGTTCCTCGAGTTACCGATTCATTTGTGCACCCCTAATATTCACGAGAGTATGAACTACTTACATACATTTATATAATTTTTAATAAGACAACATATCAAACTTTATAATATTTAGATGTCAAAAAAAAATTGTGATAAATTAATTTTTAGATATAAGTTAAGTAATATCCGGTATTAAATTTAAAATCAATTTTTTTTTTTTGAGACTCATTATTATATACTTTTGATAATTGACATTTTTTAAGGATAATTCTTTTTTAAGTTGAGAAACTATTACACTCAATGCTGGGGCACTAAACTAGCAATTGAACTCCAAAACAATTATAAAGATTCCAAATTTTATTTTTGTTTATTGATAAAAAGAATATATGAGATTTAGCAACAAAACTAGGGGACGTTTGGGGAAAGGATTTAAGAGAGGATGGATTGGAAAGAAATGTTAAATTTCGTTTGGGGCGTGGGGAAGAAATAAAACGGCAGGAATGTAAAGTGTTGGCGCGTGGGGA
>JBBMEF010000018.1:315224-327581 GCA_037832685.1 Sicyos baderoa | reverse complement strand
AAGTCTATCCAAAATGATGCATTACAAGCCATTTTAAAGGCCACAAATTCGTGCATGCCCTTGAATACAAAAGGACTAAAAAATGTAATTAATGTATTTTGTAGAAAAAAAGACAAAAGAAGCCAAAAGTCAATTGCATGGCTTAAATGCTGGACAAAAGGGTAGATAAGCTTAAATGGTCCCAACTAACTCTTCTAGAAGGTCATTTGCATTAATGAGCATGGTTGGCAAGCTTTGAAGTCAAAAAGTCCCAAAATATCAAATCTTGAAATTCCATACTTTAAATTTGTGCATTGTAATTTTAATCCTCTAGAATCTTCTTCTTCTTATTTCTCAAAATAGCCCCTTGATGCATAAACAATAACTTGGTGGTTGGATTCGTATCACATTATGTTTTGATTCGATTCTTAAGGAGAAAAAAAAATACAAATCTTACTAGACACCACTAGTGTAGCAACCTAAGCTTAAAGATGTTGATGGCAGATTTTGGCAATTAAAAATCAATTAATTGCGTTTTTTTTTATTGGTTAGTGGACAAATAATCTCTCCCATTTATCCCAATAATTCATGTGCTTTGTTAATCGTAATCCACATTAAAACTCAATTATAAAGCTAAACCAAACTAGCCCTAAACTTGCCCACTTCTAGCTTTGTCGTTATTTCAATTTAATAATATTTAACTCAATATTTCCTAGGTGGCACCTTTGTAGTTAATGACTCCACCCACTTTGTAATGTTATTATATTTTTGGAAAAATTATTTTTTTTAGTCTCGATATTTTGGGTGAGATTTTATTTTGGTGCCTATATTTTAAAATCAAACATTTTTATCCCTCACATTTCAATAATAATTTATTTTAGTATTTGAATTAATGGAATAGTTAGTGAGATAATGAAATGTTGACTAAATAATGAATAAATTAATTTTAAAATAAAATAGATTGATGATGAGAGTATGGTGTTTACATGAATTATTATTACTAAAAATAATAATTAAAATGGAAACTCAAAAGTCTTTTACATTTTTTTTTTTTTTTGAAAATGAGTCTTTTACATTTTTACATTTTTAGTTATATATATTTATTTTCATATTGTTAAGTGAATAAATATAATGATTCTTCCAATTCTAAAAATTAATTTTACATTTCCATCAAAACCCACAAATCATTCTCAAAAACCCAAAAAACTCATTGATTTGTTCAATTTTGAATCCGACCCCTCTTTAACTTTGGGTCTTTTACCGGCGATGGGGGATTTGTGCTGGCGAACGTCACCTCACAGCGCGACTTCTTTGCTCTCCGGCAGCAGAGTCAAGCGTGACAGAGAGGTTTCCGGCGAGGATGAAACTTAGGCTAACTAAAGAACAATCTGCCCTTTTGGATTGATAAATTAATCAAATGTAAAAATAATTTTTAGAATACGAAGAGTCATCATATTTATTCATCTAAAAAAATAAAAATAAAAATTTATAACTAAAAATATATAAAAAAGTAAAAAAGTAAAAGTTTTTTAAGTTTCCATTTTAATTATTATTTTAAGAAATAATAATTAATGTAAGCATCATATGCTCACATCATCAATCTATTTTGTTTTAAAATTAATTTATTCATTATCTAGTCATTATTCCGTTATCCCATGACTAAAATAAAGTATTATTAATATGTGAGGGACAAAGTGTTTGATTTTGAAACATAGGGACCAAAATGAAATATTAACCAAAAGGTAGGGACTAAAAATATAGTTTTCTTATATTTTTATAGTTGCATTAGTCGGATTATTAATAGTCAAACCGAAGATTGTATTGAAATTTTAAAACCTATTAAAATGGTTGGTGGCGTGTTTAGTTTCGTTATTTGAATGGTAATTCAGTCTAATATCATATTACGGATACGATCTTAAAGATCGGTATTTGATTCTTATTTATTTGATAACAATGAATTGAAAATTAAAACTTTTGCCCACAAGAAAAATAGTTTCATGACATTGGTTGGTGTACACCAATGATCATAAGTTTAAATCTTTCCGCCACAATTTTTTTTAGTAGTTGTTCGAGTTAGTTTATGACTTTACAAATATATGTATATATATATATAGGGGGAGGGGCTATAATTATCGATTATCGGGATCGAATCTGTAGCACTGGTATTAAACTGGTTTACAACTAAATAATGAACTATTGCGCCACCGACTCATTTGGTATGACTACAATATTTTAATGTCAAATAAATGTAAGAAAAATTAATTTTTAGATAGTTGTCTGCTATGAATTGAATTATTTGAATTAAACACAAAAATAACATTTTAAGACCTTGTTAAAGAGCGAGAAGAAATATTAGTAGTTGACTTACAATGCGAAAACATTTAAATGGTTTGAATATATTTTGAAATATTTTAAAATTTGCATAAATTTGTTAATAAAAAAATTTCAAAGCTAAATTATGAAAAAGTACCCTTGAATTATAGATTTTGTGTCAATTATACCATTGAAACAAAACTTTCTAAGAAAAAATTTATTTTAAAATAGATGTCTAGGATTTTGAAACGAAACTTCAATATCTTCGTACATAATTTAACAATAGTATATATCTTTTGATATATTTTTGTTAGGTTAATGATACTTTGTATCACTTTTAAAGTTTAAGAATATTTGATGGATAAAGGTTTTATAAATATAGATAAATAAATTCAAAGGTATTTTTGAAACTTTTTAGAGTCTAGTTATATGTTTGACGCAATCCCACCATTCGGGAGTATATTTTTTTTTTTTATAATTAAGTCAAATTATTATTATTATTATTTTCCCAAAGGGTTGGTTGATAATCAAGCCAATTTCTAAAAGTGGTTATTATTATTATTATTATTTTTGAGATGTCTAAAAGTGGTTATTTACACAATTTTCGAAATATAAATCAATCCACACTATAATTCATGGGTAGAGCTGATGGGTACGAAAGGCAAGAGACTTGAAAAGTAAGGGTCCATTTTGTTCCAGGCCCATGTTGAACCTGGCTCGTTGAAGCCCATAGGCTTCCAAACAAATCCTAGCCCATGAACCTCTCTAAATTTCCTTCCTATATAATTGTGATGAGTATTTATTCTTTTTTATTTTTATTTTTTAAATAAACTATATAGTTTTAAATTGTTTTCTTTACTGTAATATACTTTCCAATTGATGTAAAATATCTTCTTTTATCTCCTTAATTTGAAAAATAGATTGAACTTAAGAAAAGAAGAAAAATATAAAATTTCCGACATCTCAACTATGATAAATCAAATATTTGAGGGTAGATTTTGTGCCTAGCTTGTTTTTGGTACAAATTGGAGGAAATGCCATAAATCTTACGTACAATTACTCACAAATTTTGTGTGTAATTGATTTTGATTTGGATTACCAACAACTTTTTCGATAATTAGTTTTTTCACATCCTTATATAAATGGTATTCTGCTCTCAAACTAAATAAGAGTCAAATATCTATTTTTATGATCGAGAGTTAAAATGTACTACCTTCAATCAAGATAACCATGTCACCCACCCATTTCATAAAATGTATATACGAAATCATTAGGTCTAAGGGTTTGAAAACAAAGGAAAAGAGAAAAAAAGGGGAACAAAAAAAAGAACTTTTATTCAGGAGGGGCGTTGATTTCAAAATTTAAAATCTTTTCGTGTGTAATGGACCTTCTTCCTAAACGGCTCTATATTTTTTCTGCCATCATAAATAATACATATTTTTTCAACCTCTAGTTCTTATTTTCAATGATGTTATGTGGTGGCAATCGACATTTCACACACACACACATATATATATATATATATATAATTTTGAATATTTCAAAATTTGGATACTCTTAGGTAAAAAATTAAATATTTATTTATTAGTAAAATAGGGGGAATGATTAACAAAACCGTATTTACTAGACACTATTATTTTCAAATAATATGAATACCGATTTCTAGAATCGAACCATTGACCAAAGAATTGAAACGAATTATCATCAATCAAGATGACCAACATGCTATCATCAACTCATTTGATAATATTCAAATTACTAATCCCATCTATTGAACCCAACAAAAGATTAGCGTTCATTTAAGTGATGATGTTTGTAGATCTTAAGAAAAAATGTTACAAACAATTTGCATCCCAACAACTTTGAAATGAAGAAATATTTCATAGGGAAGGCAAATCATTCAATAAAAAATAATTGTTAAATAAGCTAACAAAAATAATAATTAATTGATTACAACTATATCCTCATAATTGAATCATGACCCAACATAAAAACTAAAAATGATGCATAGCTCAAATAATATGAATTGTATAAATAAGTAATTGGTTATGCATTTTAATTTTTGTTGAATTGAAAATAATAATAAAAATGATAAAAGGAATAAAGCTTGAATGCCCCACTTGGAGAATGTGTCATTGTAGTAATGAGAGAAATGAGAGTTTAAAAAATTGAAGAAGTTGAAGCACATCACAATCCCATTTTCGTCCTTATCAAAACCAACCAAATTATGCAAACATTCACATTATCTTATATATTATTGTTTGCTTTAATCATTTTTCTATTTTTCTTAATACTTTTAAGGGAACATTGAGGAATTATATTATCCCTTCATGGTGTGATATATACATATCATTATAAATCTATTTCATAATGTAACGTTTGATCTTTATGATTTAAGTTTAAACGTATCATTATAAATTATAAATCTGTGGAATTGAAATAATTTATTTAACAAAATAATAAATCGTGCCACCAACGAATGTTTTTTTAATCAAAATGTTAATTAGTAATATGTTTTAATTAAGGATCTAATCGTTTGTTACATCTCAAATACAAGAAGAACCTAATATTTACAAATACAAGAACGAGTTAAAAAAACAAAGGCTTACAAATATTATATTTTAGCTTTATTACATGTAAAAATAAAATTAAAAAAAATAAAAAAACTTTCTTGAAACTTCAAGGTAGCTGCTCCAATATACATTAAACATTTATAGAGGAATCAAAATTTGATTTCATTGAAGCAAATGGGCTACTCTAGAAAGTGAGTGGGTGTGCTATCCCTATACATATTTGTATGATTGGTAGCAAAATTTAATTTAGCTAAGTATGATGATGTAAAAGGAATATGAATATTACTTTTTTCAATATATAGACAAAAGATTTGATAAAGGCTTTGTGGTTTTGTTGCTTTTGCCTTTCCCTTTCTTTTCTCTTCTATTTTTTCAAAATTGTTATCATCTTGCCTCAACAAATAATACCCAACTCAACATTAGTAACATGGATATATGATTTCCCAATCTTAATAGAAAATTCATTTTTTTTTTCTCAATGACTCTTTTCAATTGTTCCCTAATACTTTTGACCATTGATAGTGGCATATGGGATATTTCCTAAGAGAATAGCATATATATCACATTGTTGATTGAGGGTTCCTTTGGAAAACAATGAAGATTAGAAGAAGATGAGAGGCACATAAAATATTAAAGTTAGTTTATCATGAAAGAACAATACCACTAAAAAATAAATAAAAACAAAGTCAAAGGCTCAATATGTTTGCAATGGCTAAGATTTCAAAGTTAAAAAAAAAATGGTGTTGTAATTGACATAATCCACAAAAGAAGTACTAACCCATTTGCCTTTGATTTACATGGTCCCCTATGCATCATAGAACAAATTCCTTTTAGTTTTGAGAGGTAACAAAATGATAATGAGTAGTTTTTCCCTTGGCCCTTTGTTGGTTAAGAAATTGAAATTATTATTAGCTTAAACTTTGTTCCATTAGCGCTTGTAATCCAAGCTAAGTGTTTGCTCAATATTATTATTATCATTATTTTCATAAGTATTGAAAGCTAAGGTTACAACTTCTAGGAACCACAAATTTGGGTATATATACTTTTATTGTGTTAAAATTAAATAAGTTTTCATTGGATATATTTGAGACAAACAAATAGATTGAAAAAGAGAGGGGACTAAGAGTTGTTGGATTGAAATGGTTGGGACCAACATATAATTAAATTTGAAAAGCCCACAAAATTTGAATTGTATAATAGTTTTTATATATATAAGAATTACTTATTTGTAAAAGAATCAAAAATTTAAAATTTATTTATAGTAGAACCGTGTTTTTTACCCCTAAGTATGTTGAATAGATGAAAATTTATTAACTATAAATTTATAAATTTATAGATTAATCAAGGAATTTTGGTAGGAATAGACCAAATTGATAAAATATTACAATAATGGACAAATTTGAAAAAATTTAACAATCATAATTAAATATACGGTATAAATGTATAAAATAATACTTTTTATACTGAATAATTAATACATAATATAGTATGATGAGTATTATTTATATTATATATTTGACTATAGATACTAAATATTTTCAAATTTGCCTAGAACTGTAATTATTTTGTAAGATTGGAATATCCGATACAATTTTCTGATTAATCAAAGAGAAAACTCAATCAATATATTAAATGCTTTAACGATCTTGGCATATGTAGTTTAAGTCTTCAACTCTCTATTCTAAATAAAGTTTAAAGGTTAAATGCATATTTTAACCTAAAAAATATCAATCAAGCTTATCACTCCATATTAAAGTGATAATGAAAAATCTACTAATAGAATCTACTTTGCTTAAATTTCTCATGTGACATTTTTTTTTTAATTTCAAATACACATATTAACGCGAAATTTAATTTGTTAACATATTAATAATCTTTTATAAGTTTAAAACACAACCCCCATATCCTAAACGAATACCAATTAAATCTTAAATATACATGCAGAGGATGTAAAAATGAATGAGAAAAAGATAAAATGAATAATTTTGTAGCAATGATTAAAGTAGAAAACAATGCCAATAAAGCCTTGATTTGGAGGAGAATATATAAGAGCAAAAGCAAAGCAAATGAGGTGATTTTTTATTTTATTTTTAGAATTTTAAAGGGTGGGGGCAAAGAGAGTTACATTATTAATGATGTTTTAGTGGCCTAAATTAAGGGTAGTGCATTCAAATTAGGCAACAAAATGAGAGAGGGTTTTCAATTTTGAAAGCCATGCAAATTGATAAAAGAGAAATATTTAGGTTATGTCTAGTCATGACCTAAATATTAATGCTCGTGTATGTAAACTATTTTTTATTATTATTATTATTTCTTTTCTTTTTTTTTAAATTTGAAATATATAATGTATAATTTATATTCATGATCATGCCTGACCTAAATATTTTTCTTGGAAAAATTGCAATTGTAGTGGAAGAAACTAGAAAGAAGGAATTGTCTAACAAAAATAAATAAAAAACTAGAAAAAAAAAGTGTAAATGATGTGATGAGGGCATTACTATTTTTACTGATGTGAAACCTGTGTTGTGATCTGTTGGATCAAGGGACCACTGATTCTTTGTATATATTCATTTATTTCAACATTGACATTTATTTTAAATTTATTTTCATTTAAATTTCTAATTATAATAACAAATTATAAATTACCGGTTTAAAATTTATTATTTGTATTTGGTAATAAATAATATATTTAATTATTTATTAAATTAATAATCAAATTTCACGTCAAATTTATCACTTAACTACTATTCACATCAATTACTAGCAAAATTTGCCTGAGGCAATGAGATGTAGAGTCACTTTCTCGTTAACAATCTTTCTTTCATAAGTAATTATTATTGTAATTATACAATCTTTCTTTGTTTGAATCAACCCATTAACTATTATTAGAAATGTTGTATATTTTATCATACAATTTTTTATATAAAAAATTAATTTATAAATTGATGAATACCTTAATTTGAATAGATCAAGACAACTCCATGATAATTACCACACTTTAATGTTACCTATTTTGCTATTTTTTAAAATGAAAAGTAAAAAGATTCACAATCACAAACCACCAAGAGTTCTTTGGCTCATTTCTTCTGACACATCATAAATAGATCACAACCTCTTCATAATGTTTTTTTCTTAAAAAGAATAAACCAAATTAAATGTTCTTGTTTCCAATGTTATTCCATTTATATGTGTCTTTCAATGGTATGAATCATGTGAGTCAATGTGATTTGTCAAAACTTTTTCTTTACACAATTGGGGTAGATACAATGAAGTCCTCCTACCCTTTTTGATCAATTTATATGCTTAAACATTAAAATTTTGATTATAGATTCAATTCTCTTGCTCTTAATTTTTTTTCAGAACTAAACCAAATAAATATAACTAATTTAGTTTTTGTTAAATTATAAATTAGGTACCTAGATTGTTAGATGTTTGTCTCTCTAATCTAATATTTCAACTTTAATTTTTCTTTTTGAAAGAACTTTATTTTTTTTAAAATCCATAGATTTTCATATTTTGAATTTATTTAGTTGATCAATGTTTGTGTTAGGTATTTTTCTACTTTGTATTAATAAATCTTTTACTTTTCAATTGTGTTTATTAATTATCTTTGTCTTGACTTATTTGATATTTTAAAAAAAAAATGAACGGTATTACTGTATACAAAATTGAAAGTTTTGAATTCTATCGACTTCAAATTCTTTACAAGTTCAATTTTTTTTCTCTCTCAAGTATATCAATTATATAATATATATATATATATACAAATTTTTAAAATGAAATAAAAAGTTTTAAGTGCTAAACTTAAAATTTAACTTATAATCAAACATATATTTTGAATTCAATATTAAAAAAAAAAAAAAAATATATATATATATATATATACTTCAATTTCCAACCATTTTATAATCGGTATCTGAACACAATGACTAATTTGGAGCCACCCTTTCCATCTTAATTTCCTGTTTTTTTCCCCATTATATTACTTACAAAAAAAACATAAAATTTCAATTTATTTATTTGTTTTGAAGTAATATATATTGTTTTTTTATGTTTGAAACCAAACACTTGTATGCCCAATAAAAAGACCACTATCATTGAGCAATGTGTGCTTCACCAATGCATCAACTACAAAATATGAAAGAAAATGTCAACAAAATATTAGGTCAATGATATTTGGCTGCTTCTAGGTGTATAATAAGTGAGTTTAGTTTACATTAATCAACATCTTAATCCACTCTGTCCCACTCATCCTTCAAAATTATTTATACCCCAAAATACTTATTATATTTTGCACTTGTTACCCACTCACAAAAGGTATTCCTTGAAAGAATCATAAGTATGAGAGGAGAGATTTAGTGTTTTTTTAGTTTAATGATAGTATTTAAAAGTTAGAACATTTAAACTTACACCCTTGTTAACATTCTAAAATAAATGGTTCTATATACTTTAAAAAAAAAAAGAAAAAAAGAAGATAAATGTCTCTATTTTCTGGTAGAGAAGAAAGAGAGACATATATATACATGGTTAAAAAGTAATTTTGTACCTTTTTTTTATATAAAAAAATGTAATTTTTGTATTTTTTTGACCCCAAAAAAAGTGATACCTTACAAATGGAATGAGCTAATTCAAATCTATTTATAAACAGACAAGATATTAATGTTTGGCTTTATTCAAGTCAATTAATGCATCTTTATATATATTAAATAGTTATTAAAGTTAACTAAAAAAAGTTATAAAAGTAAAAATACATTAATTAACTTTTGTGATGCACGGAAAATAGGTTTTGAAATTATAAAAGTTAATGAAGATGAATAAATTAATATGGTTTATTTTTTATTGGAATTATATATCCTTAAACCTTTTGTTTTTCAATAAAATTTGTTGATAAACTTGACCAAAAGATTAATTAAAATGCTTAATTAGTGGTTAGCATATATTGCATTAAAAGTAAATTTATTATAATTTGTTAGAGATCATGAATTCGAATTTGTCCTCTCGTAACTTTAATATATATAATTTTATTTTGTACAATATAATAGTGCTTGAAACATAGATTTGATCTAAACAATAGGTAAAGGGGTGTGTGAGTTTCAATAGATTCTCAATAATGCATTGAAAATGTGGACCATATATAAAATTGTAGACACCATTTGGTCAAATACACATAAATAATAAATGGATTTTAAAGCATGATTTAAGGAGAGAAAAGCAAGATAATAGCCTGCAATAAAAAATAATGTTCTGACAATTTCAGATATATATGTTTCACATCAGTTTTTTTGGTTAACCAATGACTCGAGAGTTCAATAATTTTATAATTAAAGCCTTCAATTACTAAATTTACAATTATATGAAAATAAATTCAAATAAAAATTCAATAACACTCAATAATTTATGCCTTAAATTACTAGTAAAACAATAATACAATATACATGATTTTAGACCATTTGTTTTGACAAAAATTTTAGGGAAATAAAGATGATTTAAAAGTTCATAGTATAAATAAGAGACGGAAATAGATGCCGAATACGATATAAATGAATGACAAGAAGTGTCGGGTCGGGATTTAGATAGAATATTTTGCTTTAGCGGAATAGTAATAAGAGAATATAGGATTGATTTTGTGTATGATGGAAGTATATAGAAGGTTGAGAGAAAAGGGATTTTTATTTGTGGTAAGCAAACTAAAGTGAGAAGCAAACAAGGCTCTCACATTCTCTCTTTTAACCATTTAAGAAAAACAATACAAAATATGAACCAAAGGCAATACAACTCATAGAGAATAGAGTGAAAAGGAAAGCCTGTCTTAAAGGAAATTCATGAGAGGAACAATGTTGTGTGAGTTGGAAGAGAGAGATTTATAGAGAGAGAAAGAAACAATTGTTTTTGTGGGGTCTAAGCAAAGACAAAAATGCTTGATGGTCATTTCTAAGTTTTTTTTTTTTTTTTTTTTGTGGCCTTTTTCTTTTTTCTTTGTTTGTCATATTACCATCTATTAGTAAAAGTTAGGTTTAAACTTCATAATGGGTTTTTGGAAAAGATCAACAAAAGTTGAGCTCCATAGCAGTATTATTATTATCTGAAATTACAACAATTTGAGATGTGGAAGAAGAGATGAGGAAGAATTCAAACTCATGACCATTTGATTATTGAATGTCGTCGTCGAGCAATTAGTTTAGTTGGCTAGAGGATCAATTAATTATTACATTTGTCGAGCAATAACTATGAATACAAATGTTATAAAATTTGTCTATTTTTGTAATTATTTTATGAAAATAGCTCATCCATCATAAATTTTCATTAAAACTTATTCTAAGTAACAACTTTTCCCCGTCCCCAATTGATGTAATATAAAAAAAAAAAACTTTGTTATTGTCTATTTAATACTTTTTATGAAATATTTCATCTACAACTACATTTTGTGTGTATTTTTTTTTCATGTACATTTCAATTTTGTCTTTTTTTACCAACTTTTAACTGAAAATTTTCCCTAAACCTACTTATTTAAGGTTATATGTAACATTGATCGAAGAAACTTATACACTAATATATTTTATTTTATTAATCGAAGAAACTTATACAGTAATACATTTTATTTTATTGATCGAAAGAAACTTATACAATATTACCTTTAGAAATTCTATTCTTGTTTCTAAATTTTCGACGCGTCAACATACCCGTGAAAGTAAAAAATAAAAATAATAAAAATAAAAAGAAGAAGAAAGTTGATAGAAGATATAATTTAAAATATCAAAGTATAAACCAAATAAATATGATAATCTAAACATAAAATCAAATCCAATAAACATTTGATGATAATTAGGTAATGCTTTGAAGAGAAGAAATCTGCACATGCTAAATTGAAGGTGAAATGAGAAAACTAAAATTACTCCATAATCCATGACCCAATTTTGTAGAACTTCAATGATGCTATTTTTTTTGATATCACTCACAAATTTAATAATTGATCCTTGTTGTCACTATAATTTCTATAGTAGCACAAATTCAATATACAATTCAATAAACTAATATATTAGTTATTATTTTGATTATCCATGTTGATTGCTGAATAATACTTTCCATTTATTTTCCTAATAAATCGGAAAGATACATCCAAATGACAGATAATCACTTCCCATTATTTAATCAAATAAACTTAATGTTTTTTTAAAAAAACAAAATAGACTTAATGGTTACAAATCATATTCCAACTATAAAAAAATCTATAGTGAAAATAACTCGACCAACAACTTGAATATATCAAAAAAAAAAAATTGTGTCCCAACATTGCACTGATAAAAAGGAAATTTGTTATGTATACCAATTTTGGAGCCCTCTATTAAAATTATAGTACATTTTTATCAAAAAAATTATTTATACCAAAATTATGAGTGATTGAACTCAATCAATAGCTAGTGATTGAACTCAATCAGTTTGTTAAGTGATTGAGCTCAACTGATTAAGTTCAATCACTAGTTATTGATTGAGT
>JBBMEF010000018.1:275974-288023 GCA_037832685.1 Sicyos baderoa | reverse complement strand
AAATAATCTAATAAATATTCTATCAAATCATATAGAATATATAATAATATTCAAATACTAAACTTAACCTATCGTAGAGAATATCCTAATGATATTTATTCCTAACAGTTTGCAACGCTCAATACCTTTTGTGACTGGTGTGTTATGTGCAAATCCAACTTAGGGTTTATAAGTCATTTGTTTGTTCATTGCTATTTGGTGATTGCGGAGTGTCATGTTGGAAGTGTTCCTGATTTCTTTATCAATGAAATTATTTGGTTGGTGATTGTACGGGTTTTCTTATGAAACCTGTGGTTGGCGAGCGCTATGAAAGAATTTTTAGGGATGTACAATTAAATTTTGATAATTTGATTGATGATATTTTTATGATTGTCTTTTTATGGTGCAAGCATATTCATCCTTTGGTTTCTTTATCAATGAAATTATTTTTTATTTCAAAAAAAAAAAAAGGTTATCCCACAACCCAATTCTTGATAGTAGGACAAAACATATTGAAGTTGTGAAATATTATGTAAACAGAAGATTGATGTGGGAGTACTGTGTATTCTTTTGCCTTTTGACAACCGGAACCCACCTATGTGGCTAAATGAGAGCCACACTTCAATTTTCTTAAATTTTATATTTCTATTTTCTTAAGTTAGAAAAAAACATGGGGCTCTTATTTAGCCACATGGTGGGCTTCAATATTTAGGTGATGGCAAGGCCTCACCTAAATTACTCTCAACTTTTAATGCATCAACTAAAAACTTCCGGAAGTTACCATTAAACAAAGTTGGAAGATATCTTAAAACTATGTAGGGGTTAGTTTTATGCTTTTACTTAACTATTAGTTTTTTTATAATATTTAACTTATCTCTTATTAGTTTATAATTTTATTTGTTAGATTATTTATTTTAATCTACAGTTCTTTGTCTTTCTTCTACTCAAGAAACTCTATTATAACCATTGTGAATCAATACATTTATTCCTCTTGATACTTGGCAAAGTCATAAGTTTTTCTTGTGAATAATTCAGCTTCATTTATCTACAAGGTTTTCTGTTATCCTTTGGGTTTTGTAGGATGCTTGCTCACAAGTTTGTACAAAAATCAGTAGAAGCTGACCAGTACTTGAAAAAAGAAAGAGCGAAGAAATCTTGGTGGTCATTTGGATGGTACCTTGTTCTACCCTTTATAACTCTGAACAATATCAGTTATCTTTGGGCTTTTGTCTCTTTTTCATTTTTCTTTTTTGTAAAAAAACAAACATTATCTGTCCTAGACATACTATGACTTTTCTTTAATTTCTTATGAACAATTATAAATATTCTTTTATTTATTTATTTTAAGAATGGATCTACCTCTAAAAACTCACTGGATAATTATAATAGCTGACTGCTATTGAACATTTTTTTTTATTTTTTTATTTTTTTATTTTTAATTTATTATTATTATTATTATTATTATTATTTTTTTAAATTTTAAATTTCCAATTATTTAACCATTACCAAGTTCGGTACTAGACAAATTAGTCCATCACTTTGGTGTGTGCATCTATATTCAGGAACAATCAATCATTCAAAGACGAAGAAGAACAATTTTTTAGTCAAGAAGACTGGGAACAACTAAACAAATTTATAGGGTATAAGGAAGATGGTAATTCACTTTCCATCATAAACGTTGTCAAAGAGGATGCTCTTCTTACTTATTTGGAGGTTCACATGAATCGTAATGCTTCGATGCTTACCGATGAGGCTCAACGTTGTCTTGCTGAACTGTCTTGTGAAGACCTTAATTGTTCCATGAAGTTTTTTTCAGAAACGAAAGTTATTGATATCAATTTGGGGTCATATCAATTATCTTCTCCAAGTGGTCTCCTTGCTGTGGTTTGATTTGAACCCTTCCTTTTGCTTGCAAATGATTAATTTTCCAGCTTGATAAAGCAACGTGATAGCAGTGCTCCACTGAAATGCCTTTGTTTTGTAGAGTGCAGCTGCTCATGATTCATTGGTTGGTGTCTTCTGTTACAAGCCTTTTGATACCAAAGTGGACTGGAGCTTGGTTGCCAAGGCTTCTCCTTGTTACATGACAGTAAGCTCAGCGTGATATTTTGCTACTGTATTATTTTTCCGTGTCTTTCTACTGAGTTACCTTTTTTTACAGTATCTCAAAGATGCCATCGAACAAATTGTGAGCTTCTTTGAGAGCAGCACTGCTGTTGGTCAGACAGTTGCATTGGAAACAGCAGCTGCCTTGCAGGTCTAGTTCTGATCTTTACTCACCATGGTTAAAATGTTATACTTATACATATTGCTTCTAATTGCTTGCTAGTTTAGTTGGGTAAACTATGAGTTGTTGATGAAATTTATTGCACTTCAGATAAATACCTATAGATGCTTATCATTCTAATCTCAGATATAGCAACCTTGGCTCTCCTTCTGTGGGTGTAAATTATTTCATCGTTTTGTAGATGACAATCGATGAAGTTAAGCGTAGTGCTCAACACCAAGTGAATAGAGCATTGAAAGATCGTTCGAGGTTTGTGACTGAGTTTGTCCTTTTTTTGTGGGATTTCTTGTCTATGTTTTAGAATGATTTTTTTTTAATCTTAATGAATTATCATTTGCTAGGCTAAAAAAATGTGAAATAGCACCGAGTTGGAAAACGTTTAGGGTCCTGCAATGGCTACAATATTGTTTTGCTTTGTTGGAGAGTTCATAATTTATCCCCTGTGGTATTGAGTCTTTGTAGCGGTCTGAAGTAGAATGAGATTCTGGTTATTTTCTTTTTGATTTTTGTAAACTGCGTACATGTGAGGCGATTCTCTCCTTTTTGTTGTTTAAATAGGTTATGAAGTATGTATATATATATATATATATATATATTTATGGAAGGAGTGAACAATGGAGCTTTCTCTTTTTCCCTCACTATTGTTTTGCTTTGTTAGGGAGTTCATAATTTATCCCCTAATGATAAATTATTTTTCCCTCTGGTATTGAGTATTTGTAGCGGTCTGAAAGTAGAATGAGATTCTGGTTATTTTATTTTTGACTTTTGTAAACTGCGTACATGTGAGGAGATTCTCTCCTTTTTGTTATATATATATTTTTTATGGAAGGAGTGAACAATGGAGCTTTCTCTTTTCCCCCCACTATTGTTTTGCTTTGTTAGAGAGTTCATAATTTATCCCCTCCAGTATTCTGTCTTTATAGCGGTCTGGAAGTAGAATGAGATTCTGGTTATTTCCTTTTTGATTTTTGTAAATTGCGTGCATGTGAGGAGATTCTCTCCTTTTGTTGTTTAAATAGGTTATGAAGTTTTTTTTTTATGGAGGAGTGAACAATGCAGCTTTCTCTTTCTTCCTCACTTTGCATTGGCTTTAAGAGAAAGTGAGTATAGAGAGAGAGTCTTTAGAACTTCCATCGGGTTGTCTAGTGGTCAAGAGAGTTTGGGAGAACTAAGAGGTTATGGGTTCAATTTATGGTGGTGACCGATCTAGAGTCAATTTCTTACGGGTTTCCTTGACAACCAAATATTGGAGGGTCAGACATGAGAACAGTCGAAGTGTGCCTAAGCTAGTTCGGATACTCAGAGATAAAAAAAAAAAAACTTTATTTGAGAACTTTTCTGCCTAAAATAGTTAGGACCAGATTCTTAACAGAATAATGTTAGCTCTGATATGATGGGAGAAGTCAAAGGAAGAATTTGTAGTGTATTGTATATCTAAATGCTCAATTATATGCAAAAACATATATTACAGCTCCAAAATTATAGAAGTGTTGATGGCAGAAAGTACTAGGCATGAGACAAAAAGGAGTAAAAAAAAGCTTCCGACCAACCAGATAACCTAACTTGAGCCAGTAATTTGTGTATAGAAATAAAGCTTGAGAGGAATGCCGGATATCTAATTCAAATGCTATGTAATTTTATACAATGTTATCTGCTTGTAGGTTTTTGTTGGACTTGGATATTGCAGCTCCTAAGATTACAATTCCTGCAGAGTTTGATCTCGATGATATCAATTCGATCAAGCTTCTAATTGATTTGGGAAATTTGTTGATTCGAACACAGGTTGGTTACTTCTATTTTTTCAGGATATAAAGGCAGTTACCCAAACTTATTTCTTTGATTTTTTAGGAAAAGTTGCACAAACCTCTCCCGTTTGTAACAATTACACTCCTAAACTTTGAATTTGATCAATTGAGTCCCTTAAAGTTTGAAAAGTGTTGTTCTTCACTCCCTACGTCAAACTTTAAGGACTATAGTCTGTCTACATTAATATTGCATTGGCATAATTTTATGTAATATTTATGCATCTCGATAGGCTTACATTTGGAATTTTTCATTCATCAATGAAAGTTCTCATTTCCTATAAAAAAAAATTAGGATGCAATTTAATCCTCTTCTATCATCTAAAGCCCAAGCCATGCTCTTTCTGAATTGGCAAAAAATAACATGCAGTTTTGATTAACATGAAAATATCTGCAGGATGACCATGAAAACGTGTCTCAAGAGTTGGATATGTATTTGCAATTTGATGTTGTCTTAAGTGACGTCTCTGCCTTTTTGGTTGATGGCGATTGCAACTGGAATCAAATTTTTGGAAAAGATATTGATAAATCTTCTCATGCAACAGACATTAATATCTTGCCTGTTATTGATAAGTGTGGGGTTATCTTAAAGCTGCAGCAGGTAATCTTCTTCTAGTCTGTATGTGTTTCTTTTCTTTGTTGCCTGTTGTATATGCTGTTTATTAGCATGTTTAATTTTTAAAATTTACATGATTTATTCTATACAGATTCGATTGGAGAATCCGTCTTACCCTTCAACAAGGCTTGCAGTTCGATTGCCTTCCTTAGGGTTTCATTTTTCGCCTGCAAGGTATTACAGACTGTTAAAAATTTTGAAGATCTTTCAGGAGGAAGATAATACAACTTCAGATTTTCTTCAACCGTGGAATCAAGCTGATCTTGAGGGGTGGCTATCGGTTCTTATTAGGAAGGTTGTGCTTTCTAGCTTTTCAGTTGTTAGCTACTATATTCTGTTTTTTTTTTTAAATTAAAATTTTCTTTTTCATTGTTTCCCATCTTGTGTAATAGGGTGTTGGAAACAGGGAAGCTGAATGGCAACGACGGTACTGCTGTCTAGTAGGGCCCTACATCTACTTAATTGATAGCCCAGGATCCAAATCGTACAGGCAATATCTCAGGTTTGAATACTCATATGCAAATTAGGTCATCACATCTAAGATGTAATTTTAAGAGATGTGAATAGCTGGTGATTCTTTTTCCTAAGAGCATTTGTGGTTTGTACATTGTATTTCAATTGTTGGTAATGGTAACATTTTATTTCCTTGAGAGGAGACAAAACATTCAATCGGTTGCAAGTGCACCTTTGCATGATCTAGCTAGGATATATGTGTAGCTTGAGCAGATAAAAGGAGAATACTCTCCTAGAATTAATTAAACTTTTATTATGAAAAAAAATATTGAAAATATTTAGAGGGATTCTCTATCTATAGAGAATTGAAAAATAAAAAGGTAACTAAAAAGGAAGTAACTAAAATTAATGTGAATTTATTCTTGATCTTACTACATCATTTTGTCCATTCATCCTTTTGCGTGAGTGAAAATAGTTGATGAGGCAGACTTGTCTCAGGATGCTTCTTTTGATGATTTGAAAAATTCCTATGGAAAATGTTTGCCCACTGAAATCTTGCATTGCAATTTCAATCCAAATTGGGTTAGTTGAGTGGCTAACAAGAGCAAAGCTCGGTGGCATAAGTATGTGTTATGAATCAAGAGGTCATAAGTTGAATCCCCCCATTATCGTTGAACTAAAAAAATAGGGTTAGTTGAGTTGAAATCTCTTGTTTCCTTCTATCTTTTATTTTGACCAATTGAGAAAAGTACGTTCATATCATGCTATACTGGTAGTGTTGCCTTTTCTTGTAATAGTGATCAAGCTTCATAATTTAGTATTATCCTTCATTTTATTTAAAATAAAGTTATGTTTATTGATCTGGGTAAGCTTAAGAGGAAAACAAACCGTTCAACTACCAGCAGAATTGGTTGGGGAGGTGCAACATGTTTTGGCTGTTTATGATGCTTCACGATCAAATAGCAAGGTTTTATGTCTTATGCTATTAGCGTACATTATTGAGCATCATAATCACTCGGCTTATTAACTATATTTGGGTTTAGGTTGTGGAGGATGCTAGTGCCCTCATATTAAGGTGTGATTCTGATGATTCAAGGAAAACTTGGCAAAATCGCTTGCAAGGAGCCATATATCGTGCTTCGGTATGTGACACTGTCGGAAACTTACATTGCTTCTTCTTTTTGTTTACTTCCTATTATTCTACTGCAATAGGGATCTTCCACAATTCCATAATACTATTTTCATTCTTGCCTGTGCTGTTTGTGGTTGTTCTTGTCCTATTAATTTAATCATGTTTCGTTTCTTGTTAGAAGAAAATTAATCACTTGAATTTTTATATAGGCCTCTGCACCTATTTTGGGTCTATCTGAAACTTCCTCAAACTCGGAGGACTCAGAAATTGAACCAGATGAAAGTGAGGGTACGATGGATTCATTTATAGAGAGTGTATTTTTGACTGGTTCTCTTGATGAACTTAGAGTCTGTTTCAGTTCTAATAATCAGGTATCTTAGTATACTATCTTAGTAAACTTTTTTGTTTTCAAAATCTCCCTCACTACATATTTGAAAAATGTTCATTTTTAATGCCTTTTCAGCACGACCAAAGCTTTGAGAAGGTCCTTCTTGCAGAAGAGAGACCTTTGATCGAATTCCGGGCACTTGGTGGTCAGGTACAAATTGTTAGTTTGACTGTTTATTACTTTTCTTGTGTATATGTTTTGGTCTCTTAAAAAGTTACATTTGTGCAAAATAGGTTGAGTTGTCAATCAGGTCAAATGATATGTTTATTGGCACAATACTGAAGTCCTTGGAGATTGAAGACTTAATTTGTTCGAAGACCAATTCTCAATGTTGTTATTTGGCAAGGTCATTTGTTCATGGAGCAGAGACTCTTTCATTTTCTGACTATTCAAAAAATCAAGGTTCTGATGACACTGGTTTAACTCAAATTGAGGAGGATGAGAATTTTTTCGAGGCACCTGAAACCTTGGTTGAATATGCCGATAATCAGATACAATCCCCAGGAAAAGGTCTCGAGTATGTAAAATCTCAAAGTTCGCTCCAATGGAAAAATTTTCCACCCCCTAGTTTTTCACGTATTGTTGGTCTACTTCCTTCTGGTGGCTCTGAATCTCATAGTGTGGATAATGAGCAATCTGTTACGTTAGATAATTTTGTAAAAGCTCAAATAGCTCTTTATGACCAAAATTCTCCTCGATACTATGATGTTGACAAACAGGTGTGCCCCATCTCTCTTACTTCATTATATATTACCTACTAGAATTCTGATACAAAAATATTGAATATTTGTCTCAGGTTTCTATTACTGTGGCTACATTGTCATTTTTCTGTCGTAGACCTACAATTTTAGCCCTTATTGAGTTTGCCAATGCCATTAACCTTGAGGAAGAAAGTTGTGAATCATTCAGCGATAATTCATTATCAGGCATGGTAAAGCTTAATACACCAATGGAAGAGGATAATGAGATTGCAAAGACAATGGAGGATGGCATTGTGAAAGGTTTGCTAGGAAAAGGAAAATCCAGAGTTATATTCAATTTAGAATTGAAGATGTCTCGTGCACAAATTTTTCTAGTGAAGGAAAACGAGACTAATCTTGCTAGTTTGTTTCAAGACAACTTACTTGCAAATATCAAGGTTTTGCTTTCAAGTTTTAACCTTACTCCATTAGACGTACTGGTTCTTAACCTTGCAATGTTCTTGAAATTCATTTTTTTTCTTCATTTAAGGTGTTTCCATCCTCTTTTAGCATAGAGGCTGCTCTTGGAAATCTTAGAATAAGTGACGATAGTCTTTCAAGCAGTCATATGTATTATTGGGCATGCGATATGAGAAACCCTGGTGGCAGCTCTTTTGTTGAGGTTCTATTTCTCTCTCTCTCTCCAATGCACATGCATTTGTATTCATGGGACACTTTTATTCTTTATGTTCTGTCGGGCTCCTTTTTTTTTTTTAAAACAAGAAACAACAATTTAAATTGGAATGATGAAAAGAGATTGTTGCTCAAAAGTACAAAATCCACATAGCAGTGACAACATGAAATAAAAGATACAACAAGGAAACCAAGATGCAAAATTATCAAGGAGTAATAAAAGCATGCATCAATTTTGAATTCTTTTTATATTAATGATATTTCTTCTGGTCTCTTATAGAAAAGTATTAGGTCCGCATGTCTTTGAGATTACATGCAAGTGAACACATATCTCCCAATTATTGTTTTTTTAGCTAGGAGAGAAACTTGAAATCTTCTAAAACTTATGAAGAATAAGGAGTAAATTAATGGGCATTGAGAAAAGAATAGAAGAAACCATGTGTAGTACTTTGATGGTTCTCTACTCTAATCTTGCTAATTTGTTTCAGCTTTTTTTTTTCCCACTCTTTTGAGTGTTCTGTATCAAGAGTTCTTGCATGTTTTCACTTTCTTAATGAAAAGTCTGTTTCTTATTTATGGTGTTGCCTCTCAGAGAATAGTTTGGTTGATGTTTGTCTTTCTTTCTTGTCTGTTAGTTTTTGGATTCTTTGTGGATCAGTGGATATCTTTCATTTCTGTTTATATCCTGTAGACATATTAAAGATTTTTGTCACGCAGTGCTTTCTGTGTGTAGTTGGAGAGAGTAGTGCAATTATATAATGTTCCTTGCATTTTACGGTTCAAGTTTTTTTGTTTCTCGTTTTGAAGTCTGCCACTTATTGCAGTTATTCTTCTCTTCCTTCAATGTTGATGATGAGGATTATAGTGGTTATGAGTACAGTCTACTGGGGAAGCTTTCTGAAGTACGCATTGTATATTTGAATCGATTTATCCAGGAGGTAATCTTTATACTGATTATTAACTTTCCATTGATTATCAACTTTCCATGTTTTAAGTGATTCTATAATTCATAATGATAAAATCATTTGTAGGTTGTTAGCTACTTTTTGGGTCTCGTCCCTGAAAATGCAGATGGCGTTGTAAAGTTGAAAGATCAAGTAACTAATTCAGAGAAGTGGTTTACAACTAGTGAAATAGAAGGAGCACCTGCTTTGAAGTTGGATCTTTCTCTTTCAAAGCCTATAATTTTAATGCCTCGAAGGACAGACAGTCTTGAGTGAGTTCTTAACAAATATAGTAATCATTTCAAAATTTCATGTGACAAGTATATTTATCAGCCAACATTATCTCGTCCTTTACAATATCATTATTTACATGTTCTAATTTTTTTCTTAACAGTTATTTGAAACTTGATGTTGTCCACATTACCATTCAGAACACTTTTCAGTGGATATCTGGGAGTAAAATAGACATGAACGCCGTGCATTTGGAAACTTTAACTGTTCTGGTAAGTTTTGTTGGGGATTTGGTTGAAAAATTGTGTTGGCCAGCACGATATTTCTGTGTTAAATGGCTTCTGAACTAATTTTGAAATGGCTAAAGATTTCTGAAACAATGGATTCTCCGCAGTTTTCTTATGTGGGGCATAATTTATTTCTTGGATAGTTACAATATCACTTTCTGACCACTGTATGATATTCAGATCAACGATATCAATTTAAATGTTGCCATGGGTGCGGAATTAGGGGAAAGCATAATTGATGAAGTCAAGGGGATCTCAGTGGTCATCCGCAGATCACTTCGGGATTTGTTGCACCAAATACCAAGTTTAGAAGTTGGAATTCAGGTTGCCCTATGAACTATTCCACTTTTTATGAATTTATTCTTCTACAGTAAAAGTCTGCTTAACTATGCAATTAAAATGTTATTTTTCTTCTGTTATTTTATCAGATTGAAGTTTTGAAAGCAGTTCTTTCAAATAAAGAGTACCAGATTATTACTGAATGTGCAATGACAAATATCTCTGAGACAGCAAATGTGGTTCCTCCATTAAAAAATATTTCTGCTTCTTCAACTGATATAGTAGAACCTGCTACCCTCCAGGTTATAGATGGGGCCGAATCTGAAACAAGTGAACCACCCTCTGTGGCAATAAAACTCGTTGTTGTTATTGACCTAGTTGAGTTATGTTTACGGGCAGGAGTATCAGGAGATGCATCTTTAGCCACTGTACAGGTGATGTAAAACTACCTAAAATTTTCCTTTAGCTGGCTAATTTTCAATACTAAGATCCTTGTAATTATGTAAGAATCCTCTGCTCTTAAATTTATTTTTACTTTTGCATGGAGTTAGTTTGAGATATGTCGAGTATTTTCAAAGTGCAAGGTGCGGCGCTAAGCGAGGAAGATTCTACATCAAATAACTCAAATAAACACACACACACATACAAACTTGTTCCTATCATCACATCAATGCAATTCCCAGTCTCTTTTTATTTTTTTAATGCACATTTCCTCTCTGGAGTGGAATGTTTGAGAGGAAAAGAGAGTTACATTTTCCTTTTTCCTTTTTTTTCTAAAAAAAATATATATTGTCCTACTATTTTATGTTTTTTAATTTTTTTAATTTTTTTTTTAAATCTACTTAATTCCGGACCATCAAATATTTCCTTTGCACTTCTTCTTTCTTTCTTGTTTCAGACTGGATTTTTAAAATTTTTCCTTTGTAACTCAATCAGATTCTATGTTTCATTTTGGCAGGCCAATAATGCATGGGTATTATACAACTCAAATACGAAGGGTGAAGGTTTTCTTTCAGCAACACTCAAGGGTTTCACTGTTCTTGATGAACGTGAGGGAACTGATCAGGAATTCAAGCGAGCAATTGGAATTGCTAACAGTATTGGCACAGCTCGACTGTACATACCAACTGATGTGCATAATAAACTCTCGAATGATGCTAGCACCACAGAAGAAAATAGTTCTCAAGCAGTTCCTACCATGCTTATTCTTGATGCAAAGTTTGCCCAGTTCTCAACATTTGTTTCGTTATCAGTTCAGAAACCTCAACTGCTTGTCGCACTTGATTTTCTCCTGGCTGTTGTTGAATTTTTTGTTCCAACCGTAGGCAATATATTGTCAGATGAAGAAGACAAGGGCTATTTACATGTTACTGATGCTGTTATCTTGGATCGGTCACCATATAGGCAACCATCTTCTGAACTGCATATATCTCCTGGAAAACCTTTAGTAGCAGATGATGAAAATTTTGATTATTTCATTTATGATGGTAATGGTGGAGTACTGCACTTGGCCGATAGGAATGGAGCTGATCTCTCAGCTCCTAGCAAGGAGGCAATGATATATGTTGGAAATGGGAAGAAATTGCAGTTCAAAAACATCATTATTAAAGTACTACTCTTTGCTCTAAATTTATGTTATCCACTATTGTTTGCATTAAAATTCCTAGTTAAGTAGAACGATTCTTTTGAGCACTGCAGGGTGGACGGTTTTTGGATTCTTGTGTTTTTATGGGTACCAACAGTAGTTATTCAGCATCTAAGGAGGATGGGGCTTACTTGGAGTTGGGGGATAACATCCTTCAACCAAGCTCACAAGGCGCACAATCTCAAGATATCATTGGCAACAAGCCTATGGAGTATACTTTCGAATTACAGGTTGATTACTAACTTCCTTGATTAGTTCTTGCAATGTGATCTATCTTATGTGCCTTAGTTTTTTACTTTACACAACCTCAAGTCGATAAACTACTTCATAGAACTCTGGAAAGGGATAATATCAAACAGTAATTGAACTTGAGAAAGATGGGAAAATAGGATGGCTTGAGTTTCATTTGATAGAATAATCTCAAGTAATAAAAAACTTAGTGAACTGGAGGTGTATCATGTTAGTTAGGTGGAATCCAGGCAATTGTGTGGATAGTCTTCAAATTCTACATTTTCTTCCCCTATTTTTTCCCCTTCAACTTGAAGATTAGGATTCTAGGCAATTGTGTGGATAGTCTTCAAATTCTACATTTTCTTCCCCTATTTTTTCCCCTTCAACTTGAAGATTAGGATT
>JBBMEF010000018.1:253352-267157 GCA_037832685.1 Sicyos baderoa | reverse complement strand
AAAAAAAAAAAATCTAAAAACATTTTTATATGAAATATGTAGAATTATTTAGGAATTTTTTATTTTATTTTATTTGGATTCTTTTCCTTGTTTAGAAAGGATTTTATTAGGTTTTATTCTAGGTTTATTTTTTCTTTATTTGCCTCATCTTTTTGTAATATAAATATGGTTGTATTGTTGAGCTTAAAGAATAAGAAAAGAAGAAATCATTTGGATTCAGATATTTTTTTTTTTAAAAACAACAAAATATTTTTTTAAAAAAGTGTTTAAACTAGACGCTATTTCAAACAAACTCTTAGTTTTATGGTTAACTCTTGGTTGTCATTTGGATTCAGATATGAGCGTCCAAATTCATCAATCATTCTTCACCATACTGGAGATGAAGAGTTGTATAAGTCCCCACAAGATTTCCAACTTGTGGGACAAATCAAGAAGCAAAAAGGAATGGAAGATATATCTTTCTGGTTGCCACAAGCTCCAACAGGGTTTGTTTCCTTGGGTTGTATTGCTTGTAAGGGTCTGCCTAATCAACAAGACTTCAGTGCATTGGGATGCATGCGGGGGGATATGGTGACCTGGGATCGGTTCTTGGAGGAAAGTGCCTGGGATTCTTCAGATGCCAGGTTAATAACAGAGCCATTTAGCATATGGATAATTGGTAATGAGTTAGGGACCTTCATTGTGCAGAGTGGGTCTAGGAGGCCTCAGAGGAGTTTCAATCTTAAGCAGACGGATTCAGATGTAACAAGGGGTTTACATAACATGATAATTAATGCAGAAGTGAAAACGTTTTCTGTAGCAGTTTTTGATGACTATGCTGGTTTGGTAAGAAAAATACTCTGGTTCGAATTCATTTTTAGTTTTATTAAGCAATAAGGAAAATATTTCTTTTAAGCAGCTGGCTAATGAGCTTAAAATAACAGGTCACATTTTGAGAGTCACTTCAGTGCCCTTTAACATTTTACTTATTATTTATCAACGAGAATTTTACTGCTTGTTAAAAGAAAAAGTCTATTAATTGTTTTTTGCTTGATCTTTTTCTTATTTATATTTTTCTATCTTGACAAGGAAACAAAAGAAAGCCTCGAGTAATATGAAAAAGAACCATCACAACACCCAATAGGAGCAAGAGAAATCTGTGTGTTCCCATGGCCAAGGGGTCATGGGTTTAAATCCCCCAATTGTAGTTGAATGAAAAAAAATAGGTGCAAAATGACCAAAACATCAAGCACGGCAAAGGAAATAAAAAGAACATCCACACATCTACTGGACAAATAATAATCAGAGACGCTTACATTTCAGATAATATAACTTCCACTGCATTAGACCATAAAACCTTTGATTTTGGCGGCAATAAACGACCAACAAACACTTGCAGAGCATTCTCCTTAACAGTATTAATTCCACCAGCAATTATCCGAAAACTGAAAATCAAAGAATGTATGGTCCAGAGCATCCACATCTGATAAATAAATAGGGTAAACAGAAGGAGACAAATAATGAAGTGGGAGCTTTGAGAACCTTCTAAGATTTGAACCATGTGGGTTTAAGAATGGGTAACTTGAGAGCTCTCAACAAAGCCTTGTTAGGTAGATGATATTGTGTACTTTTATTTTATTTTTGTCGAAGTTCGCTAGAGGAGTTGTCCTCTCCTCCCCTTCGCGAGGACCATTATATGTGCTTTGGCATGGTGTGCTTTTATTTTAAATATCATTATATGTGCTTTGGCATTGTGTACTTTTATTTTATTTTTAAGTATTTTTTTTAATTGATTGATTTATGTGCATAATTTATCTTCTTGATTTTTACAGATGGTTCCGTTGTTCAATATATCACTTAGCGGGTTGGGGTTTAAGCTTCAGGGAAGAAAGGGATATTTAAATTCCGTTGTGAACTTCTTTCTAGCTGCCAGATCATATAATGACAAGTACGAGTCTTGGGAGCCCCTTGTTGAACCAGTAGATGGATTTCTAAGGTAACTACCTGAGGATGCTTTTCCTTTTTATCCCAATAGTTTGATCAAACAAAATTATTTTGAATCTAGGGATGCCTGAATAGATAATGCACTACACCTGTGCACTACAATTGATAACATCTCAAAAACTACAAAGTATATTTAAGGTCTGTTCGATTCGTGTAAGGTGTCTAATGAGTTCCCTTGTGTGATATCAACACAAATGATACTATTTAGAACTGATCTCCAAATTGCTATGTTAATCCAAATTGTGACGCCGGCATGAGAAACGTTGAAGAAGCAAACCTTCTTTGTATTTTGTTCTCAGTGATCTCTATGCTACATAACAATTTGGTGAAGGTGTTCTATTTTAACCTTTCTCTCTCTAGCTCTCCGGAATTTGTTGTGCAAGGGTTTGTGGTAAAAGCTTCAAGGATTCAACCAATCAGCCTTGGATGAATGTACTTGTACGGTTCTTTCTTTTACCAAGTGCAATTTTGAGGATGCTAACCATTTTTTTGCCACTGCACTTTTGTGTCCAGTGGAAGCCAGCCAATGCTTTTTTGTATGGATGTTTACAGAGGAAAGTCTCAATAAGCATTTGAAGATTCTTTGGTTTAATGCTTACACCCTGTTCTTTTGGATAGTTTGGATTGAAAGGAAGTTTGGATTGAAAGGAACTATAGTGTTCAAAGACAGAGAGGGTCCAAGGATCATTTTTTGGATAACATTATTTTCGGTCTTTTTGGGCTCTTCAGAGTTCAAACTTAGCTCTTATAATCTTCCTTTATTTCTATTCAATTAGATGGAAATTCTTGTCGTGTAACTCCCTGTCCTTCCCTATTTTCAAATGAAATAGTCGTTTCTTATGAATAAAAATATGAAAAACCAAAAGAAAGGAAAGTATTTTCATACGTTTGAATATTTGCATATTTTACTTCCTCATGATGGATGCCACTATTCACTAACCATTTTGTTTTTAGCTTTAGCTTTTGAAATTTAAGCCTATAATAACCCCGTACCATATGATTTTTCTTACTTGGATATCTATCTCCCACCTATATTCTTAAAAACCAAACCAAAATTTGAAATGAAAAAAAGTAGCTTTTTAAAGCTTGTTTTTGTTTTTGAAATTTAATTAGCATTCACATACATTCTTAAGGAAAGATGGATACACGGTAAGAAAGATAGAACACATTAGTAGGAGATTTGAGTAAAAATAAGCTTAAAAAAACCAAATGGTTATCATTTATCAAAAGGGGCCTAAATGATTGACCTAAATCGGTTCCTTTCAGGTACCACTACGATCAAAATGCCACTGGATCAGCTTCTCAGTTGCATCTTACCACAGCTAGGGATTTAAATTTGAATATTTCAGCATCTAATGTCAATATGCTCATTCAAGCATATGCAAGCTGGATGAATCTTACGCAAGTTCAGGAGCAGAACAAAACAAGAGTAGTACATCTGTTTCTTCTAATTATAATTTTTTTTTAAAATTTTGGCCTCTGTAGATCAAGATAGCATTCAGATTACATGTTATGTAGTGACCAGCTGACCAGTATTCTCTTTCTTCTTTTTCCTGGGAGTTGTCATATAGGACTCGTTGTTTCCCACTTCTGGTGGAAAAAATATTGGCGATGTGCATGCCAAGAGGGACTATTATATCATACCACAAAACAAACTTGGTCAGGACATTTACATCCGACCTACAGAAATACGTGGTCTTCAAAATGTTATTAGGATGCCTTCAGGGGACATGATGCCTTTAAAAGTTCCGGTCTTGAAGAACATGCTAGAGTCCCATTTGGAAGGAAAGCATTTTAAAAATGATAGAAGAATGGTGACAATAATAATTTCTGATGGACAGGTATGATGTATATATTTTTCCATCAACTACATTGTGAGGACTCTTTCCTTGGGCATTTCTTTCCAACCATTAACTCATTGACAATTATCTTTTACTTAAACAAACATTTGATACAGTTGCCAAGGATTGAAGGACCAGGCGTTCACCAATATACAGTAGCTGTTCGTCTTACTCCAGTCCAAGGGGGTTTTGCTGAACCTCCGCATCAACAAAGTGCACGCACATCTGGAAGTAGCTCAGATCACTCATTATCTTCTGAGGTGGACTTAGTCTACTGGAATGAGATATTCTTTTTCAAAGTTGAATCCCCGGTGGGTATTATAAAAGTATTTATTCAATATATCTTCATTTGTTTATGCACTACCTTAGCCCCTTTATTGTATGTGTTTACAGTTAATTTTTTATCTCTCTTTCTTTGTTATTTATATAGTCCCGTTTTGGGTGAATTAGTTCTGCTTATAAAGTATAATATGTCTAATTAATGCCTATGGTGTGCAGTTTTATATATTACCATGTCTTAATTCTTTGAATGACGATTAGGGTCATTTTCCTTTTTATTTAAAAACTGTGGCTTAAATATAGATAATGCCACATATCTTTTCTGAGGAACTCAATTAATTACGTGAGAAATATTCTCTCTTTTTCCGGACTTTGTAGATTCTTTTAATAAGTCAATACCATCTCTCTGTGCCTCCCTGATGCTATTCATGGTTCTCAAATTACACAGGAAAAATACATGCTGGAATTGATGGTGACAGATGTTGGAAAAGGTACCTAAATGTGTTGATAGTTCTCTTAAATACAAGAATGGAGAGTTGTGCTGCAAGTTTCTTCCACTGAGACTTGATCTTATTTACAGTTGGTGTTTCATGTCAAAATTGATATTGACATTCCTTATTTACACAGATGTGAATCACACAGCAGTTTCAGATATGTATAACTAGATCTTCACACATACTAATGCACTGTAGTTATTTTTTTCTTCCCACCTTAATTTTTTCAACTCAAAATAAAAAGGATGGAAATGGTGAATGGAAGTCCTGACATGGATATTTGGTTGTTTATGGGCAAAAGTGCACTTCACGACAAGTGTTGGTTGATATAATTAAATTTACCTCAATGCATTAGCTTAAGCTTTTGGATTGATTGGTGGTTTAACATAATTCAACATGGTATCAGAGCAGGAGGTCAAGAGTTCGAATCCCTGCCAAGTCGTTTCCTCCCCAATTAAAATTAAATTCCACTTGTAGGGCATTTTCCAAATTTCAAAGCCCCACAAGTGAGGGGGAGTGTTGGTTGATATAATTAAATTTACCCCAATGCATCAGCTTAGGCTTTTGGATTGATTGGTGATTTAACATAATTCAACCAGTATATCTACACTTTATCCTATTAATTTGTACTCAGTATTTTTATTAAACTTTTGTAATTGATAGGGATTCTTCTCCAAATTTCATGCATTAATGAAATTGTTTCCTATTAAAAAAATATCTCTAATAAACTTTTTTTTTTAAATCAAAAAACGACATGGTTGACATTTGTGTCATCTTAAATATATATAGATGTGTTTTTTAATTTCCAATCACTATATTTTGCATAATAAGGCTCTGAACCAAGGTGATTATAATCTTCCCTCCTATCAATTCTACAGGTGGTGCTATTGGATTCTTTTCTACTGCTTTAACTCAGATAGCTCAAAACTTTGAGGATGAAACTTATTTGCATGATCACGTGAATATGTTAAGCTGGATAGAACTTGCTTCACCTGAATTGGTAATTGCTTTGTTCTTCTTGTTCGAAATGTAATTGTTTGGCTTTTGTTGGAGATACTCACCTTGTGGCAATTGTCCCACATTGGAAAGGTGAGGATTCTACAACTCATTTATAAGAGATATGGAATACTCCCCTCATAGCCAATTGGTTTTGAGGTGGAACTCCATATTCTCTAATAGCTTTCATCTTGTTGTCAAATGCCAATATGTTAATATTGGAATTTATAGTTTTAAAATGTTTGTTAAGACTATGTCACAGGGAATCTGCATGCTTTTGTATTTCTTTATAAGTTACTTTTATCACAGGGAAAAACATGCAAGTTCAGTGGAAGAATAACTTGTGCTGTACTCTTGTCTCCCAAACAAGAATTTGAGAACATTAATCAATCCTCAATTAGTGAAAGGAAATCTGGATTTATTCAAATAAGTCCAAGCAGGACTGGACCTTGGACTACTGTCAGGCTAAACTATGCTACACCAGCTGCTTGTTGGCGCCTAGGGTCTGACGTCATTGCCAGCCAAGTGACTGTCGAGGATGGCAGCCGATATGTGACAGTTAGGTCTCTCGTCTCCGTGCAGAACAATACTGATTTTATGCTTGATGTCTGCCTCATGTCCAAACATTCCAAGGAAGGCATACATCTCTTGGATGAATCTGGTAATTCTGAAAGTTCAGGAGCTGATAGTAACGTGTGTTTTACAGAAGAGTTCTACGAAACTGAAAAGTACAACCCAACTACTGGCTGGGTCAGCTGCTTGAAATTAAGTCCTGATTTCTCAGAAGAAAATATCCCAGAGGTAATAATTAGTACTGCCTTTCTAGCCATCTACTCCAATTGGGATAGTTTAACTCTTCTCTAGTTTTTATCTTGCCTTGTTCTTTACTTTCCATTGTATTCCCTTCTATTGCTGCTGCTTGTTATGTTATTTTCAAGCTTCTCTTTGTTTCCCTTTGTACTTTATTCATCATTTCAATGAATAAATTTGTTTCTTGTTTCAAAAAAAATTAGTACTGCCTTTCTTAGATACCCATGCATGGAACTTTCACTTCTCTAAGAGAAAAAATGTATGATTCAAATTATGATCTTTAAAGAAAAAGGTATCAGTAATCAAATAAAGTATTCATCACCCCCTTTGGAGTTTGTATCTGAAGATCTTTTTATTTTATTAATAATATTTGTTTCTCGTTGAAAAAATCAAATGATGTAAAGCCCATTTTGTAAATAATATGATTAAAGTGAATTTCATTTGCTACATGTTTGATGAACTCAAGCTGGCCTTGTCCATAAAACCTAGTTTTATATGTACTTTTTTTTTAATGATGAAACAATTTCATTTATGAATGGAAAATAGCAGAAAACTCACTATTATACACACACATATGTAGATGGGTATGTGCGTATATATAATGTTTCTTGCTCAAAAAAAGAATATATAAGTCTTATAAACAAGAACATATCTTTAGTGGCATGATGTATAACCTACTAACCAAAAGAATATGAGTTCAAATCCCTATCCCAAATGTTCGTTGAACTAAAAAAATAAACCCTATATATATCAAGGGGTCTTGTGGTTTTCTGGATTTTTTTGTTGGTTCATGTTTTTTTAATTAGAAAAATACACCCTATAATGTTTTTTTGTTGGTTCATGTTTCTTCTTTTATCTCTCATGTTCTTTCCTCTTATGTATTTTGTTTGGCTTCTTCTACGTTTCTTGTTTAAAAAAATTGTGTGCCTTTGGGCTGACTTGATAAAGGCCAATCTCGAGAAATTGGTTCTATTAATATTTTATTTGTATTTTATGTCTACTAACTAAGCTTTGTCAATGCCTATAATGTATTTGCATCATAATTTAACGAAGTTTATTTTAACATTGATTATTCTTGAAGAATGTTAGGGTGCTTTCTTCTTTCTGGTTATACAAATTCAGCGCACTTTTGTGCAGCTCTTATATGTTATTTGGCTTCCTTTAAATTCATATTGCTCACTTGCACAGGTAACATCAAGAGTTGAAATACCAGCAGGCTGGGAGTGGGTTGATGATTGGCAGTTGGACAAGAGACCTCATACTGCTGCTGATGGTTGGGTTTATGCTCCAGATGTGAAAAGTCTGAAATGGCCTGATTCTTTTAACTCTTTGAAATCTGTAAACCATGCAAGGCAAAGGAGATGGGTCAGAAGTCGGAGACAGATAATAAATAATATAAAGAAGGAAGTATTCATAGGGCAAATGAAGCCCGGTGATAAGGTCCCTCTTCCTTTATCTGTGCTGGCGTATTCTGGACTTTATATCTTTCATTTTAGGCCTTCCTCACTAAATAATTGTGATGAGTACTCTTGGAGTTCAGTTGTAGATAAACCGAATGAAGAGGATGCTAATGGGCCTGATATTTGCTCTGAAATATGCATTTCAAGCCTAAGTGAATCTGAGGAATTGCTATATTGTAATCAGACAAACGGAACCTCATCAAGTAGTTCCCATAGATTATGGTTTTGTCTAGGCATACAAGCATCAGAAATTGCCAAAGATATACACTCCGACCCGATTCAGGACTGGAATCTAGTTATCAAGGCTCCATTGTCTATTGCCAATTACCTTCCACTTGTGACAGAATTTTCCGTTCTAGAAAAACAGAAAAGTGGCAATTTCGCAGACTGTTGCAGAGATATTCTTCATCCAGGGAAAACTGTGAAGGTCTATGATGCTGATATCAGAAATCCATTGTTCTTTTCACTCCTCCCACAGAGAGGATGGTTGCCCGTAAATGTAAACTTAGTTTTCCTTCATTTAGCTACATTTGGATTTCTTTTGGAAAGAATTGATTTACCCGTGTTTCTCAATTATCCTTTTTTTTTTCTTTTTTGCAGGAAGCAGTTCTTATATCTCATCCTCATGTATTGCCGTCAAGAACACTAAGATTAAGAAGTTCGATTACTGGAAGGTTCCGTTTTTTCACCTATCCCATTTGTCTCTCATGTTATCTTTATGGAGACCAATGTTGAATGTCGTTTGTGCAGGGTTGTTCAAGTTATTCTTGAACAAAATCATAATAAAGAACATCCGTTCCTGGAGAAGATCATCAGATTTTACGCACCATATTGGTTCTCTATTTCTAGATGTCCTCCTTTGACATTTCGTCTTGTAGACAAATCAGGGAGAAAACATTCGCGAAAGATTTATCAGCGGTCCAAGTCCAAAACTAATTCTGCCACATTTGAGGAAATAACAGAAGAAGAAATGTACGAGGGCTACACAATCGCTTCTGCTCTAAACTTCAATTTATTGTGCCTTTCTGTGTCAATTAATCAAACGGGGAAGAATGAGTTTGCAACGGTTGAAGATCTATCCCCTCTAGGAGATATGGTACAAATTTTGGGTCCATTATCTGTTTAATCTAGTAATTTGTCATTAATTTTATTTTCTCCCATTTTCTCCGCAGGATGGATCCTTAGTTCTCTATGCTTGTGATGACGAGGGAAGGCGTATGCAGCTTTTCATTTCTACAAAACCATGTCCCTATCAATCTGTACCTACAAAGGTATTTTCTAGATTTTAGTTGTTGGATGCTTCCCACAATATGCTTTCACCTCTCTCGCATAACCCTCCCTACAAAAACATGATAACAGCGCAGAAAAAATATTCTCCAATAGCTTTCCTTCTTTCTTTTCATTACTTGACGAAAATTTTGTTTATCATTAGAAAAAACAAAAGGTTGTGGTTGTTGAATCTCTAGAAAAAGAAAAAAAAAAGAAGCAAAGAGTCCTCCTTTGGATTATTGGTGTCGTTGTTCTTTTGAAGGAGACTATTTTCGTGGTCTTGCAAGTATTTCTTCCAAAACGCTTAATTTGACTATGATTTCAAGAAAAACGTAATTTATATGGCTTTATATCTGCTAATTTGAAATAGAGCTATAGTACGAGGGAATTGTTTTCTCCATGAACTGGGTCTTGATTTGAAGAATTTTCAAATTCCATGGATCTTTTCTGTTTGCAGCAGGCAATGTTTGTTGGAGTGGTTGATATTCCTCTAAGGAAAATTAGTTTGTTATGGGACTCTTTAGGAGTTCTATTTTAGATTCAAGGAACCCTTTTTGAACATTAATCTAGGTGATTGGATTGAGGAGTCTCTAGCGCTATTTAATAATAATTCTGGCTCTCAAGGTGATCAGATTTAAAATCCATCAGTTGAGTATCCGGAATTAGGTGGTAATTAAAAACTGATGGTTTACAAAGAAGAATGATTCTGACCGTCTTTTTTTTTCTTCTCAAAATGGAGATCTTTTGACTCCTACTGACCAGCAAAAATATTCTACCGTTGAGCTTCCAATCTTCAAATCAAGTCCCTTGATATTAAATTGTCATCAAGGAAGATGATCCTCGGTTTTTCTCAGAGTTTTGTTCCATTGTCTGCTCTTTCAATTTCTAATGCACAAGTAGAACAAGCTTATGATTTTGAAGTCGATTAAGAAGTTAATCTTAGCAGTGAAGAACTGGATTTCCAAGTGGAGCAAAGTCCCTTTGAAGAGTCTTAAGACCTTTAGTTGGGAATCTGTTTCAAGATTTGGATAAAGAAAAAATGTCACATGGAACGATAATATTCTTTGCAAATTCTCTTCTTTAATCAAGGTGTGTGGTCTTTCTTTCGTGAAGTTCACTCTTGGGATCCTCTAAAAACTAGTGTTCTTGCTGTTTTCAGTATTCTCTTGAACTCCATAAAGTTGTTATCTTGAAATACCTATGGGCTGAGTGTTTATCTCAAGAATCAAGATAAAAAAATGTGCATTTCTTTTGTGGATAGTTTGATTTAGACTTTAGTTCTTCTCTTTTTCTTTTTTGCATATGGTTATTTGCATATCTCACCTTCTGATGAATTTCAATTAGTTGCCTAAGAAAAAGTGAATACTGTATGCACTCTCTTTATGCACAACCATGTTATTTTAGGTGATTTCTGTCCGTCCATACATGACCTTTACCAACCGGCTTGGTCACGACATTTTCATTAAGTTAAGTGATGAAGATGAACCAAAAGTTCTACGTCGGTGCGATTCTAGAATTTCATTTGCATTCCGGAAAACTGATGGACATGATAAAATCCAGGTCAGTGAACTTCCCATACTGATTCAAAATCTTATGGGTGTATTTAGCATGATTATCTTGCTGACTGTTGAATATACTAAAACTTGTTATTTCAATGATTGATTGATTTTACTTGTGTTTATAGGTACGCTTAGAAGATACCAGTTGGTCACTTCCTCTTCAAATAAAAAAGGAAGATACAATATTTTTGGTCTTGAGGAGATATGATGGTACTCGTACATTCTTAAGGATGGAAATTCGGGGTTATGAAGAAGGATCACGTTTTATCATCGTGTTTCGTATTGGACCAACAGATGGTCCAATCAGGTACTTACATAGTTTTATCAAGGTTTATGTTTCAGAATAGTTCCTAACTAGTTTACTACTTTGATTCATCAGGGTTGAGAACAGAACTGCCAATAGAATCAGCTTACGTCAGAGTGGATTTGGTGAGGAGGCTTGGATTTTGTTGCCACCCCTTTCAACAACAAATTTTTGTTGGGAAGATCCTTATAGCCAACATCTCTTAGATACTAAGATTAATGGTGATAGTAGCATTGGAGTTTGGAAACTCGATAAGAGCACTGGATTTTGCTCTTTAGAGGGTGGTGAAACAGAAGTATCTTGCCATGTGGCAAAAGAGGGTGATATTAGAGTAGTTAGGTTTAGAGGCAGTCATCATTCGGAATCTGACAATCACGAAGAGATTGGATACATAACAGCTGCAAAAAATTGGAGGTCTCAAATGGAGAAACCGGCGCAGGAGAGAGAAGCTGCATCCACTGAGCTTGTAGTTGAGTTTGGAGTAGTTGGGATTTCTATTATAGACCACAGGCCAAAAGAGCTGGCATATATTTACTTGGAGAGAGTTTATGCTTCTTATTCAACTGGATTTGATGGTGGAACAACAAATAGGTTAATGATTTCTTCTTGCCTCTTGACAACAATCCCTTTTTTACCTTTTCACTGGGAACAATAGATCTAATCTTTTAATGTGACAATTCCTTGTACATCTTTGTTCAGTTGATATTTATTCTTCCCTTTTTTTTAATCTCTCTGTGCTTTATTCTTTACACTATACTTGTGGATGATTTTGGAATTGGGAGATGAAGGATTATGAGATTTATGGATCAGGCTGACGCAATTCTTACTTGGCAGGTTCGAACTTATATTTGGTAATTTGCAGCTTGATAATCAACTCCCTCTGACATTGATGCCCGTGCTGTTGGCTACTGAGCAAATCACAGATATAAATCATCCAGCTTTCCACATGACAATAACAATGCAGAATGAGAATAGTGTTGGAATACAAATCTTCCCACACGTTTATGTGCAGGTAATGTATGATCTTTAATATTTAGCATGACGAAGTAAGAAAACGTACCTTCATTTTCTAATTAAATTAAAACCTTGTTTGTCCTTATAGGTTACAGAGAAATCTTGGAGACTTGCCATTCATGAACCAGTTATTTGGGCTGTTGTTGACTTTTATAATAATCTTCAGCTAGGTCGTTTACCCCAAAGTTCTAGTATTACACAAATTGATCCAGAAATACGCATTAAGTAAGATTTTGATTCTTGATTGCTGAAAAAGGATAACGGCATGTGATTTATTTATTTTTTATTATTATTATTATTATTATTGTTATCATTTTTTTTTTTTTTTGAGAAGGGGAACAAATTTCATTGGTAAATGAAATAAAAATGAGTCTAACCTTCAACTGCTAAAAGAGCATTAACAAAAAGGAAGTCTAATTAGAAATCAACCTTCAACTCCTAAAAGAGCATTACAAAAAGGAGGTCTAATTAGAAATCAATGAAGATGCTTGGATTAGAAAAATGTCATTTACATTTACACCAGTCCAGTACAAAGCGTGCAAAATAATTGAAACCTTCTTTACACTTTGGAAAGGATGACCTAGAAAAATGGAGGCAAGAAAATTATATATGTCGTTAGGCAAAGTCAATAAGTAATAAAAAGACGGAAGTATGACGTTCCAAAACCTCATGGCATAGGAACAATGCCCAAAATGATGTCCAAGGTGTTCATAATTAGAACACATAACAAACGAAGATGGAGAGATCGAAATATGAAGCATTCTTTGTTGTATTTGGTTTGTTGTGTTAATTGCACCGATGCAAAGTTCTCAAAGAAATATTTTAATCTTTTTTGGAAAGATGTTTTCCTCTGATTTTATTTCTTTGAGACAAGGGAATGGAAGACTTTACAAGCTTAATACATGAGGTACTTCTCTCATGGCCGATAGAGTTGAAAAGAAAGGACCAGGAAAGTAAATTTTTTGGCTGATTGATGGTATTATTTTGTGGGAGATACTGAAGCCTCTAGAATGTTTGCTTCATAGTATTACAAATTAGTCTATGTGTTGGTTGATATAGTTAAATTTATCTCAATCCACCAACTTAAGTTGTTGGGTTGATTTGTGATTTAACCTAACATAATTAAAAAAAAAAAAAAACATAATTCAAGACTATGTTTTATTAATTTTACATATTAGGTCACTTATCATAGTAGCTGTCTGTATATATACTATAAATTTTTGTATTACTTATAATGGTTCTACTTTTTTAGCCTAATAGATATTTCTGAAGTAAAGCTAAAAGTAGTACTGGAGCCGGCACCAGCTCAAAGACCTCATGGAGTTCTAGGCATATGGAGCCCCATACTGTCAGCTGTAGGGAATTCCTTTAAGATACAGGTTGAGTTTAATCTTTTCATATTTCTGTGATGAAAGATCAATAAAAGTTTACCCTAAAAGCTACAGTATGCACCATCCCAAGCTTGACTTATTTTAAAATTACACGCTATAAGAGGTTAGCAGTATCTTGTGTTGTCTGTCTTTCCGAATAATTCAATTTCAGTTTGAAGATTTTAAAAAGATTAATAATAATAAAATAAAATAAAAATCGATGAACTAAGAAGTAGAGTAGTAACTAGAGAATAATTAGTTTGTCTGCTCTCTTCGTTTTTTTCGTTGTAAAAAAGATTTGTTTATTAAAGCTACTTCTTTTCCCGATTTGTGTTGAAACTTAAAATATGCTGTAATCTAAGAAAACACTTCAAAAAATCATTTTACCGTTTTCTGCATTTTTCTTCATTCATTATCTAGTTGTGC
>JBBMEF010000018.1:227912-253252 GCA_037832685.1 Sicyos baderoa | reverse complement strand
GCTGTAATCTAAGAAAACACTTCAAAAAATCATTTTACCGTTTTCTGCATTTTTCTTCATTCATTATCTAGTTGTGCGGCAGTTGCAAGACATTCTATGGTTAAAATATACTGCTGCATCTCATTTCAGGTGCATCTAAGAAGCGTGATGCACAGGGATCGATACATGCGTAAAAGTTCAATTCTTCCTGCAATTGGAAACCGTATTTTGAGGGACTTTATACACAATCCTTTACACCTAATATTTTCATTAGATGTTCTTGGCATGACAAGCTCGACATTGGCATCACTTAGCAAAGGGTTTGCTGAACTTTCAACCGATGGCCAGTTTTTGCAATTACGGTCAAAGCAGGTATGTTAATTTCGTAACATGCAATTAATAGGTCTTTGTTAGAGATTGACTTATGATTGGGGCAGATATGGTCACGGAGAATCACTGGTGTACGTGATGGATTTATCCAAGGCACAGAAGCTCTTGCTCAGGGTGTTGCTTTTGGGGTGTCTGGTGTGGTAACAAAGCCGGTGGAAAGTGCTAGACAGAATGGTTTACTCGGTCTGGCTCATGGATTAGGACGTGCTTTTCTTGGATTTATCGTACAACCAGTTAGTGGAGCATTAGATTTTTTCTCACTAACGGTTGATGGTATTGGTGCAAGTTGTTCCAAGTGTTTAGAGGTTTTTAACAAGAAGGTTTCTCTCCAAAGAGTTCGAAACCCTCGGGCTATCCATGCCGATAGTATTCTTAGAGAGTACTGTGAGAGAGAAGCTGTTGGGCAGGTATATTTCTCTATGTACTTGGTTAAATGATAGTTTTCTAACATTGTGTGTTTTCTCCCCCATTTCATTGGCAATATGTCGTAAGCAGAGTCATCATTACATTAAATTCTAAAATTGTCAAGGAGAAGTTTTAGTTGCTCACATGTTTCCTTTTTCTATTTTAGTTAAAAGCAGGTACTATTTTCTGTAAGGAATCAAGTCTTTCTATCTACCATCTATTTATTTTTAGAAACAATAAATACTTAATAATCAATAAAAAGGTTAAATCATTAATCAACCCAAAAGCTTAAGAGTGGAATTTAATTATATTAACCAATACCCATGTACCATGAACAAGTTGGGGTACCGTATGGACTCCAGCTGCATGGGATGAGATAGGTTAAGTGGGACCAAATCTTTCTTATATTCTGACAACCTAACCCAAGCCATCCAAAATTTAATAGAAGTTTCTAAATGTCTAGGTTACTGTAAGAACCTAAAATTGTTCCGTTAGTTCTTAACTTGTTACATATGATTCATGGTGGTCTCTCTTATTCCAAAGAACTTCGTTACTTTTCATGCTCTTAAATGTATTGTCTTTATCGAGTGAAAAAATAGCTAAGCATCAAAGGTTAAGAATGAATAGTGTGAATCGTACTTATCAACCTTATTTCAAGCCCTCTCTTAACAGTGGTTATCTTTTCCTTTTTTTCTTTCTGTGGGTTAGATGGTTCTTCATCTCGCAGAAGGAAGTACACATTTTGGTTGTACTGAAATCTTCAAGGAGCCTTCAAAGTTTGCGTTTTCTGATTATTACGAAGAACACTTTATTGTACCATACCAGAGAATTGTTTTGGTGACCAACAAGAGAGTCATACTGCTTCAGGTTTGCGAATGTTGCCTGTGTTTTGTTGCCTTAATTGGTTGTGACAAAATCTCTTCCATTCTTAATATTTTCTTTTCCTATGCTACTATTTAGTGCTCAGATCTAGGAAAATTGGATAAAAAACCTTGCAAGATTCTGTGGGATGTTCCATGGGAGGAGCTCATGGCATTGGAGTTAGCAAAAGTGGTTAACAGCCAGTCATCTCACTTGATCATCCATTTAAAAAGTTTCAAGAGGACAGAAAATTTTGCACGTGTTATAAAATGTCATGTTGAAGAAAATCTGGGAAGAGAACCCCAAGCTGTTAGGATTTGTTTGGTGGTTCGAAAATTATGGAAAGCGTATCAATCTGACATGAGAAGCCTTGTCCTGAAGGTTCGCATCTTCGTTCGGTTAATTCACTTCTTCCTTGTTCTGACCATTGACTTTTTTTGTCTAAAATTCTCTCTGAATGGTTTAGGTTCCTTCGAGCCAGAGACATGTTTATTTTTCCTGGAGTGAAGGTGATGGGAGAGATTCAAATCACTTAAACAAATCCATTATTAGGTCAAGGGAGTTTTTGTCACCCAGTTCTTCAAATGATGATGGAAAATTTGTGAAACACAGTGTGAACTTTACAAAGGTTTGGAGCAGTGACCTGGAGTTAAAAGGTCATTGCATACTGTGCAAAAAGCAGGTACATTTTCTCTTTCGTCGTTTTAAACCGATTTCAAGTACTTTTCGTCTTTTTATATCTTACAATCGATGAGATAAATAAGGTCGATGAATTCGAATTGGCCGATTTCATTTGAAATTTATGTTTTCAGGCCCTGGAGACAGGAGAGATATGTACCATATGGAGACCAATATGTCCTGAAGGGTAAATGCCCATATCAATGAGATAATACTTTTCTCACATATTTCCTTTATTTTGATTCTGTTTTTATACAATAAAGATTTATTTCATTTCAGATACGTCTCCATTGGGGATATAGCACGTCTCGGCAGCCATCCTCCAAATGTTGCTGCTATTTACCGTCACGTAGAGGGAATGTTTGCACCGCCATTGGGTTATGATTTGGTAAGAGATTTTGATGATTGGAGACATGTTTTAGCCATTAGAATTTATCATGAAACTAGTAAAAATCTATTATTGAGCCTTTTTCCCATAACAAATAATAAGTATAAGGTGCCATTTTTTTCTCTCTTTATAAACCATGAACCCTTCAAATACATTGACACTCTTGTTTAAAAATATGGAGAAGAAAAAATGTAGTAATGCTGTGACAAATACCCTCTAATTCTTTGCTTGCATCATTAGTTGATTGTAAATTCTTGGGTTAGGGTAAATTTAATTATATCAACTAACATTCCCTTCAACTGCCCTTCTTTTTAAAATTAAAATGCAAGGAGATTTTACCCCGAGAAAACATATTAATTGACGAGGAACTTCATATCGTCTGCAGGTATGGAGGAACTGCATGAATGACTACATAACTCCTGTATCAATATGGCATCCAAGGGCTCCGGATGGCTTTGTCTCTCCAGGATGTGTTGCAGTTGCCAGTTTTACTGAGCCAGAGCCTAACCTCGTATATTGTGTGGCTGAATCACTCGCCGAGGAGACGGTATTTGAGGACCAGAAGATTTGGTCGGCACCAGATGCATACCCTTGGGCATGCCATATCTACCAAATGCAAAGCGATGCGCTTCACTTCGTCGCTCTCCGACAAAGCAAGGAAGAATCCGAATGGAAGCCTATGAGAGTTCTAGATAATCCACCCAGTCTGTTGCCATCATCATCAGGAAATCACTAATGTTGGCAGTTCTACAATACCAATACTTTCCAACTTGGTTGACAAGGAGGGCACTTTCTCAAAGTTGCATCTCTTCTATCAAACTTTCTTTGGCAATCAGCACACAGGATTATACGAAGCACCGTCTTTCACGTTCGGGCTAAAGGTTATTCAGTGCACAAAGTGCGATTAAAGAAAACATGTCGAACTCGGCTGGTAAGTAAGTGTATGGACTCTTACAATTTTCTCTTAAATTTTATACCCTATAGAAAATTTGTTACACCAGTTAGATTGCTTAGCATCTAATTGTAGAAAAGAATAAAAAAAGGGAGTAATTGCAGAGGCAGAGCTGTTTTCCATTGAGATGTTTGTGAAATTGTTGACTCTTCAGGATTTGTATTTTATTGGGGCTCTGGCGTTGTAGCTATTGTAAAAAATTGTAAATTGGTTCATTTAAGAAAACTTTGAATTTGTTGATTTTTTTTTTGTTATTTTGATTAATGAATTTGTTGATTTCTTTTGAACTATGTTTTGTATTTTTTATTTTATTTTTGATTATCTTTTTAAGACAACTTAGTTGAAATGACTTGAAGTTCAATACTACCTACTTTTCAAATTGTTCATTGGCAGTGGTTCCTTAAGATCTCTGTAATTTATCAGTGGAATTGCAGATCATGGAAGTTCAAATACTATCTCTGTAATTTATCAGTGAATTTTAGAGAAATGTTTTCTTTTTTTAGAAATGTTTGTAATAACATGGAATAGTGTTAAGTCTGTTCTCTAAATATATATGTCATATATATATATATTTCTTATTGATGACAATAATCGTGTGTAGTGTAGTTCTATTACTTTCAAATCTTAGTCTAAAAATTTTCATATTAAAAGTACATTGTGGATTTTTTTTTTTTGGAAAACAGTAATGGACGAGCTCTTCTGATTAACTGTTCTCAAATGTAAATTTTAAAATATTTATATTAGTATAATATTGAAAATTTGTTGTGTATATTAATTTTAGAACCCTCTATTAGAATTATAGCATATTTTAATCAAAAATTCGTTTATATAAAAAAAAATTGAGTGATTGAACTCAATTGAATTCAATCAGATTGTTAAGTGATTGAACTCAATTGAGTTCAATCAATAACTAGTGATTGAGCTCAATTGGTCAATCATGGGGTAACCCAATTGGTCATGGAGGGCCTTGGGGTGCATAAGGGTATGAGTTCAAATCTCATGATGGCCACCTACCTAGGAATTAATTTCAAATTAATACTTACGAGTTTCCTTGGCATCCAAATGTTGTAGGGTCAGGTGGTATGCCCCGTGACATTAGTCGAGGTGCGCTTTCCACGCGAAAGCTGGCCCGGACAGTCATAGATATAAAAAAAAAAAATAAAAAAAAAATAACTAGTGATTGAGCTCAATCGAGTTTAATCAATAACTAGTGATTGAATTTAATCATACTTAATCACACGACTACTTTCAGATTTTTGGTATATGTACAATTATTTTCAGTTTTATGTTATAAATGTAATTTTTTAGCCAATTTTTGTTATACATGAAAAATCTCATATAAATATTTGTATTCATTTATTATTAATAGAATATTGCGTATTTTTAATACATTATTACTATTAATTCTTATAACTAATGGTTGCTAAATTCTAATTTTTTTTGGAAGTACGGAATACTTTAAAAAAGATCTTGGGGATTGGTGTTTGTAAATAGAGGAATGGGTGTTTATGGGAGTTTATGTATTGTATTTAATTTTTCACTTTATTTATATTTTAATTTTAACAAATATATAAATTAAAATTTAATAATTTAGTAAATAATCACTTTAATCATGTTGCATTCCAGGAATTTTTATTTATAACAATAAAATTATTTTTGTTTTTAATTGATTAATCCTACTAACTTAAATGTATTGGTGGTAAATTTTTCTTTTTTTAAAATGTTAAAAAGATATTTTAGTTCTGATTGATTAATTCTGTTTATTAATAAGAATTATAATTTGTTGAAACATAAAAAGAATAATTATTTTGTTTTATTTATTCTTACATTCCTCCCCACTCCTATTTATTGTTATCTTAAAAAAAAATGTTTTCAACAAATAGTTTTTTAACTTTAACATGTGGCATAGGAGTTAAAATGGTCATCAGAAATTAAGATGTGAGAGTATAATATATAATAGTTACCTACCTATTTATTAATAAGGTGGGTTCAAGTTGTCTAAAATAGTCATAGATATTTAACATCTAAATGAAAAACATTTTGAGTCAAATGTGATATAATTTAACAACAAAGATTTAGACATAAAACTCTGGTTCAAAATCTTAACATAATTTTTGTAAATAAATTTTTTTTAGCCAAACATGCTTATTTTGAGGTTTTGGATTCGAACTCTTACAAATAAATTTTATTTTAAAATTCTTTTTTGACTCCAAGATCCGAGCCTTGATTCTGATCTCGGACATATTGGAATGAACTCTTAAATGAAGGTTTCGATTGATTGATTTTGTTCCTAGACATATTAGAACAAAAATCTAATTTTTCAATTTTTTTTTTAAACATCTAATAATGATTTTGAGATTGGAAGTTAAAACCTCATCTACACTAATTTGTCACCATAAAAAACACAAAAAACATAATCAATCACATTCTAATTTTAATGGAGGATAAAAGATTTAATCCTTGATTCTCACTCCTTCCAAAAACAAAAGTAAAGAAACTACATTTCATTAAATAATAATAATAATAATAAGTAAATAAAGAAATAAAGATTTTGTAATGAATGAGAAAGACAGAGGAAAATATGTTTTTGTTTCCCAAAATATGTAAGAAGTGCCTTTTCCCGCAAGAAAAAGAAAAGAAAAGGCTTCAAATTAGTAGTAAACGGAAATCCTGTGTTGCTGTCGCTGCTCTCTGTCCTCTGCATTCTGCATCGCTCTGGCTCACACTTCCCGTCCAGTCCGTATGAGCCGCGCCAAGAAATCCCTCCATTCATTTGGAGGGTTTCAACCATTTCTCCTCATTTTCAATTTCTGTGGTTTTCGGAAAAGCTTCTTCCAATGGTGGATTTCTCTCCGCCGGTGTCCAAGCGGACGAGGCAGAGGCGGGAAATGGCGGATTCCGCCATTGATGATGTTCGAGGCCCGGTTTCGACCGGTAGAGGTAACGCCTATACTCCTGGAACTGGAATTTCTATCGGTGTTAATAATCGTAGAATGGAGGCGGGGAGATATGTATTTGATGTTGAGAGTGAGGATGAGAGTGATGCGGATTCGTTTGGGGATTGTTCTGAGAGTTTAGAGATGGAGGATTTGGAGGGATTTAGTGTGAAAGGTAATGTTGAAGTGATAGATTTAGAGGATGAGGATGAGGATGAAGGATTTTATAATGTGAACTCTGGCTTTTCGATTTCGAAGTCGGCTGCTGCTGTGAAGAATGAGGATTTTGTTTTCCTTGATTTGGATGGTGAAGATGGTAGTGGTGGCTTGGTTTCATCTTGCAAGGGAAAGGGTGTGTTAGAGGAATCTCCCAATAGAAGTTTAGGGAAAAGTCATTGTTTGAACTCTAATGGCTTTGAGAGTGGTGGTTGCTCGTACGACACTGAGCCCGCCGTGTGTTGTTCTGATGGTGTTGTGGACGAGTCCAATGAATTGGGAGCATCGTCAAGTGAAGAGGACGATGATGACCCGAGTGATGAAAATTATGAACTGGAGGAAGCAGAGGAGTCGTTATGTTCGGAGTCCTCCTCCACTTTAGAGTCCTCTAGTTCAGAAGATGAGCAGAATTATGGAAGGCATTATGTAGAAGATGAAAGTAGATGGGGCAGAAGGAAAGGGAGGAAAATTATTGATGGTGGATTAAAGAGGAAGAAAGCTTGTGGATTAGAAGATCTTGACATGGATGTGCACAACTTCAATTACAAATATGGAAATGTTGAGATTGGTAAGCAGTTTAATTCTGTTGCACAAAGAACCCGTTCACGCTACCTTCCGAAGGTTAAAAATATATATTCTGATCATGGAACTTTTCATCGGCCAGTTTGTCTTGACGAGGAAGGGCCATATTTCCAGGATGATGAGAAAGAATTAGATTCTTCATTTAGGCATGATTGTAGTGGTTCTCGTGATAATGATTGTGATAGTACTACTGATGATGAAATTTACAAGCCAAGGCCCTGGAGTAGTAGTAGTAAAAAGAGAACTCAGTTCAACAATCAAAGTGATGATATCTTATCAGAAGAAGAAAAAGATGTTGATATCTTATCGGAAGAAGAAGAAGATGTTGATATCTTATCAGAACAAGAAAAAGATGTTGAGATCTTATTAGAAGAAGAAAAAGATGTTGAGATCTTATCAGAAGAAGAAAAAGATGTCGATATCTTACTTGGAAAAAAAGATGTTGATATTTTACTTGGAAAAAAAGCTGTTGATATCTTTTTAAGAAAGGAAGATGATATCTTATTAGAAAAAAAAGATGATGGTTTCTTATCAAAAAAAAAAATTCATGATACAAACAAGGTCGAGAGCTCTCATGGCAGGAGTAAGCCAATACCTCGGAGTAGTAGTAGTAAAAAGAGAATTCAGTTCAACAATCAAAGTGATGATATCTTATCAAGAAAAAAAGATGTTGATATCTTGCCAAAAGAAAAATATGATGATATCTTATCCGGAAAAAAAGTGGTCGATGTCTTATCAGGAAAGAAAGATGATGATATCTTTTTAGATAAAAAAGATGATGGTTTCTTACCAGAAGAAAAGAATGCTGATATAAACAAGGTTGAGACCTCTCATGGAAGGAGTAAGCCATTACCTTCGAGTAGTAGTAGTAAAAAGAGAACTCAGTTCAACAAGCAAAGTGATGGTATCTTATCAAAAAAAGATGTCAATATCTTACCAGAAAAAAAATGCGAGGACATCTTATCCGAAAAAAAAGATGTTGATGTCGTATCAAAAAAGAAAGATGATGATACAATCAAGGTTGAGAGCTCTCATGAAAGGAGTAAACTTTGGGATAGTTTTCTTGAAACATGCAACCCGAGTGAAGATTGTGAAAATATTCCGAAGGTTCACCCAAAGATTTGTCACGAGTCTGACGATATTATTAAAACAAATGGCTGCACGTCAAAAGTTCTTAACGTTTCCGATATTCTTATGGATTCTATAATTGCAGACAAAGAACTTCCTTCAGATGAGTTAGATCTTCCTATACGTCCAGTCTCCCAGACGCCTCTTCCTTTGAAGTTCAGTTTTGAGGACCCACGTTCCCCAAAGAAGTCAGAGGAAGATGAAGAATTAGATCATCTGTGGGCAGAACTTGACTTTTCTCTTAGATCTGCTGATATCGGTGTGCTGGATCATAATTCAGTATGTTCATTTTGTAGCTTTGAATTAAATCTTGTTATGTACTATTATTTATTGTTATGAGATAGCATGTCTTGAATTTAGAACTTTAGATTAGTATGTTGTTTGTCCGTTAGATTTTTGCTCTCTTTGAAAAATACAGTTCTTACTATTTTTATTTTATAATAAGACGAGTTTCTAGATATTAAAAATTTGTATGACAACTCATTTTTGCTCATGAACTCTAGTTTAGGAGGTGATAGCACTTCATTTACACTACTAAACTACTATTCTCCAGTTTTCTGTTACAAATGGTTATATTGATAAATGAACAATGTTGTTTCATGATAAAAAAAGGCTATGTATTGTACTATTCTTCACCATGCATTATCAAGCGAAGTGATCCATATTTTTTTGCAGGTTGAAAACGAAAATGTTTATCCTTCAAAGCTCGAGCAAGTGGATCGTTGTCTTCGTGGTGATCATCAACTTATACTTCATGAAGAAATTGGACTTATATGCACATGTTGTTCATATGTCCAATTGGAAATGAAATATATTGTACCTTCTTTTGTGAGTCATCTACCGTTTGTTTATTTCTGAAAAGTATCTTCTCTTTCTCGTGTATATTGTTTTGTGAACGTTGCAGATTTTCTTCTTCTTTAGATTACATGTTTTTATGAGTAATATGTAAACGACTGGACGCCAAATTTAATGTAACTATTATTATTTGCTTTCTATGTTTGATTCGATAAAATTGGCTCTTAAGATGGGTTAAACGATTGCACCTTAATTTTTTAATGGTGGAATTCTATGCTATGTATAAAAATTATTTACTCATTCTTTTTTAACAGAAGAAGTGGTTGCCTATTTGTTTAAGTAGAAAATTTTGTTTCTACATCAGCAACCATTAGGAGCAATCTGCTAGTATATAGTTATGACTCAATAATGTTCCACATATTGCAACTGTTTCTACTTGTGGCAATTTGATGACACATATATTATTAAAAAGGAGCTGACACATAATTATTTTCACTTTTATTATCTCTTTTACACATTGTTCGTATTGTTTAAGCAAAAGATAATTGTTTTCGGATACAACTGTCATTCGAGGAAAAGAAAAAGTAAGAAAAACAAAAGGTCATTGTTTTGAGCTGTTCGGGAATGCTTTCATATTTGAAATATAGCTGAATGATTAATGAATAGGCATTGACCATTTTTCATTCCTAGATGTTGATAGTGTTCGATCTAATTTTGCCTTGTCAAGTGGCATTTTAGATGTGTTTGTTTGAAACTTCTTGCATTCATTACATTAGAAAAGTAATTCGCTTGGCTGATTGATACATCTTTTCTTTCTTTTTTTTATTTGATCTGTTTGGTTATTTTAAGTTATTCATGTATGTGAGGTAATGTATTGTTCTCTCTATGGTTCCCAAGGGGCAGAGTAAGTTTAATTGTAAAATCTCTTATTGTCTCCCGCTTCAAGACTTGGGATGAGCACGGATGTCCTCAAGTATGTAGTAGGGCTAATCTTTAATTTCTTGTTCTCTCGTTAATATGTGTGTTTGTTGACTTCTCATTATAGGAGCTAAACATATTGATCTTTTCCAGGATACAAATCCATCAAGAAAGTCACAGAGGAAGGAATCTGGCTCATCTGAGCGAGTTCAATTTGATGACCTTCAAGAGAAATTTGATTGTGACTCCCATGACAGATCTGATACACAATCTCATTTTGGACGCACGGTGTGGGATATCATTCCCGGTATAAAGGATGACATGTACCCACATCAGCGTGAAGGCTTCGAATTTATTTGGAAAAATGTAGCTGGAGGAATAGATCTTGATGAGATAAGAGAAGGAAACGGCGTAAACAATGGGAGTGGATGCATTGTATCACATGCTCCTGGAACTGGAAAAACTCGTCTAACTATCATGTTTCTTCAAACATACATGGAACTAAACCCGACATGCCGGCCTATGATTATCGCACCTAGCAACATGCTCCTTACATGGGAAGAGGAGTTTTTGAAATGGAAGGTTGACATTCCCTTTCATAATCTGAATAAGCGAGATTTAACTTTCAAGGAGGATTTTCGAGCTCTTAAGTTCTTGATGGAATCTTCTCCATCAGACCAAAGTGTGGACAACGTGCGGCTTGTAAAAATATTGTCCTGGCAAAAGCAAAAAAGCATCTTGGGAATCAGTTACAAATTGTTTGAAATACTTGCTGGAGTGAAACAGAATTCTAATTGCCATAAAGTTAGGAATGTTCTTTTGGAGCTTCCTGGTCTTGTGGTCTTTGACGAAGGGCACATACCACGTAATGATGTTAGTCTTATTTGGATGGCCTTGTCTAAAATCAAAACCGAAAAGCGCATCATCTTGTCCGGAACTCCATTCCAAAATAATTTTACTGAGTTTTCCAATACATTGAGGTTAGCCAGGCCAAGCTTTGCTGATGTTATTAATGCTGGAGATAGTAAATGCCTAGATAAAGAACATGCTCGCCCAAAAAATATCCCAAAAGGGAAGTGGGACCTTTTGATTAGTTCGATTGACCAAACTCGTGAATACCTACCGGAAAGTCCAGAACTGAGAGAAATCAGAGCCGTGATCAATCCATTTGTGCATGTATATAGGGGCAGTATACTACAAGAGAAGCTTCCGGGGTTGAGGAAATCCATAGTTATATTACGGCCAGCAGAGCTGCAGAAGAATTATCTTGAGAGCTTAGTTTGGAAGAACAATTTGGAATCAGAATATGTTGAGTCCTTGATCTCCGTACACCCTTCCCTCAAACTCAAATGTGATAAAAAACTTCTTCATGCTGACAAGGTAATGTTAGAGAGTGGTCGATTGAATCCTGAACTAGGCGTAAAAATACAGTTTCTCCTTGAAATTATACGCCTGAGTGAAGCTTTAAATGAAAAAGTTTTGGTTTTCAGCCAATACATTGAACCATTGTCCTTCATAGAAGATCATCTTAAGTATCATTTTAATTGGAATGAAGGGACAGACATATTTCATATGGATGGAAAACACGATCTAAAGAAGCGACAAGTATTAATAAACACCTTTAACGATCCTAAAAGTGAAGTTAAGGTATTGCTTGCATCAACAAGAGCTTGCTCAGAAGGTATAAACCTTATTGGGGCTTCGAGGGTAGTGTTACTTGATGTTGTATGGAATCCCTCGGTGGAAAAGCAAGCAATATGTCGTGCATATAGACTGGGGCAGAAAAAAGTTGTTTATATCTACCATCTCATCACATCTGGGACTCGGGAAGAAGAAAAATACAGTCGACAAATGAAAAAAGATCGGTTGTCGGAGTTAGTCTTCTCTTCTGAACAAAGCAGTAATGAAAATGTATTATCCTCAGATCTCGATGACAAAATTTTGGAAGCAGTTCTTCAACATGAAAAGCTTAAACATATATTCCAAAAGATAGCCTACCAATCCAAGGAGTCTAGCATGAGTGGGAATTTTGGCATGGCGGACCCGGAGTGAATGTACTTGATGCGCTCTCATCATTTGTTTTTCATGCAGATCGACACTTAACCGTGGTACTTTTGGGCACTGGTACGTATCGATTCTCAATAAACTTGTTTACTAATCATTTTTCCTATTGACTAGTTTTTAGTTTTGAGCTTCATAGTTTTAAGAATTAAATGTTGGTAAATTTGCTTAGACATCACTTTACCTACTCTAACTAGTTGTAGTTTCAGTTACTAGTTTGAAGGAAATTGATGACTCAAAGACATTTAAGTATTTGGGTATGTAATCTGCCAAGTTCATGAGGCTAAGATTCTTGGGTCTGGCAAATATGATCACTAAGTAGCTTAGCATAGGGTTGATCCCTACATAGTTATGAAAAATGACATCGACCTCTTTCTGTTTGTTTTGCATATTTTGTACAAGGAATCTCAAAACTTTGCCTGCCCCCATCGGGCGGCCTCATTGGTAGAGGCTTGGGGTCTTCAAGGTATTTTTCCTTGGAAGTCTCAGGTTCGAAACCCATGAGTGAGTTTTGTAAAATCTCTTGTTGTCTCCAATTCTCAGGCATTAAAAAAAAAAGAATCTCAAAACTTTGCCTTGTGGAAGTAAATGCATAACATGGTTTATCAGAACTTGTTTAAACATTCCATTAAGAATCCATCATGTTTGATCATAACAGTTTTATTTTTAGTATTCTCATAGTTTTCAAATTTTAGCTTAGATTTCGAAAACGTTTTCAGTAAGTTAGAAGTAAACACGACTTCGCATTCTACCATCTGCAACTCTGAATCTGTCATATGTTTGTGTTTGTATTGCAGATTTGTATGGCCTTCTCGCGCAACGATACACCAGCCCGTCGTGAACATTGCTAACTTACATTTCTTTTTTAGATGGACAGAATCAGATAGGTGAGATGAGGTAAATGTCATTGTTTTGTTCAACAACTATACTTACTGCACCTACTTTACTGTGGTTAGTTCATTATTCAGGTAAGTATATCACACTTAATTGCATTACTTAGTTTAAGTGTTAGTTAATTTTACTTCAAACTGATTAGTTGAGCTCTGTAAATCTTCTCTCTTTAAAAAGAGATAAAGCAATTGAAATTCTTCCTCTCAATCTTGTTATGGTTTGCCCGAACCATTTAGATATGTAGTGGGACAAAGTTCTAATTAGACCGAGTTGGTTGGATTATTTGGTTATTTGTTTAATATTTTGTAGAAAAGAAAATTAGTAAACAAGGTTGAACTTGAATGATTTACCAAATTGATTTTTTGTTTTTTTTTTAGAAATACTAACTTGTTATTACCTATTGAACTAATAAGTAGAGGAGGAGAATACGAGAAGCCGTAGGGACTGGAAAATGACAATTCAGTATGATATTTTATTAATTTTTTATTAATGAAAGAACTAATTAATCTTATAAAAGTTGACTATGTGAATAGATTGATACTGGAAAAAGCAGCTGCATAATTATACCATGTTTCAAAAGTGTTACAAAATTTCAATGTTTTCCAGCTATGATTTTAATGTTAAGTTATGAAAGTTTTGTATTAAGTTATTGAAGAATGGTGGCCCAATTATTAACCAACTTAAATTAAAGAAAGTTAAATAATTTTTTTTTAAAATAATAATAATAATTGTTGCTGGGAATCGACCTGAGTCTCCTGGTGAAAGACTCGTAGGAGGCTAATATCTTGACAAACAAATTGTGACCAAGAATTTAATATTTTAGGTTTAGTTTTTGAAATTTAAGCCTATAATAATTATCTTATCATGTATTTTTTCTTAGATATCCATATATTACCTATGTTTTTAGAAACTAAATCAAAATTTATAAATGAAAAAAACGTAATTTTTAGTTATGTTTTTTAAATTTGGTTTTCACATGTTTTCTTAAAGAATACAATCGTAGAAAAGCTTAAATTTCAAAAATTAAAAATTAAAAATAAAATGGTTATCAATTGAGTTCTTACTAATTTCGACTAACGTCACGGGACATACCACCTTGTCTTATAACATTTGGATGAAAATTAATTTCTAAATAGATGACTACCATAGATTGAACTCATCACCTTATAATCGTTAAATTACTATTTTGGTTCCTCCTATAATATTTGTTCTATTTTTGTCTATCAACTATCGATTAAACTTTAAATCGTCTGTTGTGCTGATTAATCACAGAACTTATGCACCAATCATTTTTAATCTTTCTTTTATAACTACAGTTTTCTTTTATGAATTTCCATGCAAAATCTTTTAGGAGCTTGGATGTGAAATTATAGAGATGACCTGTGAAATTATACAGATGATTTTGAGTGATTATAAATTTAAGTTTTGTATGGATGTGATTATTTGTAAAAAGGTTGTTGAGTGATTATAAAGGAGAGGTTATCTTAAGTGATTAAAAATTTATGTTTTAGTAATAGCTTATATGAATGTTGTTATTTGTAGAGAGGTAGTTGTTATTAGCTCATTTGGACCATGGTTTTTATAGAGGAGTTATAAACAATAGCTTGTTTGAATATGGTTAAAAATAAGTAATTATTTTGAAGGATTAGAAATGAATCGTTATAAATGAATGATTGTACATTAATAATTAGAAATGAATTGTAATTTTGAATGGTTAGAAATGAATATACATTAATAATTAGAAATGAATGGTAATTTTGAATTGTTAGAAATGAATGATTAAAAATATGTGATTTTTTTGAATAATTAAAAATAATTGATTACAATAACTCAAGAAGAGAAGTTATAAAAGTTCAATCCTAATATCTCATTGATTCATTCGAACAAACACCTCTTAAAACTCAACATTTTTGCAAGCAACCTAATCTTGATGGAAGGTTTTGTCTTTATCTCATCACATTTTTTTTTTATACACATATAGGGGAAGGGGGATTCGAAATTAGAAAGAAAATAAACATAATCCATTTAAGTGGACAATTATGAATCCCGGTCATTTTCATCGAGTTAACCATTTTTTCTCTGAAAAATTAAGTCTCTGCAATGCTTTTCTTTTTGGGGAATCCACAATGCTTTTCAAACCAAATAACTTCTTTTTTTTTATCTTTATCGTGCCAGCTTTCACGCACCTTGATTAGTTTCACGGGACATATCGTCTAACTCTACAACATTTGGATGCCAAGAAACCCGTAAAAAATTAATTCCTAGATAGGTGGTCATCATGAATTGAACTCATCATCTTATGCAGTTCAAGACTCTCTTTGACCAAAGCCGGTTCATTAATAACATTATAAGAAAATTTCAAAGCAAACTAGACCAAAGAAACTCAATAAATGGAAATCCCTCCCTTCACACAATTGACTATCAAAGAATACTAATCATCCATCTACATTAGTGGTAGATAAACATAATTAGTGATAAATAATAATACAAGGCACCAACAAGCAGCTATATTTGAATCGTCATTAATAAAACTGTAAGGTAAAGAAACAGATTAAACAATAACATAATCTCCTTAAACTACCAAAAAGTGTTTTTTTTTTTTTTTAAATGAGGTATTTATACGAATGATTTATTCGTAATTCAGACGCAGATAAAGCGCGAGGAATCTTCGACGTTATTAATCTCAAAGAAGGAGCCATATTATCTGCTAAACTAATTCTCAAAGTATGTGATTAAAGAGAGAGAAGTTTCAGCAGAGCATAGAAGAACTCACCCAAGTGATCATTTTCATGGCTTGTGGACCTTGAATCCAAACACCCTTGGAACGTAGCCCTGAATGCCCTTTTGCGGCTTAGAGATTAAATATGTCATCAGGAACAGGTGAGGAAATGTACTTCCAAAGTAAGCTCCATCAATGTCTATATTAGAGTTAAAAGGAAACTTGTAAACCATATCATAATACGAGCTTGTGAATGAAGACTAATATCTATATTCACGAGTATCTAGGTCAGCTTAAGCACACATCAACTATTCTCACGCCACAAACTACCTAACTCTATAGGTCAACATTTGACTTTAGAAAATCCGTAAGAAATTAATTCTTAGGTGACTGGCTACCATAGATTGAACACACGACCTTTCAGTTCTCCTAGGCCAACCCAATAATAATTTGCCTTGAGTGGATTCTTATCATCCATAAAAAAGCAGCAATTCAATGATAGAAAATAATCATATTATGTAGGCTTAAAATGCATGTGCTGTAATCTGAAAATCAAGAAATTAAAGGAACATGACCTAAAACTACCCTTTTAAGAATACCTCCCCATTAGATCTAATACTGAGGAGGAGTTCATATCTGTTGAGTATTAGTGCTTCATTTCTTGAACTCAAAAAAATCCAGGATGACTTAAGAGTTGGATGATTTAATTAAGCAGTAAATCGATAACGAATGAACAATGTGCATGCAAGTAGTTGAACATATGATCATGAGAATAAAGGATACTACCTGAATATTTCGATCGAGGATAATAAACATCCTCGCATTTCGGACAGTATATCTTGACGGTGTTTGCTCTAGGAACGTCTGATTGACCAAGAGGAAGACAGGCTTGTCCAGAGCAGTAAACTCTAGGGCACCTCCCAAAGTCAGCATTCTTGAACTTGTCCATCTGCCAAAACCATAATGAGTTATTATATAACCACTTGGCAGTGTAAGCGTATTAATAGAAGAAGTCACAAAAGAAGATTCTCACCATAGCAGCCAGGCCTTTACTAGTCAATACGTATCTCGCATGAATTAGACCGTAAAGCATTTCAGCTGCGGATTCTATTAGTTCATTCTGTTCCTTGGTAAACATATCACCTGCACATTTCACGCATTCAAATTGATTTGTGACAACTAACACCTAAATGAGAGATCGAAGCCAAAATCATTTTATAGGAAAACTTAGAAAAGCCCAAATTACAGAAAAATAATTACTATAGAAAATAAGCACAAAACACCATGGGTTGATCTAGTGGAAGCAATGAAAAAAAGTAAAGGGCTTAGAACGAATGAGTTCAAACCACCATGATAGCCACCAACCTAGAACTTAAAGTTCTAGGTGTCCTCTTAGCAACAAATGCAGTAGATTCGTACGGGCGTCCTAATAAACTAGTCTAGGTACATGCAAGCTAGCTCAATCATTCAAATATATATAGCTAGCTCAAACATTCAAATATATATATAAATATATTAAAAGAGAGAGAGAGAGAGAATGAGCAAAACTAAGAGTCTTGTCTCCAAAAAAGTGGGTGGAATGGTTATTTCAATTCCAAGGAAATGCAGTGTCGATGCAAAAATTAGTCATTTTTAAATATTTATCAACCGAAGGTCCAAAGTATCTTTTATTATTACTATTGTAAGAGCATTAGCTATATATAATAGAACAAATCTACAAGGCATTTTTAGATTTATATATTTATTAACGGAAATCATCTTCTTCTTTTTATAGGAAGTGTTCACTTTTCATTGGTGTATGAAAAGTACAAAAACCGTGACAACAAACTTTGTCATTATAGTAGTGAAATCATAGTTACAAAAAGGGGATACGTTGACTCCATAATAATCCAGCATGTAATGATATGATTCAATGAGATGATCTAAAGAATGTTGTGCCATTAAAAATTCTGTTATTTCTTTCCAACCACCACTTCCAAAAAAAAAGCATAAACGATGTTCGTTAAATGATTTCTTTGGTATGCATATGCTTGAATAAAGCAAAGCATAACATCTCAGGACAGTTATAAATGCATAAACCATACCGTTAGAGGACTCAACATCCAGAATCAAATCAAGAGCATATTCGTAGTATGGAACTTGGCTGCTTAACCCACAAAGGTTAAAGTCATCTTGTATATAGTCATCATCCACTTCACAAAAGAACTCGTTTCCTCGCAGACCACAAAACCATGAAATCCAAGATGTATCGTTACCATCAGATCCACTGACATCTGACTCTTCACTGTCAGTCTCGGACTCCTCTGAAATCAAACCACGAGATTATAGGTTCAAAAAAACAAACAAACTATCCAAATTAAATATACATATATATAAATGAATATGAAATTATGTCACAAACATTTAGCCTATCATAACCACTTTTCAGCCAATAATCAAAATGAGAATTCATTAGCAGAGACAACATTCATTCTAATCAAGAATTCAACTGTTCCACAAAGAATCGCAGATTTTATTCCAATGGCAGGCAGTGATTTTTTTTTAAAAACCTAAAAATTGGAGATTCGCTCCGGCTCCACTATCCACGGGACCCATCCCAAGGCGGTCCAAGGCCCAGACCGAAGACACAACAAGGAATTTACAATTAAACTCACTCGTGAGGCTCGATCTTAAGACATCCAAGTAAGCATGTCTTGAAAGCCTCAAACCTCAACCAAGGAGGCTACCAAGCTAGGGAAACAATGCAGCACAGAGATCCTTCCGCTATCATAGGAAGTATAGGCTATTGCTAAAGGTAGTGAATCAGTGACCAAAATCATTTTGAAACAAAATGAGCGAACTACTTAGGAAATAATTTTTTACTAGTTTTCTTAACATTCAAATGTCGTAGACTCGATCCGCAATAACAGTGAGTGTGTACATAAGCCGACCCTATCACTAGCGGATACAACCAAAAATGATAATAATTATAGGTAGTGATTTAAAGCATCCTTCCATAGACACACAGCCTAGAAATAATCTGATATCAGTGAACACAATACACCTGAAAAACCAAACTCATAATAATCCATCAGATCCTCGAAACATCAAAACAATAAGATTAAGGAAAAGAAACGCAATCCGATTGGAATCGGACCAAAACAGAGAAGCAGAACAAGGAACGGAAGAAACAAACAGGAAGAGGAATAGAACGCAAAGCAAGAACAAGCTAAGAAGACGAACCAGCAGCAGAACAATTAGTTTTGAGGCGAGAGTCGTTCTGATCAGACGGCGGCTTATCCTTTCCGTTAAGAAGCGCGCGAGAAGTGGAAGGGGAGGATCGGTCGAGCTGCTTGTCGAGAGCGTCGCTGATAGGTTTCCGATCGGAGGCGGAGGCGGCGGCGAGGGGAGGTCGATAGCGGTGCATCGCCGCCGGTTGTAGGGCGGAGGAAGGGGCTAAATGTGCGGGGAAAACATGGGCGGAATGAAGAAGAAGAAGGGTTGAGAATCAGAGAAATTGGGGAATGGAATCTGAGAGGGAGATGAAAGAATTCCAAAACCTTAACGACGATGATGAATATCACAATATGATCAGTGATCACCACCATTATATCTATAAATTTTCCTATACGCTTTCACGATAAATAATAATAATAATAATAATAATAATAAAAAAAAAAAAAAAGTATTTTATGAATATAACTTTTTTCTTCTTAGCATGAGGGAGATGTAGTAAAAATATGGGTGTTTATTGGTTGGTAGGTGTCGATTTTCGATGAAATTAACACCGAATCGACCTAATCGGTTTCTAAAAAATGAAATCATGAGGGAGATGTACTAAATTATTATCACCAATAAAATTATCACATCTTCATCCTTTTGATCTTAAAAGATTAAAGATATTTATGTCAGTTATTGTTGGAAGAGTTTGTACGGGTGAATATGAATTTGAATCATAATTCTTGAAACAAGAGAAGAAGAAAAGGCAAAAAAAAAAAAAAAAAAAACACTATGACAGATTACTTTAAAGGCATATTTGGCTGTGAAATGATGGATTGGGTTGGGTTGGGTTGGGAAGAAAAGAGAAGATAAGTGAAATAAATTTATATTTGGGGGAAGAAAAGAAAAGATAAAATTATGTTTGATGCGATGAAAAGAGAATGATTGAAGTTTTTATTTAAATATAAAAATGATTATTTAATAGTTTTTTAATAATAAAGTTAAGTTTGATGTGATGGAAAGTGAATTGTTGAAGTTTTTATTTAAATAAAAAAATAAATATTGAGTAGTTTTTTAATATTTTAATATTTAAATAAAAATGTGGGGCCCACAGATGGAGTTGGGTAAGAGTTGGATGAACTTATGGAAGTCCATGGAGGCAAACATGAAATAGAAGTCAAGCCAAGCCAACTCATCCGTTTGTCCATGCGGCAAACATGCCCTAAAAGTTGTAATCTTCTAGATTTCTCTAGTTCCAAAAACAACAGATTATCCACTATAAATGCAAATGTTTTTAAAATAATATTTAAAAGTGGTGAAAAATGATGTATAAAAGATGTATTTGTACGATAACCCGTAGAATGACTAAGATTTAGTTTAATAATTATTTTGTTTTTAATTTTTAATTTTAAAATTTAAACTTACAATAACTAATTTATTGTATTAACATAGAAAAGATGAAGATTTAGGAGGGGATAAGAAATTTAAGTAAAAATAAATTTTAAATTTCAAAAACCAAAACAAAAAATTAAATACTTATCAAACGGAGTCAAAATTAACATAAAAGTTAGATTAAAACTATGACATTTTAGTTCTAATATATATAACCTTTAGTAAGTAAAGATATTTTCTAAAAGAAGTAAAGATATCATCCCATTAAACTAAATAATCATGCAAACTATGATTTCTTTTCTAAAATCATGGGTATATCAATTACTATTTCTTTAATTTTCTTTTATCTTAAGTTAAATAGGTACCCCTGGAAAAAGAAAATAAGAAAAAAAAAAAGAGTAAAGATAACATGTAGCACGTGCCAAGCTCCAGGAGTGACACATAAACATGTGCCAAATTTATGCAAACATTTTAAAGGTGAATCTGCCCGAAATAATAAAAGTGTTCACAATAAGAAAAAGTAAGAGAAATTAACTAAATTCTTACGATTTCGTTTAGTTTATGCAATTGAGTTCATAAAGTTAACATCACTTTTCTTTTTCGATTACTTTAAAGGGATTTTTTTTTTTTTTGATATCCATGATTATCCGAGCCAACTTTTGCGTACTTTGATTAATGTCACAAGACATACTACTAAGAAAGAAAATTCGTAGAAAATTAAATCCTAAATAGATAACTACCATGGTTTAAACTCATTACCTTATGCACCTCAATATGCTCTTTGACTAGTTTAGTCATCCTATAACGGTTAAAGTATTTAAAATTATTACTTTTAACCTCAAAGAATCAAACCATGGTTGAGGGTATTTATCTTTAGTTGAGTCAGGCTCGAGCTAGATAAATATTCAGAAAATGTGCACGTATCATGAAATAGTAATGAGTTGATTATGGGTTCAAAATCTCAAAAAAAAAAAAAATGATCGTTTCAGCACATTAACCCCAAATACGAACATGAAATTAAAATAATAAAAAAATATTTTTTTTTCTTTTTTAGTCTCTAAATTTGAATTATAATTTATATTGAATCTATATATTTCAAAATTTATCTTTTACATTTCAATAATACTCACTTTTAATTTATATTTATATTTTTTTAGTTTATTTGTATATTTATTTTCTTTTAAAAATTTAATTCACATCAAAATTAAAAGAAACATTTTATTAATATATTAAAATTTAAAATCAATCCAATCATCATTTTAATTATTATTAAAATGTCAAAAGCATTGATTTTGAACCTAACAGCTAACCAGATATTTTTCCCAAAAATCATGTAGTTCAATTCCAATCTGCTAAAAGCCAAGAGAATGGAAAAACTAAAATAATTATAATACCTGTGCAAAATAAAGCTCCTTTCTCCTTTCTTTCTTCTTTCTTTTTGTCCTTGATTCTTTCTCTCCTATGGGGGAGTTGAGTTAAGCCTGTTGGGTAAGAACTAAGACAATATTTTGTACTTTTTTCTTTGAGAGAAAAGGTGTCTTCATCAACTTTACTTTAATTGGCTAAGCATATAATAAGTGTAACCGCTGCCGATAACGGTTCGTTGCAGTTAGAAACGAAAGATGGATGCTAACTTAACCTTGATCCGTGCTTTCGGATTTACAGAGAATGTGGGAATTCATCAAATGACTACTAGTCTACAACAGCTCAATGTGATGAGTGATAGCATCCGGGCACGAAGAGGCTTGAAGAAGCTCTAAACGAGTGAAAGGATGTGCGAACTGCAATATGTAATCTTCATCTAAAGTACACATTGAAAAGAGAAAAATAAGTTAGATCTTTGATTCATGCCATGTTCAACTGTAGACGTGACAATATGCTTGCCATCAATTAAACAAATCTAATTGGCACCCAACATATGTCCGACACCAATACTTCCAGACATTCGTCGGACGTGTATCTGACACTCAAAATTATGTGTCCTTTGTTATTATAATTTTTAATTTCGGACACTTCACCTGTGGACACTTCATGGACACCCCCCATTAAAACTTAATTGTTTCAAATGGTCGATGACACTACAACAGGTAGGTGTTGGTGGAGGCTATCTATGACGACGTTCATCGAAGATAGATGCACTAAAATGGAAAAAGGAAAGAAAATAGAATGGAGAAAAAAAAGAGGTAAAAACTAAAATATTTTAAAATTGTTAAACGTAGGGTTATAATTAAGTTTTGGGAGCTTTCAGTAGATCAATGGTGAGATTTTGTTCTTTATTGGATTTAAATGGACTCATATAACTAACTACGTAGTACGTAGGATAAATTCAAATGCTAATTGAATCTTCATGTTCATCCTTATTTAAATTATTTTTCATAGTTAGTAAAAATATTAAAATGTTTCGGATTATCTGTGTCCTGCATTTTTAAATAATGGTGTGTCCGTGTCCATGCTTCTTAACAACGTTACAACCTAGTAACCTAGAAGTTAAAGGGTGTAAATCGCCCACCCTAAATATTGTTGAAAAAAAAAATGTTGCATAAGAACTTACTTTCTTTGACAGTTCCATAAAGCCAGCATAACACTTCATCAGCAAAGGCCAGACAGACTCCTCCCTGAACATCATTTGTCATTATAAGGCACAACTGTACCAAACTTCTGTTCATTTTGAAGAAGGCTCATTCCAAAAATAAAATCAAATACCTGCCAATAGTTTTTCATTTTCACTCTCTGTGTTATGTCCTTAGTTCTCAATCTTTCCGTGCGGACAAGTTTCCCAGCATCATTCCTGCATAAAATAAAATGCGGTGATTAAATTTACAATTAATTTTTTTTTAAGAAAAACAAATTGAATTTACGAAATCTGAAAGCCTGAGCTTATAATAAACTTCACGCATCAACAAGGTAATGAAAGCTTTCATAATTTCAATGAAATCGTTTCCTTGACAAAAAAAAAGACAAGGTAATGGTAGCTTTGGGGTAGAAAATGGAACACTCAGGGAATCAAACGGGATCATAAGTGAACCTCCTGGCAAAGGGTCACTCACCCTGTCGGTCTTTCTTTCAATTAACAAACAGCTTTTTTTAAAAAAATTATATTCGTGACGGTCCGAGTCAGCTTTCGCGCACCTCGACTAATGTCATGGGACATACCGCTTGACCCTACAACATTTGGATGTCAGGGAAACTCATAGGAAATTAATTCCTAGGTAGGTGGCCACCCTGGATTGAACCTATCACCTTACGGCTCTTTGACCAATTGAGCCACTCTATGATGGTTAAAATTAACAAACAGCTTACATCCACCAAATAAAACAGGCCAGAGTGATGAATAAATTACCTGAACCCAATAACGATATATGGTACACCAGCTAAGAATGATTGTATCTGCAACAAAATATGCAACCAAGTCAGCACCGCGAACTTAGAATGAAGCAAAAGACTACATTGCATAATCGCTTCTTATGCTGAATGGGAAGAAAGTGGATAAATCCAAAGACAATTTCAGAATTTTGAGGGAAGAGTTTTTTTGTTGAGATTATGGAAAATGGAAGAAACTCGAGAATTATGAATCAGTCATCTTTTTTTTCAGAGAAAAATAATATTGAGTGCACAGAAAAAGAGCCTTATGCATACATACAACTGTTGGAACTTTCAAGGATAGACCAAATGATGACGAGGGATGATTCTAAAACTGTATGAAGCACACATCCACACAACATAATATTTAAATTTATGCAGTCATTAACAAAGAAAGGAAGGCATGTAGGAATCAGTCAAAATCAGCCTATCCGGATTCAAGGGCACTGGTCCCATGTACGACATGACCTAGTAAGTAGTAACCAAAAGGTTATGGATTCACATCCCCCAAAATGTTGTTAAATACAAAAAGAAAAAAAAATAATAAATAAAAACTATATCCCCTGTCCCTGCTTCCAGCTTCCAGCTTCCAGCTCCTAGAAAGACTTTGTTAACTTCCTTCAGTCCATATTGGAGTCAACTGAGTAACATGGAAGACTTAATTCTTCCCCTAAAATCTTAAAAGTGGCATCACTTTTCTTACACAAGTATCGTAAATTCGCGTCTTTAGCTATGACAAGCTCCAACCAATAGTCCAGTGTTTCCAGAGTCTTACTTTGAGTTTGAGCAATGGGTAATGTTATTTTATTTATACTGGATTATGTGTGCTTGTTTGATCTGTACTTCTTATGCTATAATTACACCGATAATAACAGAAGTAGACACTAATAGATCCAGGGCCAGACAGGAAATGCAAATGTACCCAAAATTTTAGCAATTTCTCTCTCTCGTATCTTTCTTCGGTACGGTGCTCCAACTGCAAATAAGAAGGAAAAAATAAAGGTTGTAAGAGCAGAGTAAGATCAAACACTGGAAAGCTAGATCATGAAAGAAATATGTGTAGTAGTATACTATATTTTTCATTAATGTCAACCTCACGACTTGTCTTTAGCTCAACATAAAACCTTCTTCCCTCATCAGTCGAATCACAGCAATCCATTTCGGCGCCCATCATGATACGATGAGCACCTAATTTTGTTTTAATCACGGCACAGTACTCAGCATTCGCATCTACATGATGGATCCCTTCTCCATCACCTCTTCTTGGATCCTCAGTAGCAAGGTTCTCAAAACAGTAACCCCAATAACACCTATAAGACAAAGGTTACTAACGCACTATAAAAACTTTTTGATACGTATAAATAAACTTTTGAGCATATAAACAAACTTGTCCATGTATCTGATATGATCCAAAATCTAGATCATATCAAATATAAACTATTATAAAGATAAATAACGATAAAGTCCCAAGAACCAGAGCATATAAGCCTC
>JBBMEF010000018.1:198431-227812 GCA_037832685.1 Sicyos baderoa | reverse complement strand
TGGGGAATGATTTTGGTGGCGGGGATGGGGACGGGGAGGGCATTCCCCGGCCCCGCCCCGCCCCGTGGACATCTCTACTTACAAGTATGCTAAAAATATATCTTATTAATTTATCTTACACACAAAATATGTATAATATTATTAGTTCGGGTTGAGTTTGGTTGAACGAGCAAAAAATTAGTCAACCCAAAAACCAACCCAACTTAACAAAAACTATAAAATTATAACCTAACACAACTCTTACGGTTTGGGTTGGGTAGTATGAGTAGCTCGGGTTGTCGGGTTTTTTATACACCCCTAAGTTGGGAGAGGAGAAGAGTATAAAAAATAGTTAAGAGGAAAATAAAAAAAAATTATTTTTGGAAAATTGATTATAAGAGAATGATTCTCGATGGTCCAAACATGGAGAATCATCCTCATTCCTATTCTTCTCTTGGTGATCCAAGCACACCTAAGTTTAACCTTTTCTTGGTATATATTGGTAGGGGTGCACAAATAACCCGACAACCCGAGAAAACCAAATCAACCCAACCCAATTTGTCGGGTTGGGTTGAATACATAAATGAGTTGGGTTATGTTCAAAATCATGGTATTTTCATGGGTAGGGTTAACCTAAAATTAACCCAACCCAACTCGACCAACCCGAATTTGTTATTTAGTTTAAAAAAAATATATTTTTTACTTATAACATAATTATTATGCTATTTAATTTTTTATATTATATGTTGCATAATTATTTTGTTCGAAAATCACCTCAACCTAACCCAACCCAGTACACCCATACATATTGGGTGAAAGGGATAAATACTAATTATAGGTTTGAACATGTAACATTAGTGTTAAACTGATTTACAATCAAACAATGAAATCATTGCATCACTACTCATTTGATCACCTAAGTTTAACCTAAACATATACCTCAATGTTCATTGAGGTATATTATATCATCGTATATGAAATGATTATTTTTATATAGATGAGAAATTAAAAGAATTACTACAAAATGAAAATAGAAATGATGTGATGTACCAACCTAAAGAAAGAAAAATAATGGTAGGACTAGGACTTACCAAAATTATGATAAAAGTGAAAACATAAATAGCGTGCCTCATACATTTGGGGTAAGTTTTTTATGGGTTAAAGGGTTTGTGATATGGGTGGATGGAATGATAAAGATAATGATCTTTATCATAACCATTATTTTTTACATTTATTATAAATCTCATTCTCTCTATGATACCATTATCATTCCAAAGGTGTTTGGGATGAGAGAAGTGGATGATTATGAGTAAACGATAGTACTATAAAATAAATACCAACTAAAATAATTATCTATATTTAAGTGAAATGATTTATAAGATAAATGGTTATCATGTGGAACATAAAAAATGATAATAAAAGAAAATCATTGCATGTGTGTTTGGATATATGAAAAAAAAAATATTGATAATTGAGAATGAAAGTGATTGAAATTAATAGTTATGGGTCGCTCTAATATGAATATAAAAAAAAAAAAAATTCATCCACCCGATTTGATCTCCTCAAATATTAGTGGTGTACATAGTCTGAGTTAGAGAAATTTGTCGGTTTAATCCATAATTTTGATTAGACAAATATGTCAATTTCTTTAATTTATGTGTTAGAGCAACCTCAATCTATATTTTTCAAGTTGAGTTAATTTATTTATTTTATTGAGTTAATCTTTTTTTTTTCTGTTAAGAATACACGATATTATACTAAAACATATGCTACCCATTCGTGCATATATTATTTTAAAGTATATTAGACATTTATTTTATTAATAAATCTTACACACGTACGTGTGTGTATGTACATATATATCATTCTTAGTTTAAGTTAGGTTGAACGAGCAATAAATTGATCAATAAAAAAAACTTAACTTAACATAGCAAAAACTAAAAATCATAAACTAACTCAATCTAATGAAAATTATAACCCAACCAAATTCTTACAAATTAAATTGGTTAGTCCCAGTTTCTCCATTATCGATTTTATTTTGTATGCACTCTTATCCAGCACCTCTAAGTGTATGTTTGTGCCAGCAATAACAACTAGAAGAATAAGAATGAGGATGTTGGGTTACCGAAAATCATTTCCTTAATAACTGCGTTTTTAAAAAATCACTTTTTTTCTTTTTATGACAACATTTTATACATGACATCATTATTTTTCACTCTCATCATATTCATTAGCTTATTGTTTAAATAATCGTAAGCTTCACCACAAACACAAGTAATCGCTCTCCTCATAATTCTTCTCTTCATCCCAAACACAAATAATAATTATCTTCATAATCATTTCAATTCTTATTATTTCCTTAATTTTCATTTCCCTTCTCCCAAACATCTCCCAAACATCCCCTAAATGTAAACCTAAATCACCTAAACCCAAAACCAAACCCCCACAGAGGACAAAAGATTCGATTCATAATTTCAAATCCTTTCCTTAATTAGCGAGGCGGCAGTAAAAAAAAATCAAAAGAAAAAGATCCAAATTCTTGAAAAAAATCAAAAGAAAAAGACCCATAAAATCGTGCATTAAATTAGTAATAATTGAAAACCGTAACGCAATTTCTGAAAAAACCCAAAATCGTCGATTCCTTTTCCCAGCCTTCTTCTTCCCCGTCTCTGCATGCACTGTTTCCTCTGTCGCACAAAATTCGCGCTCAATCCATATGAACAGTGAAGATTTCTGTACAGTTTCCCCCACATTGTTCCAACCGATTCCTGTTTCTGTTCTGTGAAATCTCTGCGATTTTCGGCAACAATGGTGGACTACGCTTTACCTGTAGCGCAGCGGACAAGGTTGAGACGATCAATGGCGGAAGAGGAGCAGTTCGTGCAGCGGAGGAAGTGGAGGAAGAGGAACAGGCCGGATTCCGCTAGTGATAATGTTCGAGGTCAGATTTCGAGCGGAGTTGGCGATGGAGGTAATAAGTTGATTAATTCTTGTTCTCGTAGTGTTAATCTTGTAATGCCGGTCGGGAAAGTTGAGAGTGAGGATGAGAGTTTGGAGGAGATTGATGCGGTTACGTTTGGTAGGGAAGGTGGCGATTCGGTGTCGAGTTCGAGGTTGAAGAATGTGGAAGGGTTTAGTTCGAAGGGGATTGAGGACAATGTGGTTGTGCTTGATGAGGAGGAGGAGGGTTTGGATTCTGTGAATTCTAATTGTTCGATTTCGAAATCGGCTGCTGTTGTGAAGGATGAGGGTTTGGTTTGCCATGATTTGGAGAATGAAGATGGAAGCTGTGGATTGATATCATCTGGCAAAGGGAAGGGTGATTTAGAGATATCTCCTAATAAAAGCATTGAGGAGAGTTATTGCTTGAACTCTAATGGTTGCGAGACTGGTGATTGCTCGTACAGCACCGAGCCTGCTTGTTGCTCTGATCATGCTGTTGATGATTCCACTGAATCGAAAGCATCGTCAAGTGAAGATGAGTATGAAAACTCGAGTGATGGTAATTATGAAGCAGAAGAATCAGAGTCGATGTGTACGAAATCTGAGTCTTTTAGTTCAGAAAGTGGGAAGAAGAAGAATAGAACTTACTGTGTAGAAGCTGGAAGTAGAAGGGAAAACAGCAAAAAGGTAGAAATTATTGAAGGTGGACTAAAAAGGAAGAGAGCTTATGGATTGGAAATATTGGTTGGCATTGACAAGGATGCACATAACTCCGATTATGAAGATGAAAATGTTAAGATTGGTGGGGGTAATTGTGTTGCAAGAAGAACCCGTTCACGCTATGGTTTTAAGGTTAAAAGGATAAATTCTGAGCTTGGAACTGCCAGTAAACCACTTTGTGTTGACGAAGACGGGTCAGATTTTGAGGATCAGAAGAGAAAATTAGATTCTTTGTCAAGGCATGCCAGTGGAGATTCTAGTGATAGCAGTAGTGGCATTGGTAGTGATAGTTATAGTGATAGTGATAGTGTTAGTGATAGTGATTGTAATTCTGATGATGAAGTTTACAAGCCAAGGGCCTGGAGTTGTGGCAGTACAGAGAAAACTCAGTTCAAAAATGAAAGTGATTATGATATCTTATCAGAAAAACAAGACGACGATACAAACAAGGTTGAGAGTTTTCATGGGAGTAAAGTTTGGCGTAGTAAGAGTTTACCCTCAACAAATAAATGCCTTAAGACTGAAGATTGTGAAATTTTTCCGAAGGTTCACCCAAAGGGTAGTGAAGATTCTCCGAAGGTTCACTCAAAGGGTAGTGAAGATTCTCCGAAGGTTCATCCAAAGAGTTGTGAAGATTTTCTAAATGTTCACCCAAAGCGTTGCAAAGATTCTCACAGGGTTCGCCCAACAAATTGCCATAAAGTCCGTGAGTTGAAAAAACTTAATGTTTTCAATATTCTTGTAGATTCCATAATTGAAGACAAAGATTTGCCTTCGGACGAGTTAGATCCTCATACGAATCAAGCCTCCCATTTTCCTGAGATGCCTCTTCCTTTGAAGTACAATTTTGAATTTGAGGAACCACCTCTTCACGAGATGTCAGAGGAAGATAACGAATTAGACAAACTGTGGGCAGAGCTAGATTTTACTCTCAGATCCGACGAGATTGGTGTGGTAGATTCCAGTACAGTAAGTTCATTCTATAGCATATCAAATCTTGTTATGCGTTATTGTTTATTGTCACGATTAGTATTTTGTTTACGAGTTAGATTTTTGGCTTTGTTTTGAAAATTAGATTTATATAGATTGTATTGTTGTAAAGTCTGTATTACTGGAAGTTGTCAATTGTTCTAAAATTTTCAGCTATTTTATATCTGATTTTCCCCCCAACAATGAATTGTCTGTATTTTAGATTTCCCTGTGAAATTCTAGAGAGGTAGGAGCTTTATGATAACACACGAGTTTCCAGATACTAAAAGTGTGCATGACTATGTCACCGTACTTTTGCCAATGAACCAAAACCTTGGAACACTTGCTTGAAAGAATGTTGGCATAATTCTTTCTTTATTTTTTTTTATCGTTTTCCAATTAGCTGTCCTCTACTGATTGCATTTTTTTCCAATTCTATATAGAAGTGTGTCTTTTCAAAACCATGTGAAAATGAACGTCCTTATTATCATTTATTTTAGAATTCAACATGTGAAATTGAACGTTCAGTCAATTAGAGAACATGGTTTTTTTTTGGTATCTGTGATTGTCTGGGCCTACTTGCATGCATCTTGATTAAGAATACAGATGCATTATTATAGTTGTGCAAATACGTTAAGTTCTATGAAATACAGATGTTTCTCCTTGATTTTGCTCTTATTTAGGAGGCGGTAGCACTTTATTTACACTACAGAACTACTATTCTCCAATTGGCTCTTACAAATGGTTATATGTATCTAGCATGCACCTAGTATAAATTCTGTTGTGACCAATATTGATTTGCAGTTTGAAAATGAAGATCCATTTCCTTCAAAGCTCGAGCAAGTGGATCTGTGTCTTCGAGGTGATCATCAGCTCATACTTGATGAACAAATTGGACTTAAATGCAGATGTTGTTCATATGTCAAATTGGAAATCAAAGACATCATGCCTTCTTTTGTGAGTCATCTACCTCTTCGTTTATTATTATTATTATTTGTTTTCTATGTTTTACTGTACAAAACTAGCTATTAGAATGGGTTGAACCATTGCACTTTAATTTTCAGTGGGCAGAAATCCTATGCTACATAAAAATTATTTACTCATTCTTTTCATTAGAGAAGAAGAGGTCGCCTATTTGTTAAGTAAAAAAAAAAAAAATCCTGCATTAGCAACCATTAGGATCAATCTGCTAGTATAAAGTTATGACATATGACCCAATAATGTTCCACGTATTGCACCCGTTTGTACCTGTAGCAAGTTGATGACACAGATATTATAAAAAATGAGCTCATCATTTTCACTCTGATCATTTCTTTATGCATAGTTGGTATTTTGTAGCTAAAGGTCATTGTTTTGAGCAGTAGTAAGTCAACATTTACTTCTCCTTTCATAGCATATTCAATTAAATCAATATCTTTGTGATTGCTTTCATATGTGAAATATAGTTGAATGAGTAGGCATCAACCGTTTTTTAAAATTATTGATGTTGATAGTGTTGAATTCTATTTTTCCATGGCAAATAGCATATGGATGTGTTTGTTTGAAACTTCTTGCATTCATTGGATTAGAAAAATAATTTGCACAGCTGATTGATGCATATATATTTTAAAATTTTATTCTGTTTGGATGTGAGATAATGTATTGTTCTCTCGTTAGTACGTGCTTGTTGACTTCACATTATAGGAGTTAAAGCATATTGATTTCTTCCAGGATACAAATCCATCTGGAAAGTCAAAGAGGAAGGAATCTGGCTCATTTGAGCCTTTTAAATTTGATGACCTACAACAGGATTCTGATTGTGATCCCCATGATGGATCTGATTCACAATCTCATTTGGGTCGTACAGTGTGGGATATCATTCCTGGTATTCGAGACGGTATGTACCCACATCAACTCGAAGGCTTTGAATTTATATGGAAACATATAGCTGGAGGAATTTCTCTTGATGAGTTAAGGGAAAGTAACAACCTAGGCAATGGAAATGGATGCATTGTATCACATGCTCCTGGAACAGGAAAAACTCGCCTAACAATTGTTTTTCTTCAAACATATATGGAACTAAACCCGACTTGCCGGCCAATGATTATTGCACCTAGCAGCATGCTGCTTACCTGGGAAGAGGAGTTTTTGAAGTGGAAGGTTGGGGTTCCCTTTCATAACCTGGGTAAGCGGGATTTCACTCTTATGGAGAATCGTTCAGCTCTTAACTTCTTGGTGAAAGCTTCTCCATCTAGAAAAAGTATGGACAACGACAGTATACGGCTTGTAAAACTGATTTCTTGGAAAAAAGAGAAAAGCATTTTAGGAATTAGCTACAGATTGTTTGAAAGACTTGCAGGAGTTCGGAAGAATTCTAAATATGATGCAGTTAGGAGTGTCCTCTTGGAGCTTCCTGGTCTTGTGGTCTTTGATGAAGGTCACATACCACGGAATGATGATAGCCTTATTTGGATGGCGTTGTCTAAAATTAAAACCGACAGGCGCATCATCCTGTCTGGAACTCCGTTCCAGAATAATTTTAATGAGTTATCTAATACAGTAAGGTTGGCGAGGCCAAACTTTGCAGTTGTAAATGATTGTGGAGGCTATGAATGTCGAGATAAGAAGCGTGGACGCCCCAGGAATATCACAAGAGGAAAGTGGGACCATTTAATTAGTTCTGTGGATAGAACTCCTGGAAACTTACTGGAAACCCCTGAATTAAGAGAAATCCGAGCCTTGATTAATCCATTTGTGCATATACACAAAGGCAGCATACTACAAGAGAAGCTTCCGGGGTTGAGGAAATCTGTAATCATATTACAACCATCAGAGCTGCAGAAGAGGTACCTTGAGAGCATAGTAGCGAAGAATTCGTTGGAAGTTGAATTTGCCGAATCCTTGATCTCTGTACACCCTTCCCTAAAACTGAAGTGTGATAAAGCTGATTTAAATGTTGACAGGGAAATGTTAGAAAAGGTTAGATTGAATCCGGATCTAGGAGTGAAAATACAGCTTCTCCTTGAAATTATACGTCTGAGTAAAGCCTTGAATGAAAAAGTTCTGGTTTTCAGCCAATACATTGAACCATTGAATTTTATAGAAGAGCATCTTAAGTTTCATTTTGATTGGATTGATGGAATAGAGTTGTTTCATATGGATGGAAAGCGTGATATGAAGAAACGACAAGCATTGATAAACACCTTTAACGATCCAACAAGTGAAGTTAGAATATTGCTCGCATCAACAAAGGCTTGCTCTGAAGGTATAAACCTTACCGGGGCTTCAAGGGTAGTTTTACTGGATGTTGTATGGAATCCCTCTGTCGAAAGACAAGCTATATGCCGTGCATATAGACTTGGGCAGAAAAAAGTTGTGTATGTCTATCATCTCATTACCTCTGGGACAGGGGAAGAAGATAAATACTGTCGACAAATGAAGAAAGATCGGTTGTCTGAGTTAGTTTTCTCTTCTGAACCAAGCAGCAATCAAGTAAAAGTATCATCCTCAGATCTGAATGACAAAATTTTGGAAGCAGTACTTCAACACGAAAAGCTCAAAAATATCTTCCAAAAGATAGTGTACCAGTCAAGGGAGTCTAACATGAATGAGACCTTTGGCTTTGCAGACCAGTAGTGAAAGTAATACTCATCTTGTGTGGAACCTGATGCTCACAGCCTTTGTTTTGAAGTTTTACTGGCAGACAGACACTTGATGGACAATGGTATATCTCCAATCTTAGTAAATTTATTTACTTATCACTTTACCTATTTTTACATATAGTCATTAGTTTTGAGTTTTCTAGATTTAAGAAATAAATGGTGGTAAATTTTTTTGAAATCATTTTTCCAATTATAACTGGTTGTAGTTAGTAGTTACTACTAGTTCGAAAGAAATTGACGACTCAAGGAAATTAACTATTGGGTATGTAAAAATCAATCTGTCATTTCCATGGGAGCTAAGGTTTCTGTCTCGCCTGCCAAATATAACCACCAAGTAGCTAAGCATCTGGTTGCCCCTTACATAATTATTAATATCCTCTCAACTGTAAGTACCCAATTATCAAGAACACAAGCAACTGATAGTTGCAATACTAAGTAATGGCCTTTCGAGAAGGCTACCTCTTTCCCTAATCCCACAAAGGTCTGTCCCACTTAAATGATCCATACCCAAGTCCCTAACACACATTTATATCAACTATCGAGACGCCCCTAACTTATTACTATTATGCCCTTACCAATATACTATTTTCTTTTTAACATACAGTGGTGTTAGGCATTGTGAATAGAGGTAGGTAAGAAGTCTGTCAACAAGAAACATAAAGCCTAGCTTGGCCAGGATGCCCTACTCCTAATATTTCCTTTCAGCCTTCCTATAGTTAAGTACTCAGTATTGGGGGCTGTCATTGACCCTAATCAAACTATGTACTTAAAATGACTTGGTTCTCTTTTTGTTTGTTTTTCAAATATACATCAGGAAACTCAAAACCTTGCCTTGTGGAAGTACATACATAACTTGGTTAAGCAAAACTTGTTAAAGCATTCTATTAGCTCTCTTTAAGACTTTTTAGTTTTCAAATTTTGGGATTTTGAACATTTTTAAGAGTTTATAACTAACATAGACATAGACTGACCCAATAGTGAAGAGAGTCTTAAGTGGTGATTCGTGAAGGATTCAATCCATGGCGATGACCACTTACCTAAGTAATTATTTTCTACAAGTTTCCTTGACATCCAAATGTTTTAGGGTCAAGCGGCATGTCCCATACAATAATCCAGTCACGTGCAAGGTGGTCCAGATAGTCATAGATATAAAAAAAGACATTTTAGGAAGTTTTTTTTTCAGCCTTGGATTCTGCCATCTGCTACTTTGAAAATGTGTTAAATATGTGTGTTTGTATTGCAGGTTTTTGTGGCCTTACCCAGCTAAGTAGCATTTTTAGAATGGGGTAAATGCGTCTTTTTGCTTTGCCCTGTCTTTTTTTGGAGCGCTTGATTTTTTGAAGCAGCCATTCAATTATATTCTTGTGTAAATTCTTTTGTTCACTGCTCAATTGTACAGCCAGGAACTATAGGCATTTATTTGGACAACTTGCCCAAATGAAACTACACAATCTTCAAACCCTTTTTTTTTTTTTGGTTAGAAATTCAATACACAAGTTTACCCAGTTTTACTTTTGAGAACCTGAAAAAGGAAATGTTAGCATAGAGTTTCTTACATTGTTGTTTCCCCCTAATATTGATATCAACTTTTAATAAATTGAGATATTTGTGGGTCGGTTGAAATTGGGGCCATACACAATTTAATCAAAAAGTTTTGTTGTAAATTTTGATGTAGCGGCTTAAATCCAACCATGTGATAAATTGAGTTGGTTCGAACTATTCAGGTTAAGATATAATAAACAAGATTGATCAAATGGTCTATTCAACCTGTTAATATTAATATTTTATAAAAAAGATAATCGCATCTAACTCTTTCAATATGAATCTATCTATTTCATTTTGGTTTGTCCTGAATTAATTTGAACATAACTACACTTTGATTCCCTTTTCCATATTTATCAAACTAAAATAAATAATAACTCAATTGCTTATCTAAAATTCAAATTTTGTGTGAACTTAGGTTGATAAAGTAATGAACTTGATGTAGACCAAGTTTTTGTCAACCAAAATCAGATAATGAAACGGAAAAAATAAATTCCGTTGCCGGGACTTGAACCCGGGTCTCTCGGGTGAGAGCCGAGTATCCTAACCAACTAGACTACAACGGATTTTTGTTTAAAATAATTCTACATTTAGATACTAACGTTTCTTTGTAGTCAGCCATAGGCTTTAGTCTGAAAATTATTTTTCACTTTTTTTTTAAGTTCAATGATTTTCTGGACAAAATTAAAATAAATATTTTCAAATGATACAAAAGAATTATTGTTGGTGGAATGTACTTTGACCAATGATTTTCTGGACAAATTTAAAATTTGATCAAACATAAAAAATAATATTTATTGTTCATAATCATTATATAATGGGGAATTTGCATGTATATTACAATAAGGCAAAAAAAATACATAAATAGCAAAATAATGAAAATATTTACAAATATAGCAAAATCAGATTTATAGACTCCATCAATAGTGTCTAATAGAGTCTATCAATAGTATCCAAAAAAAAGTTATTTTATTTACAATATTTTTAAAATGTTGCTATAATTATAATGTGAGATAGGGAATTTGCTATAGATTGCTATAGAGTGCAAATTTCCTTATATAATTATACACACTGTGTGAGTTAATTGATTAATCGAACAAAAAAAAAAATCAAATCATTTACCTGTGAATAGTTACATCTACCTACTTAATTCATTATGATTACAAACAAGTTACTAGATTTTAATTTTCTAAAAATCAGATTAGAATTATCAATAATTTAAAATCTACGAGGTGATACTGTTCAATTTTTTAATTATACATTTAAATATCGCATATGAGCCTTTTCAAAGTGTTCAATCAATCTCTACAATAATTATTATATATATATTATTTTTTAGAAAATTGGTTGAAGATAATAAATTGCATCCAACCTATTTTACTTTATTGAAGCCGTCAATTTTGTCATCATAGATTCAAATCTCACTAATTGATTGTAATCTAAAAAAAAAAAAAACAATTTAATTTGAAATCAATTTTTACTATATTTGATTTTTTCTCCCCCCAAAATCCCCATTTTTGAAATATAATAATTAATACAAAATTTTGTGTGTTAATCGTTTAGGGTTAAAAAAAGTATATGTTAATCGTCTAGAAGAGTAAGGCATGATGTGAACTGGGTTTATACTAATGAAAATTACAAATAAAAATGAAGCTTCTTCACTCAATAAAAAGAGAATCCTTTAGCTCTAAGTAGCTATCAAAGAATGTTGATTTAAGGTGTAGCATAAGTGTCTATCAAGGGAATAGTAATATGCCATTGCCTATTGCTAATTCCATACCAACAGATTTGTCCAGGCAAGTGGAGTCCCTATAAATTAAACAAAGATGAAAAATTAGAGAACTCATACCCCTTCTATATCGAAGCATTATTCATTTGGTTAAAACGTCAAATAGTTAATCTCAATTGTACGTTTCAACTTCACCCTTTGTCGAAGGATGATTCTCTTTTTAAAAACTAAGCCAATTACCATCCTTACTTCACAAGGTTCGTGTGATTATTCATATCGACCCTATTCACGAGGAATAATTTTCATCGAACCAATTTTCAAAAACTAAAAAATAAATAGCCATCATGGATTAGACCAAAGGGTCAATAAAAACCTTAGAAATAAGTTTAGAGGGAATAGTGAGTTCAATCTCAGGTTAATCGGTTTGCGTCGAGATAGATGTAACTTGGCTGAGACATTCATGGAAAGTAAAATAAAAAGACTTCAATCTATAAGATGGTCATCTACCTAAGTTACTGTATTTCTTGCCAACTAAAAATAGTAGTAGGATCAAGCCATTGTCTAGTGACTAAGTCGAGTAAGCTGATCCAGATAATAACAAAACAAAAAGTCAAAAGATAAATCATACAAGACATATTGACAAACTATATATGAATTGTCATTAATTAAACTGTTAGGTGGAGAGAAAATTATCTCCAAAACTTAAACTACCAAAAATAGGGTTTTTTTTTTGGTGGGGGGACTAAAGAAGCTCACTAAATAGGAGCCATCATAAGAATGCTTCATTCTAACATTGGGACACAAATGAAGGGAGGATTCTTCATGATTATTATTATTCTCAAATGAGGCATCTGCTAAACTAATTCTCAGAGTATGTCCTTCAATGGAGAAGTTTTGGCAACAATAAAACAGAGATATGCATAGAACTCACCAAAGTTGAACGCTTTAAGTTTCAGCTTCATGGCTTGTGGACCTTGAATCCGAACACTCTCGGGACGTAGCCCTGATTGGCTTTTTGCGGCTTAAGGTGTGCATATGTCATCAGGAAGAGATGAGGAAATGTAGTTCCAAAGTAAGCTCCATCAATGTCTGTACAGAGTTGAAGAAAATGGTGAAGTATAGCAAAATGCAAGCGTGTGAAGAAGACTACTATCTATCTAAAGTGGATTCTTATCATCATTCACAAACATATATAAGGCTTAAATGCAATTCAGTGATTGAAAACATGTCACATTTTATTTTCGGTAAGTAGTCCTTGAGTGTCTGAATCAACTTATGCGCATCTCAATTATTTTCACGAAACAACCTATCTGACTCTACGACATTTGGATAACAAGAAAACCGGCAAGAAATTAATTCATAGGGAGTTTAGGGAGTGACCACCATGGATTGAACTCATAACTTTTTGGTTCTCCCTTCTTGGCCACTAAGCCCGCTAGACCTTATCCTCATCTATCAAGCCTTTTCAAACAAAAAAAAACAACAACTCAAACTAGAATGACATAAAATGTGTAGGATTATAGCGGTAAATTGATAACAAATTTACAATGGGCATATGATAAAAGGAGCATAGCTCTAGTGACATCATATACAACTTAGTAAACACGATGTTATAGGTTTAAGTCCCCTCCCCCAAATGTTGTTGAATAAAAAAAAAGTACAATGTGCATGCAAGTAGTTGAACACATGATCATAAGAATAAATGATACTACCTTGATACTTGGATCGAGGATAATAAGCATCTTCACACTTTGGACAGTAGATCTTGACAATGTTTAATCTAGGAACGTCTGATTCACCAAGAGGAAGACAAGATTGCCCAGAGCAGAAAACTCGAGGGCATCTCCCGAAGTCATAATTCTTGAACTTGTCCAACTGGGAAAATCATAATGGGTTATTCTGACCATTGGTAGAACAAGCATATAAATAGAAGAAGACACAACAGAAGATTCTCACCATAGCAGCCATGCCTTTGCTAGTCAATATGTATCTTGCATGAATTAGACCGTAAAGCATTTCGGCTGCAGATTCAACTAGTTCATTTTGTTCCTCTGTAAACATATCACCTGCATATGTCAATAAGCCAAAATACTTTTAAAGGAGAGCTTAGAAAATGGATACTGTCAATAAGCCCAAATGACAGACCAATGAGAAAGAGTTCCTCTAATTCTATCACTTTTTTTATAATACTCTTTTCTTGAATATCATTCAAATTCATTTCGGATTGACCAGTATTCCATTACTATATAAAATAAGCATAAATCTTCGTGGGTAACGGTAACCTAGTGAGACAATGGAGAAAAATTGAAGGGAACACAAAGAATGAGTTCATATCATGGTGGCACCGACCTAAGTACTTCCCATGGTAGCCACTGACTTAGAATTTAATGTTCTATGAGTTCCCTTACAACAAATATAGTAGCGTCAAATGATTGTCCAACAAAATTAGACAAGGGGGCACACAAGCTGAATCAAACATTCAATTCCAAAAAAGGCAAAAATACTCGCAACTAAAGGGTTTTTCTCCAAGGAAATGGGTGGACTACCTATTTCAAATCAAAATTTTCTTGACTTTCAATATCCTATTGATGGCTTCCCTTTAAGGGTCAAGCATGCAATGTCCTTGCAAAAGTAATAGTCATTTTGAAATATTTAACAGCCAACAAAAGAAACTTTAAGAAACAAAAATATAATTACTCTTGTCATGGCATTAGCTACATCATAGAGAACACCTGCAAGATGTTTTTAGATCTATGTATTTATTGATAGAGATCCTTTCAATAAATAATTTCTTTGATATGCATATACTTGAATAAAGCAAGGAAGAATATCTCAGAAAACTTAGAATAATTATAAATGCATTAGTGAATCATACCATTAGAGGATTCAACATCTAGAATCAAATCAAGAGCATAATCATAGTAAGGAACTTGACTGCTTAACCCACAAAGGTTAAAGTCATCTTGTATATAGTCATCATCCACTTCACAAAAAAACTCGTTTCCTCGCAGATTACAAAACCATGAAATCCAAGATGTATTATCACCATCAGATCCACTGACATCTGACTCTTCAGTCTCAGTCTCAGACTCCTCTGCAACTAAACCAAAAAAGAAAAATAGAGCATAAGTTCTAAACAATAGAGCAATATGCTACTTGTTCTAGTTTTATCAAAGAGAAGAATGTTGAAGGCAGAAAAACTTGAACAATGTTCTTGGACAGCAAATTATCCTGAATACCATCTATATCAATATTTATGAAATTATGTCACAAAAAATCACAAGTCAGAATTGATTAGCGGGGATGGCATTCATTCTAATCAAATATTCAATCGTTCCGAAAAGTATTGCAGTGTTTATTCTGATAGGCAGAGAAATTAAGCTATGTTACAAATATTTTTTATTTGATAATTTAGAATATGATTGCAGATTTCGTAACATAGTGTTTACACAAATGAACCAGAACAACAATCATAAATTCAACTCCAAATAATAATAATAATAATAATCATTTATCCTCTGCTTGGTGGAATGCAAGAGTTTCAAGAAATTCCTAGAATCCCATGATTCAAAAACATAAACAATACTGTTTGTTGAATTGAACATTGGACATGTTATCACTTAATTCAAAACTGCTAATACAATAAACCATGGGAGGGCAGTATCGGATCATAAAGAACAAGAAGCCAAGAAGAAACGCAAACCTTGCACACAAAGCTAAAATGACAAAACCTAAATTCGATTCTGAAGAAAGCAGAAACAGATTACAAGATGAAATGTACGGAGCCAGAAAAAATGAAAGAACAAAGAGGGGAAAACGCACCAGAGTCTCTCTGATCAGACGGAGGATTCGCCATTATCACAGACGGAGCCGCGGAGGGCTTTTCCTTGCCGTTAATGGCCGCGCGAGAGGTGGAGGGGGAGGATCGCTCGAGCTGCTTATCGATAGCCTCGTTGATGTGCTTCCGGTCGACGGAACCGAGCTCAAGAGTGGAAGCGCCGGCGCCGCCAAGCGGACCTCGGGCACGGTGCATCGCCGGCGGGTGGAGGGCGGAAAGGGGGCTAAATGAGGGGGAGAAACATGGGAAGAAAGGGGGAATGGTGCAGAGAAGCGAAGGTGTTATCAATGGCGGAGTGGATTCGATTTTGGATTTTGGATTTTGGATTTGGATTTGGGATTCCAAAAGGTGAACAGAGAAGGGCGGCGATTATATCTATACACTCAAAGTTTCCTATACGGTTGACGACGATAAATCGCCAGCGACAACCAGCATCTTCTTTTCTTTTTTTCTTTTTATAATTTAATTTTAAAATATTTATATATATGTTTTAATATTGTATTATAAATCTAGTATTACATTATCACGTATTATTACTACAATATTATCACATTTTTTTAGAAGAATATAATATTATCATTAATATAATAACGGTGGCTAATTTTATTTAAAAGGTAATTATTTTTGTAATTATGTTTTGAATTTGATTATTCTTATAAATTTTCTTTTTTTTTAGTATATATTAAGAGAAGGGATAAATACCAATTATCGGGTTCGAATTCATGATGTTGGTGTTGATCCGATTTACAACTAAATAATAAAATTATTGGACCACAGACTCATTTGGTGAACATAATAATTCATAAATGGAACCACTTTCATCCAATGTTAGTTGAATAGAAAAAATAAATTTTAATTCATTTGTATGCAAGAAATATCCTCAAATTACCCAATATATTCTTTTTAAGTTAGAATTTAAGAGTTATTTAATGGGCAAAAAAAAAGTAAGGAATAAATTCAAGTCATGAAAAACTAATTCGCTAAATACTTTTATTTTTATTAATTTAATTTAATAAAAATGTATTCGGCAATGAAAACTTATGAGTAAAAATGTGTTGGTAGTTAGAATTTTAGAAATATTACCTTTGACATTTTTGTTTTTCAATTTAGTTGAATGGTAAAATTCACGATTTTTTAATCAAAAACACATTTTTGCTTTGTTAGTAAACCTTTGACATTTTAAAAGCAAATATGTTTTAACCATTAAACTATATACTTATTAATGCTATATTTTTCTTCTCTAAGAACAAAGGTATAACCACTACTATTACTTCTTTTCTTTTTTTAAATCAATTGCTACCTTTTTCTATTTCAAGTTTAGGAGGGAGCAAGAAGAAAAAGGGAAGAAATATGTAGATAGGTATAACAAGTTTCACATGCAAAACTAGTAGTGGTGCATAAACATGGACCAAATTTGTGCAAACATTTAAAAGGTGAATCTGCCAGAAAGAATCAAAAGTCATCATAATTGAAGGGAAATAGGTGGGAGAAATTTATGAAATTATTATGATTTCCATTTTCCATTCAATGATATATGATATATTGAGTAGAGGGAAAATTTGAACCCAAAACTATGATTTCCTAACAACAATAATATCAAATTCTAGACTAGTGTCTAAACAAGATTCCATGGGCATGCACATCAACTGTTTTCACAACTCCGTAAAAAATCCGTAAAAAATTAATTCATAATTCATACGTAGATTACTAATTTACTACCACAAATTGAACTCGTAACCTCTTAAATCTCCAAGATCAATCCATGATGATTGCAAGCAAGATACTTTTTAATCAAGAATATATAGTTGAATCTTGCTCAAGCTAGCTAACTATTCAGAAAATATGCACATCAACCAGTTGCACTAGTGTACTATACCGAAAAAAAAAAAGTAGAAACAAATTGGCATGGAGTTGGAGTTGATGTCTCATGATAACAACTAATCAAGCTCCTTCCTTCTTTTTTCTTCTATCTTTATCTCTCTCCTTTTTTCCTCTATCTCCTATGGAGTGCTATACCTGTTAGGCACAACAATATATTGCATTTTTCCTTCAGAGCTGAGGTACAATCAAAATAACCGACGATAACGATTCGTTATAGTTTGAAACGAGAGATGATTGCTAACTTAACCTTGAATCCGCGCTTCAAGATTTACAGTGTGTGGGGAATGGAATCTTCACACGACTTCAACAGCTCAATGTGATGAGTGATAGCATCTGGGCATGATGAGGCTTGAAGAAGCTCTAAACGAGTGAAAGGATGTGCAAATTGCAATATGTAATCTTCATCTAAAGTAAACATTAAGCCATGAATAAGAAGTTAGTTCTTTGATAATATGAACTGCGGCGAGTGGATGAGCAATATGCTGCTGCAACCAATTAAACAAATCTAATCCGAGCGATGTGAAGTGTAAGAGACAAACTCACTTTCTTTGACTGTTCCATATAGCCAGCATAGCACTTCATCAGCAAAAGCCAGACAGACTCCTCCCTGCAAATCAGTGGTCATCATAAGATATTAAGGACAAGAAATGAAACAACCGGAAGTACCAAACTTCTGTTAACAGTACAAATAAAACCTTAGCTCACAAAAAAAGAAACTTAAAAAAATAAAAAGAAAAGAGTTAAAGCGAAAGTTTGTGTGTGTGTGTGTGTTTTTTAATGTATCTGAGTGTCTAGACTAAGTTACGTACATCTCGACTATTCTTATGGGACAAATCACATGACTCGAAACTATTTGGTTGTCAAAGAAACTCATAGGAAATTATTTCCTAAGTAGATAGCCACCCTAGATTGAAACTAACCTTTTGGTTTTTGAAGGTTCTCTTGACCACTCGGCTAACTCATAGACTCATAGTTCAAGCTAGCTAAGGTTCGTGGTCATAATTCATAATTCAAATAGAACTCTCTGTTTCTATTTAATGGGCCTACATTGTTGTAGCTTTATCTTCGAGAAAGTTATCAAAACCTTTTGAGCTAAAACGAAAGGTATCTCCCGTTTGAGCTAGAGCAATACTTACCTAAGGGTGGGTGAGTATTTTGGAAATACTTGCCCACCCTTAGAACTACATGTTTTTATTTTTTTTAAAAAAGTGGAAAGATAAATGCAAAAAAGTAAAAAAACATGTAGTATTAAGGGTGGGTAAGTATTTCCAAATACTTACCACCTTTTAAGTAAATATTGCTCTTTGAGCTAAGTGTATCTCCTGCTTGAGCTAAAACGAAAGGTTTTTTTTTTGTAACTTTATAAGCCAGGCTAAAGCTTCCTTATCTAATTATTTCCAAAAAATTAAAATACCTGCCAATAGTTTTTCATTTTCACTCTCTGAGTTATGTCCTTAGTTCTCAACCTTTCTGTGCGAACAAGCTGGCCAGCATCATTCCTGCATAAAATGAAGACGAAGTGAGTATATTATCTTAAAACTAATTTTGAATCCTACAGCCTGCAAGGAAATTATTGTATCAACAAGGTAATAACATCAGTTTTTTTAGTTATACAATTGGAGGTGAGAACCCATGACTTCTTCGTCAATTGTCGATGAGCTATAGCTCTTGTTGGCCGGTAATAACATCAGTTAGTAAAAGAATAAGAACGTGGAATGCTAATATATTTTGGTGACAGGAGGAAGATTTAAATCGCATATAACTTCATTGCTGTATAAGGAATTTCTTTTTTTTTTTTTTTTTGAAACAAGGGTAACCACGCCCATCCCTAGGCCATGCACCGGGAGACATCGAAGGAATGAGGCAAGGAATTTCATCAAACTTCTGTAGGCAAACCTCCTTGCAAAGAGTCGCTCTCCCTCTGGACTTTTCTGTCTATTTACAAACATCCATCCACCAAATAAAAGAGGCCAGGCCATCTAAATGAATAAGTTACCTGAATCCAATAACGATATATGGTACACCAGCTAAGAATGATTGTATCTGCATCAAACAAAAGGTGCAACCAAATCAATGCATGAACTTAGAATGGAATAAAACGCTCTGCATAATTACTTCTTACAGAAAAAAGGGAAGCAACGGGATGAACCCATAGATAAATTCAGAATTTCATGAGAACAGAGATTTTTTTTCACTCCCTAGTCTGAAGTCTCTCTTAAAAAGGAAAATAACAAAGGAGCAGACTGACCCGAACAATCACGGATATCAAAATAAATAAAACTAGCAACAGCATGAGAAGAATAGGAAACTAGAGTAACTCCTATACTAACAGCCGAAATAAACACAACTTTTGATACATTAGCAACTGCAGCTTGAGGTTGACACCACACACACATATATTAGCAACAGCATGAGAAGAACAGGAGACTACACACACACAAAACCCAAAACCCTATATATAACATAACTTTTCATTCATAATGAAAAGGTTATACAAGACCCAGTGTGTTAATAAAAATGTTAAGCTATAATCACGAAAAGGAGGGAGTTTCTGGCTCCAAATAGCCCAACACATAATATTTATGCAGTTCTTAACAAATAATGAAAGCCACGTACGAATCAATGAAAATCAGCCTGTCAAGGACTCGAGGGTGTTGCCATATTGGTTCCATGTGAAAAAAAAAAAAAAAAGCCAGTTCATCATGTCCTTTGTCACAATTACCAATACTGGAATAAAGTGGGTAACATGGAAAATTCAATTCTTCTTCCAAAACCTTAAAAGTGGCATCATATTTTCCTACATATGATATAAGGATCTTAAATTCACATCTTTGGTTACGAGTCTACGACTATCCGTAATATAGTCCAGTGTTTCCACAGCCTTACTCAAGGGAATGGGTAAAGTTGTAAATACTTGATATGTTGGTAAAGTTGTTAATGCTTGATCTGTGTGCTTGGTTAATAATGTATGCTACAATTTCAACAACAAAAATAGACAATAATAGATCCAAAGCCAAACAGGAAAATGCAAATTTACCCAAAATTTAAGCAATTTCTCTCTCTCATATCTTTCTTCAGTACGCCGATCCAACTGCAAATAACAAGGAAAAGACACAGGTTATAAGTACTAAGTAGCACAATTTTTTTTTTCATTAGTGTCAACCTCACGGCTCGTCTTTAGTTCAACATAAAATCTCCTTCCTTCATCCGTTGAATCACAGCAATCCATTTCAGCTCCCATTAGAATGCGATGAGCACCTAATTTTGTTTTAATCACGGCACAATATTCAGCATTTGCATCTACATGATGGATCCCTTCTCCATCATCTCTTCTTGGATCCTCAGTAGCAAGGTTCTCAAAACAATAACCCCAATAGCACCTATAAGACAACGGTTATCAAGGCAGTATTTAAACAGTTTAAACACATTTTTGTCCATATATCATAGAATCAGAAAACAGCCAAAAAGAAAAGGCAATAGAAAAAGAAATATACTTACTGACAACCCCACCGTTCCTTTTACTTATTTTTAGTACAACAACAATTGGGGGTGGTGATTCAAACTCATGACATGTTGGTCAATGGTCATAGACACGCTTATACCAGTTGAGGTATTGCTCTTGTTGGCCAAGTGCCTTTTACTTAATCATTATACTTAGTTCCTATTCGCAATTCATATAGAACTACTTATCATAAGAACCGCTCAACAAATGTCACAAATGTCCAAAGAGATAGTTGGCTTGCAGTGCATTTTCAACTATCTAAATTCATGGCGTAGCTCCTGTTGTATTAACTAACATTCAGCTAACGCTTTTATTTTTAAGTATGAGAATCAGATAACCACAGAAACCTGAGAACACTATCAGAAATCAGCTAAAATACTCATGATTCTCAGCTCAAATGAGCTTATATCAACATCAGCACGTATTAGTTTTATGCAATCTAATTCTGATAAATTTTCTGAAAGCACGTTAAAGGTCTAGTACCTTCGACGCTCCAATTCACTTTGTGGTCTTTCTGGTAATTTATGAACATCTAGGTATACAACACCATTTCTTTTATGCACACCCATTTCCCAAGGCTCATGACGAATATATGCAGTAGCCATTATCTGCATCAAAAACAGAATTTTAACACCAGAGTGATACTGGAACTGAAGCATTCTATATCATCTAGAATATATATGCTATCTAATAAAAGCTCCAAATAAAAAAAAAAATCATGTATTCACACATTTCAGTGTCATTAGTATCAGGACAATAGAAACACCATGAGAACCAAAAAGAAAACATGACTTCCTTCAGCTATTGGATGAAAAATCTGATAGATTCCAAAACGATTAAAACAAAAACTTCTTATGTATGTCCCAAAACGAAATTCTTTAAGCTATTGATGTCGGTCATCAGGAGAATATAATCATTGATGAAGCCAATATGTAAACCATGACAAGTTCAGGATATTTTAAGAGATGCACAAAAGAAATATTGAACAGTAAAAAATGTAAAGACACAGCATAACCAAAAGTACCTTGTTAAGATTGTTACGAAAAGTCTGGAAGCACAAGAGGACAAAGTCGTTAGTAATTGACTGATAGAGAAACCAAAGTTGAAATCTAGAAACTAAGAAGTGGCTCACCACAAAATGAATGTTGTTTTGAAGAGGGATGTTTTTATCCCGAATGCAGGAAAGAAGGTCACCAAAACCCAGAGAACCTAAATCTAAATAAAATGAAGAGCAAGTAATACGTAGTCATAAGCAAATAAAAGTTCTTTGTACACATTGACCCTAAAAGAATGATGAAAAGAATCAATTTGACATCTATACCAGCTAATACATAGCTTTAAGGAAAAATGAAATCAATATATATACTTGCATACCTTTCTTCTCAATAAAAGTGTCAAAACCTTGGTTTAAATCAGCTCCAATATCTTCAGTAATTAAGCGCTTAAAGAGCCTCTAGTAGCGGCACATTAACAAGCAAAAAAAAAACTTTAGTACCGGGTCACATATTTATAGACATGATTGTGAACAAATCTATGAAAAATTATATGAAGAAATCATAATCATCTCTAAATAGCTTACCAAGTTGCTATCATCAAAGTAGACATCTCCGCCTTCTGCCCGACTATAGCAAGCAAGTTCACAAGGCTGTCATAAATTAAGATCAGCAAAGAATAAAAAATGACAAATGAACAAACTTTATGATAGAACGATAGCATCCATAAAATTGTAGCTTCTCTTGAAGCATGATAAAATGAAAACTGCACAGTGAACTATAATAAAAACGCCATATTAAAACCGTCTTTTCACCACCACCCAATAAGGAACTTACCATACAAACACAAAGCACTTAAGCAACCAGTTTGACAAATTCATTCTGAATGTATATGTTGACAATGTGTGTGTGTAAATAGAGAAAGAAAGAAACCGTTTGCATACCTCCTGAAAAGCAATACGCTTTCTCGCCAGTGTTTCTTCACTTTTAGTAAGCTTCATGTCTGAGACGAAGCCTTCATCTTGACGGAACTTTGACCCATAACCACGACCAAAACCATGCCTTTGAGAAAATGTTCCAGGCCGTGGAAGGAGGCCCGGTCCTCTATCATTTCCCCAACGACCTCGCCCAAATGTTCCTCTAGCATGGCCGTTATTATTCCTTATTGCAGGTAAGACTGCCATAAAATTAATCAACAGAGAAAATTATGTATCTCTCCCTGGTCTCTTCAAATATTTCTACATAACTTTTCTAGTAATATATAGCCATGATAGAAAATAAAGAAGTAAATTTATCTTGCATTCACAGCAGCTTTATTGTATAACCATTTGTTTTTTGTTTTTTAAACTTAAGCATGTTTTCAAGCACATTCTCTACAAATGGTTTCATCTTCCGTCGTATTTGAATTCTAACCAAGTTTCAAAAACTAAAACATCTTTTTCAGAAACATACTTTTTTTTTTTGGTGTTCAAATTTTTGTTTAGTTTTTAAAAACACAGTTAAAAGATTTCGAAGTATCGAACAGGCCTACATAAGCCTTTGTGGGTTTTTGTATCCTCAGAGCCTTGCAATCAGTTCATTCCAAAACATCCATTCCAAATTTGAAGTTCCTTCAATCAATTCAAACTAACGACTAAAAGAAGAAAAAAAATTACAAATCAAAACACGTCAATCACTCCTTCCAAAAATTCATACCAGAATAGAATAATAGTGTGCAGAAACAGAAACAGTTTCATAACCCTTAAATACGCGACAGACTATTGCAAGTGGCTGCGCACTGAGATTCAGCCCTTCGTCGCTCCAATTCGTCCAAAAATAAGAAAAAAGAAACAGTTCCATAACCAGAAAACACCAAAGAGAAAAGTAAAAATAAAGTGAAATTACCTGGAACAGGATAAGGACTAACAGCAAGCGCCTTACAATAATCCTCATTATCAGAACCAAACAGATCCCTATCCTCCCTGCCCTGATTCTGCTGAACTTCTTCGCCATTATCGTCTTCTTCTTCAGCGCTACTCGCACTCGCACTTCCTCCGCTGCTACTGCGGCCGCCCTCGCTAGCATTAGACGACGAAGAAGACGAAGAAGACGACGAACCAGAAGAGGACGAGGAACCAGAAGAGGACCGAGCAGCGTCGCGGTCATGGTGGTCGTGGTCGTTGTCGTTGTCGTTTTCGAACTCTTCGCCGAATATATCTGCAGTTTGCTCGGATAAACTCATCGGAGCGATGAACTCCGGCGATCTGGGCGGCGAATTGCAATGGTTTCGATCAATTTCAGGGAGTTTGGAATTTCGATGGGAGGGAATTGAGCAATGAAATATGGCTCGACTGGTTTGGGCCTTCCGTGAACATTTCGGCCCATATAATTGCAAAATTGTAATCATGTACTTTTCCAATTTTAAATCTATAAATAATAATTATTGTTTCAAAAATGCGTCTACTATTTTTAAATTTCCAAAATTGAAACACCTACATTGTATATTTTTATATTAATATGCGGCGATAATTTGAAAGGATTTTTTGACCAACCGAATTTTTGTTAAACATTATAACCATTTTTCTCCTCTACTTTTAAAATATTTATTAGTCGAATGTCATTAGTAGGGGTGAAATAAAAATCCAATAACCGACTAAACTGAACCGAACCGATTCAATGGATCGGTTCGGTTTTTGAAGATTACATTGGATTACTCGGTTCGAAATAGCAAATAACCGAGTTTCTCTTGGTTCGGTTCGGTTTAATATGAAAAAACCGACAAAAAACGGCACCGAACCGACATTATATAAATAAGAGATGAAACCCTAATATAACATTCAACTTCCCCCCTTTTCAAAAAAAAGTTTCCGCCTTTTTCTCCCTCTCTTCTTTGCGACGATTCCGCCTTCTCCCAGGCGACGATTCCACCTTCTCCCAGGCGACGATTCCACCTTCTCCCAGGGGACGATTCCATATTCCAACCAATTTGATAAGGGTTTAGGTTCTTTATTTCCCAATTCTATTCTTCAATGGTTGTCGCCTCTTCTTTCCAAACTCAATCCATCAGCAATTACTCATCTTCTTTTAGCAAGTTACACAATGTTTTATTGTGCTGACAACAATTTTGCCTGGTAAGCTATAAAAATTGAGTTTTTATATAAGTTTTTTTTTCATATTCATATCAAGAAATATTGGTTTGCTCCTTCTTACAAAAAAAAAAAATCTGATTAGAAGAACCCAATTTAGCTTTACTTATTTATCATTTAATTTTTCCTCCCACACCTTCCAAAAGAACAGAACAAGTCAGCACGGACGACCGAATACTTCCATTTATTTCTTCACTATGGTTTATATGGATCTTCAGAATAATTTTTGCTAATTTATTGGAATATTTATTAATAGAATTGTGAGTAAAAGCTTGCGAAGATTGATTTTTTCTTCACTAGTTGGATGAAGTAACAGTGGTGAATTGTTATGAGTCGGTGGCTCATACACATTTTGATGTGAATTGTTAATTAAAATTTTATAATAATTCTACTAACTGAAGGACACACATAACCCCTATACGAATATTATGGACATTGTGAAACTGTGCTTTGTTTGGGTTCTAAATTACTGGAATTTTATGTGAATGAACAACCTCGAAAACTGGTTGGGTTTGGTAAATGTTAAAAATTACACACATTATATCATACTTATTCACTACCACAACTAAGCTAAGGGAAAAAAATGAAAGCATTTAAATTCATATATAGTATAAAGTAAACAATGTCTTCATCACTATTTATGATTAAAAAATTTAAGTTTTCAATGATGATAATTTATAGTTTATTGGACATTGGATTTGATCTTTTAAAACCGAACCAATTAAAAACTGATCCAATAGTTCTATGTTTTATTGGACGATGGGATCAATTTTTTAAGAACCGAAGATATTGGTTCGATTGTCGGATTAGTACAAAACCGACAAAAATCGATCCGAAATCATCCCTAGTCATTTGTGTATGCACCTAATTATGTATGACACATTGGTTTGTTTGATTGTAATATTATTCTCTTCCTAAGATTTTTGGTTCCCTTCGTTAATGTTTTCTTTTTAAAAAAAAAATAATGTAAGTACTCACATAATGATCAAGAGTTCGAAGCTTTCCCCTTCCATCTATGTAGTTATTAATTTTATTTTTAAAAAGTGTTATTATTATTATTATTATTTTTTTTTTTTTGTTCACCAATGGAGTGGAATTTAAATCATTCTTTTTTAACTCTACGTATTTAGTCAAATCCAGTTTTAGGGAGAAAATAATCTTGTGAATTTAAACTTTTTGGAAAAACTAGTGTAATATAATTTTGTGAATTTAAACTTTTTGTCGTTGACCAGAGAAGGGAATATTAGAGAGTTGAAAGAGAAATTAGTGACTGCATTAAGAAATTTAAAACAAAAATGTACTCTCTCAATACTTCTCTTATCTGCTGAACATAAGTTTTTTGTTTTGTTTGTGTTTTTTTTTCTTTTTTCTTTATTTTTTTTGCAAACAAGAGCATGCTCCAATGACATGATGGTACGTGTTCGAATCGCTCGCATTGAATAATAAAAACATCTTTTCTTTTGGATCCCTAGTTTAAGACATTATTATTCAATGGCCTTCAACTATTCCCAGGGATGGTTCTACAAAAATCTAAACAACACAAATATTTGTCACACACTAGTATCTAACTTCATGTATTGCCAAGGTGTGGCCCAGTTGGTTAAAGACTTGAACTTTGAAGATGTATTCCCCTCAAGGTCTCAGAGACTTACCTATAACATTAATTTGTAGACATCTTCCGTGTCTCTATTTCTTGGATGTCTCTCAGTGCCTGGTCTAGGGATGGGCGTGGTTACTCTGGTTTCAAAAAAACTTCATGTATAATTTCTGTAAATACCAACCCATTTTTTGAATGCTCTAACATACTCCAACCTATTCTTCTGTGCCTCAGTTCTGGCTTCTGTTGGCTTTAATCTCCTATAAAGATTCTTATGAAGCTTTAGAAACTGGTTTCTGTACATTCCCTTGTCAGTGAACATCTTCTGCTCCTCCATATGTCCAACAATTTCCATCACTCTCTCAAAGTAACCACCTTGAAGAAAGCACATCAATAAGAACTCATACAGATCTCTGCTCAGCACTAAACTCCTGCTCTGCATACTCCTCTTCATGTCTCCCCATAGAATCGTGATGTCGCGATACATTTGCAAAGAAGAGAACCCGAAAGCTAGATTTTCGTAAGTTTGCTTGGTAGGTTGAATGCCTGTCTGCTGCATTCTTTTGTATGCCTGTAAGGCATCCTCAATCATTTTGGCCTTGCAGAAAAAGTAAATGGAAGAATTGAACTTGTAAACTTTAGGAGATATCCCATTGGTCACTTTCATTTCTTGAACTAGAGATTCAACTAGAGATGTGTCGAGAGTAGTTGGTTCATTTTCGGTTAACAAACATCGGTTAGCCATGTCGTCTGCGGAAGTGGACAGGCCAGCCTCTGCCATTTGTTTTTGCAGTACATCTGCTTCTCTGTGCATTTCCTGTTTGTAATATGCTTTCAAGAGCAAGAAATATACCGTGTAGTCTATTGCAGCACCAGCTGCTTCGACATCATCCAAAATATCGTGAGCAGTTTCGAGCCAACCTAAACAAATGCAAGCTTTAACTACACAAGAGCACAAGTTAAAACCTTCAAGTGAAGCCCACCCTTTTTGAACTTCAAGTAAGAGTTTCGAGAGATCGGAAGTTTTTCCAAGTCTCTTGAATTCGAGAATGAGTTTAGCAAGGGCCAGGTTACTGGCAACAAGTTTCCCATTCTTACAACTTATAAATTCTGGTTTGACTTCCACATGGAGTACAGAATCTCTCTGCAGTAGCTCTGGCATAATCTTTATCTTCAGTCCATCCTTCAGATGTTGTGATCCAATTGGAACAAGGCTAGCCTTTTGAAAGTCCGGCCAATGTTTCTGAGTGCTAGAAGACTCACCAAATCGACATATTTCTAGAACGAGGTTAACAGCAGATTCAAAATCATCGAACTTAAAGTGCAAGCTTAACAAGCTATCATAGAACTGACTATAGTGAGAAACCAATGAAGGCGAAACTTGGTCAATGTGAATCTTTAAATTCTTTAGATCATCTCTTTGACCATTCATTTCATAAATCCGAGCAATTAGGACAACGGTATGTGCATCCGCAACAATCCCAATTTGAGACATCAACTCAACAAGCTGCTGACCCTTAAAAGATATTCTAAACCTGACACAGGCATGAAGCATCAGGTTAAAGATTGCAGTATCTGGTTTCATCGACTTCGCTTGGTCATTTTTACTTGCAGCCTGTTCTAAGAAACAATCACAAATCTGAACCAATATATTAGAAGCAAGACATGTTCCAACCTGTGCCTTCACCATGTGCATAATAACAACCTGCAACAGATCCATTCGAGGTAATCTCTTCGTCCGTAACATCAATCTAAGAATCTCCGAAGCAGGAATTGGCATTTGGGATCTTGCCAATCCGAGGGCAAGTTTAGTCAAAGCATCAAGCTGCAATACAACCGGCTTCTCTTTCCAAATTAGAAGAACCAAATCACATGCCTTTTGTAGCCAAATACGATCAGAAGTATAACACAATTGAGAAACCAACATGAGCAAAACATTATCCTTTGGAAAACCATACAGCCTTCTGAAATCATCAAACAACTCCCACGCTTCATCGATTCGATGATCATTCAAAGCAAATTCTAGCTTTCTCAAAAGCACTGCATTAGAGGAACCTCCCCAACATAATTCTGTAGTGTGAACAGAAGTAGAAACAGAACGACAAAATGGAATTTGGGGATTTATATACCATAGCCCTGCAAATCTAGGGTTTACAAATTTCTTTATGAAGATCAGATTTTCACTACAAGTTGGTACCGAATCATAGCCCTGAAGAGCTGAAACTAATCCAGATTTCAAAGAAAACCCCGTCGTTAAACGGGATTGCAGTAATCTATGTCTAGCTAAGATCAGGGCCATAAAATTAAAGAGACTTGATGGATGAAATTTACAGAATAATTGACCTAGCTTGAATACGATGATACAGAATGCGGCCGGAACAATGAACTTTTGTATAGATGAAGAGAAAATCGAAGACGATGATAAATCAAAGAATAATCTGAACAAGCAACGAACCTGAAAACTCTCAAGAACTATCGAAGTGAAGAAACCAGGAACAGAAAATATGGCTGCCTCCTCCGATTGGCGATGGCGGGGGACGGCGGCGAAGAACCATGAATCAATTAAACTACGTCGTTTCCATTTCTAGGGTTAAAGTCGTGGCCCGTTTTTACAGTTTTACTCGCGATTTTTCCATTTTGGATTTCCTATTCATTTTTTGCTTCATTTTTTTTTTAATAAAAGAAGAGAGCAATTTGGATACACCCCGGGTAGCATCCCCACCGTGAAACCTTTCATTTAGAGCCACACATCTTCTTTTTTCTTTTAATTTTTTCTTATAATAAATATAAAGTAAAAAAAGAGATATAAGATGTGTGGCACCAAATGTGTAGAGATGTCCATTTTCACCGTGGGGCCGGGGCCCCGCGGGGACCCGCCCCGAACGGGGCGGTGAATCCCCGTTTAGGCGGTGAATGGGGGAGT
>JBBMEF010000018.1:173496-183793 GCA_037832685.1 Sicyos baderoa | reverse complement strand
TAGGAAGATGCACCATTGTTGTACCCATACGTACTATGGACGTACACCGGTATGATAAATGTTTTAATGTCTATTTTATTTTTTTTAAAAAAAACCAAAAACTTAATTCTTTATTTCATTTTTTCAAATTTGAATTCCAGATTTTAGTTTATTATTTTAATTTAGGCAAGTAACAATATATATTATTTTTCTCTCATGTTAGTTAAACAAATATGCTTATTTATAATAAATTTAAAAATAGATAATCAAATTAGATGGGTATTTTAGTCTTTTGTATTTATTTTAGTAATTAAAGAAATGAAAGCTAGACATGCATTTAAATAGTTCCATTTTTAGTCATTTTCCTAATTAGTTTCCAAATTGTAGCCATTCTCCTAGTTTGCCCTTTCCTAAATTTAGCCATTTTCTTAATTCAGCTAAAATGTTTTTTTTTCTCCGCGACCAAAGCCCAAATATCAGCTGGGCTCTTCCACGGGCCCAATTAGCACTTCGTAAAATAGCTAATTTTAGTTCTAACGACGTCGTTTCATTAGTTCCTGCAAAATCCCTCAACTGTCATCCCCTTCCCCGCGCCACCATTTTCCCGCCACGTCCAGAAAGCAAACCCTAGCAGAGCAAAATCGCCATTGACAAAGCTTCAATCAAATCCCATGGTTCAATTTCACGAGCACATAATCACAGAGCTTCTCGAAGACTCTAATGGAGGCTTAGTAATCATCTCTTCAGGTCTGAATCTCGCCAAACTCGTTTCATCTCTCCTCCTCCTCCACTCCCCGTCTCAAGGTACGCTCCTCATCGTATCCCCCTCTTCCCACTCCCAAATCTCCATCAAATCCCAAATCCTTTTCTACCTCAAGCTTCTTGACTCTGATTCTGTACTTTTACCCTCTGAAATCTCCGCCGATCTCCCTTCCCACCACCGTCTCTCTCTCTACTCCTCCGGCGCTGCTTTCTTCGTCACTCCTCGGATCCTCATTGTCGACCTTCTCACGCATAAGCTTCCGACCTCGAGTATCGCGGGGCTTATTCTTCTCAATGCGCATTCGTTGTCCGAGACGTCGACTGAAGCGTTCATTGTTCGGATAATTCGTTCCCACAATCGAAATGCTTATGTTCGGGTTTTTTCGGATAAGCCACACGCCATGGTTTCTGGGTTTTCGAAGGCGGAGCGGATTATGAAGTGCTTGTATGTTCGGAAGTTGTATTTGTGGCCGAGGTTTCAGGTTTATGTTTCGGAGGAATTGGAGAGGAACCCACCGGACGTGGTGGATATTAGAGTGCCGATGACGAAGTATATGGTGGGGATACAAAAAGCCATTATTGAGGTAATGGATGCCTGCTTGAAGGAGATGCGGAAGACTAATAAAGTTGATGTTGAGGATTTGACTGTGGAGAATGGATTATTCAAATCGTTTGATGAAATTGTGAGACGACAATTGGATCCAATTTGGCATACTTTGGGGAAGAGGACGAAGCAGCTCGTGTCAGACTTGAAAACTTTGAGGAAATTATTGGATTATCTCGTTAGGTTTGTTTGAATTCAGTTTTATTATTATTGGTTTTTGTTTTTCTTGCTCTATGTTCTTATTATATTCATTTATACATGTGTGTCTTTCCGAGGTTGTGAAAATAATTGAATATCTAATTTTAACTTTGTTCAGAAATTGAATTTTTGGCTGTAATAAATGGTTTTAACATTACGTTGATGGTGAATAGTGGAAGAATCTCTCTGTCTATTTAAATACTAAGAAAATGTGTATTGTTTTGAAATGTTACTTGGGTAGGTACGATGCAGTGACTTTTCTGAAGTATCTGGATACTCTGAGGGTGTCTGAGAGCTTTAGATCTGTCTGGATATTTGCAGAATCGAGCTTCAAGATCTTTGAATACGCCAAGAAACGGGTATATCGGTTGGTTAGGCCTGATGGTTCTAAAATACATGAGAAGGGTAAGGGTGTGTTGGGAAAAAGGCGAAAATCGAAAGTAGACGACAATAATGAGGAAGAGGGTGAGGGCATAATTTTATGTATTTATTCATTTTCCTACATCTATCCTAAGAGTTCTAATTTTCTACATAGAATAAGTTAAAGTTGATCCATTAGATTAACGGGAATAAGGTAGAAATGTGGTTAAGGGGAAAAATAGAAGTAACTACGGAAACATGGGTCATAGATGAGCTATATTGTATATTTTTTTGGAGCAAGCTATATTGTATATTTAACTATTATGATATATATATATATATATATATTCTCTCATTCTTCTGATAGATGTTTGCTAACTCTCATCAGGTACGACTAGTACAATAGTTTTGGATGAAGTCTTGGAAGAGGCACCGAAGTGGAAGGTCTTACGTGTGAGTGAGTGAGTTTCAGTTTCTGTGCAGCATCTAATGTTGGACGGTTGTAAATATTGGTTTAAAATTTGCGACCTTTGGCCTAGTTTTGGTCATTTAACCAATGCCTTCAGTAATCAACATTTTTTAAAATTTTATGGTTTTATTTTAGCTAAAATTTTATGGTTTTATGAAACAGAACAAGAGATTTAAGTACTGCAAGATTTTCAAAGTTAGTTCGTCTCATTGTTTACAGGAACTTCTCGAAGAAATCGAAGAGGAAAGACAGAAGCGGCTCTCAGATGGAGAAGAGAACCTTCTAGGAAGTGACAAGGATAGCAGTGGCATCGTTCTAGTGGCATGCAAAGATGAGTGCTCATGCATGCAACTAGAAGATTGCATTCTGAACAGCTCGGATAAGGTCATTTGGATCTCTAATAGTTTTGAATTCTTTATTTCTTGTTAGTTGAATTGCTCAATCACATTTAATTCAACTTTAACGATGTTGCAGCATGTCCATAGTTATTCTGGAAACTAAAGATAACCTAACCTATTATAAATGCATACAACCCTGATATACTCTGTATTTTAAACCAAATATTGCTGATTTCTGGGTTAGACCTATTTTGCAGACATTTTTCTTCTATAACCCACTATCATTTATGACAATTTTCTGAACATTATTTTGTTATGGGGTTAATTAGTTTCTTCGGAATCATTGACCTCATGACGGCCCTTCTTCGGAATCATTGACCTCATGACAGCCCTTTTACTAGAAAAGGAAAGAAACTTGCAGATTTTGTCCATAACTTCAAATGAAAATTACTTGGTTAAAACTCTTTGTAAGTGGAAGTACTATCATCGTAGATACAATTTTGAAGCATAATTTTCTCTCAGAACTCTTGAAGTGGGTTGCAGAAGATTTTTACACTCTCCAAATGTTTGCTTATTCTGGTTCATTCGAAAATGGAAAACTTTCTTCCTTGTATATGTTATTGGATATAGGATGACAATGCATTTTCTTGTGAAGGTCCTACGGGTTGAATGGGAGAATTACTTGCTGAATAAAATACAGCTGCGTGACATGAAACCCCATAATAATAAGAAGAAGAAAAAGAATCCCAAAGGTTTTGGAGTTCTTGATGGAGTTGTTCCAATATCACCAGCACAAAATGCTGAGGCTAGCAGCTTAAACAAACAAGAACGTAATGCACTATTAGCAGCAGCATCAGAAATAAGAAATCGTGCAAAAAGGGATTCTTCTGTTGGGGAGGATCCACAGAATGACAAGGATAGTACTGCACAGGCAACGGGAAAGAGAAAAGGAGCGAGTCGAAAAGGTGCTTCCAAGACTAATAATTCTGTGGTTAATAAACCTGAGGATAATCAGAAGGTATCAATTGACGATCACCAGCCTAAAGCTGATAGTATAGGATATCCAAAGGGAAGGAGAAAAGCAAGGAGTAAAAAGGATACCGTTGATGTTGTTGATTCTAATGATTCCAAGGATAAGAATGTTGACAATCAGAAAGCATCAATAAATGATAAAGTCGAAGCATGTGTATCAGGGTGTGAAGATCGGATGAATGAGGAAACTCCAGGGGCTTTGGATGGCTTTTCTGAAGCCACTTGCCGAGCTGCCCCAGAGACAGAGGAAAGGAAGGAAGGAGAAAAGACGAAGCTACTACCTCCAGTGCAATTTTATGCTCTTGAAAGTGATCAACCTATCCTAGACACCTTGAAGCCTTCCATTGTTATTGTGTACCATCCAGATGTAACTTTTGTGAGACAGATAGAAGTCTATAAATCTGAGAATCCATCTAAACATTTGAAGGTCTATTTTCTTTTCTATGAAGACTCTACTGAGGTACAAAAGTTTCAGGCAAGCATTCGGAGGGAGAATAGTGCATTTGAATCCTTGATCCGACAGAAGTCACTGATGATGATCCCCGTTGATCAGGTTATTTTTCATGAAGCCTTTTTCATTTTTTTAGAATGGTTCTGAAATTCGTTAACAAAATTTATGTTTCTCATTTGGAATTTTTTGTCCGTTACTGAGAATCAGATATGATGTTTTTAATACTCTTTAGAAGGGAGAGTAATTAACCCTCTGTTTTACCCTTCTATCAATCTCCAATCATCATCATTGTTGTCTTATGGTTTGTCTGGCAGGTGCGTGGTCACACATTTGCATTTTCATATATGTGCGTGCATGCATGTACATAGTACATTTATGCTTTTAGTTCATTAAAACTTATCGCCTATATGGCTTAATTTCATATATTTATGAAATTGTTTCTTATCCAAAAAAACAACTTGCCTGGTATAGAAGAAACAGGGCCGTATGACGGTATGAGTAATGTGTTTTATCTACCATAACTATCAAGTCTATTAAGTCCATTTGCTGTGATGTTCTCTCTTACATTTTTTGTTCTTCAATGGCATGGAAGGTGCTACTTATTCGAATTATTTCAAAGGAGATGGTAAACAATGATGGTGCTTGCTGCAGGCAGAAATATGCTATTTATAAATGCATCATTGGCCATGAAATTAATTGTTCTTCGTGTACATAGAAAGGCAATTGCAGAAAGTATATAGAAACGAAATTGCATCGTACAAGCTTATACTAACTTGTGGACTTGGCGCATGTTTTAGAGTGATTTTGAAATTGTTGTAGTCACTTATTTTGTATTTAAAAATCACTCCGAAATATGCTTTTAATGATTCAAATTTATTTTTTGGAATGAAAATGTTGTGCAAGAGTGAAATCAAACACTAAGTTGATTTTGAATCATTGAAGGCATGTTTCAGACTAATTTTAAAATGACAAGTGATTTTGACCATTTCAAAATTACTCCCAATCATACCCTTATTATAGACTTCTAACTTTCTGTCTAGTTTCTTTTTAATTTTTGCCTTTATTAAGTTGGTTTCCTCAACATGAGTGGATATTTACTGGGTTATGATTTTTAAGATGTCCAATTCATTCTTTCTTCTGTTTGATCTCTCATTAAAATCATCTTTGCCCCAATCAGAATGGGTACTGCTTAGGAATAAATTCTTCTGTGGAACCAATAGTTACTAGTACACAGAATTCGACCCGAAAGGCTGGTGGAAGAAAGGATGCGGAGAAAGAAATGCAGGTGTGATATTTTCTTTATCTTTTTTGCTTCCGTCCATTACTTCCATTACTTTTTTCTCAATAAACTTGTACTTCCTCAGGTCATAGTGGACATGAGGGAGTTCATGAGTAGCCTTCCAAATGTTCTCCACCAGAAAGGCATGCGCATAATTCCGATAACATTAGAAGTTGGAGATTATATTCTTTCACCCCTTATATGCGTTGAGCGAAAGAGCATTCAGGATCTCTTCATGAGCTTCGCTTCAGGACGACTTTATCATCAAGTAGAGACAATGGTGCGCTATTACAGAATACCTGTTCTCTTGATTGAGTTCTCACAGGACAAAAGCTTCTCTTTTCAGGTAACTTGAGTTTGAGAAGGGCCAAGTTTTGATTCCATAGCGATGGTGTTTACTAATAGTTTGATGTGTTTGGCCCTTGCAGTCTGCAAGTGATATTGGCGATGACGTGACGCCAACAAATGTTATGTCTAAGCTTTCTCTCCTCGTTCTTCATTTCCCTCGTCTTCGAATACTTTGGTCTCGCAGTCTTCATGCTACTGCTGAAATATTTGCATCTCTGAAGGCAAATCAAGATGAACCTGACGAAACCAAGGCTGTTAGAGTTGGGGTTCCCTCTGAGGAGGGAATTATCGAAAACGATGCGAGGTAAGATTATTCCTTCTCCTCCCTCTTTTCTAATTGGAAAAGTATTTTGTAACTTGTTGTAGTCCTATTGGACCCCATTTCATGATATATGAAATTGTTTCTTCATCCAAAAAATCTCAGTTTTTAAAGTCAAGAGATGAACATAAGATTGCTGATATCTTAGAAACTGCTTCTAAAAGATTGAGGCAATTAATTAATGTGATAGAACCCAACTATATTGTGAATTAATAGGTGATGGGTTCAATCCATGGTAGCCACTTACATAGGAACTAATTTCTTATTAGTTTTCTTGACATCTAAATTTTGTAGGGTCAGACGTTATGTCTCGTGACATTAATCGAGGTGCGCATAAACTAGCATGGACAGTCATGGATATCAAAAAAAAGAAAAAAAAAAAAAGAGAACCCAATTGTATTGAAGTAACGAATTAACTGAAGTACAAGATAAACCAAGCTTTAGAAAAATTTGGAGCTCTCCATCTTGAGTATTCTCTAAGGCCCTAAACAACTAACTGAATAATGGCCTAAACATTGGATACCATCCTCACTGCCAATATCCTCAACCAAAATGCCTAACAAACTTTCAAACAAATTACTAATATACCCTCCCTAACAATCCTAATCATAGTTTTCCTTGTAAACATATAAGCACTACTCTCGTAAGTCGAAGTCATGTAGTATGATTTACAAAGCCACGTTTTACCAACTAAATTGTTCATTGCCACAACCATTTCAGAGCGGAAAACTACAACACCTCAGCTGTGGAGTTTCTGAGGCGGCTTCCGGGTGTTACGGATTCGAATTACAGGGCAATAATGGATGGATGCAAGAGCTTAGCAGAGCTCTCCCTTCTTCCTGTTGAGAAGCTTGCAGTATTAATGGGTGGTCAGCAAGCTGCTCGAACGCTCAGAGAGTTTCTTGATGCAAAGTATCCAACCTTATTATGATTGATTGATTAAGGCCTGTGCTTATTTTTTATCTTCAACCTTCCAATTCAAGTTCAGAGCTTTAATGGAAAGAAGCTTTATTTAATCTTATGATTGATGCGTCCTCAAGGGGTGGCACAGTGATTGAGGACTTGGGCTTAGAAGGTATGTTCCCTTGAAGGTCCCAGGTTCGAGTTTCACTTGTTATATTACTCATTCGATGTCTTCCGGTGCCTGGCCTAGGAACGGACGTGGTTACCCTTCTTTCAAAAAGAAATCTTATGATTGATGCTGCTGTTGTAGAATTTGGAAGTTTTGTAAAGTTATTGTACCATTATGTTTTATAGATCTCTTTAGATTTTGTAGCTTGGAATCTTCTTCTACTGTTCTGAATGTGCGTGTAATTATTTATTGAAGTTACTGGATTTCATCTGAATCGGAATCGGAATCGGAATGCAGAAGTTTACTTGATTTGATATGGATAACGAATTTTCTGAAGTCTACAATTTAATTATTATTATTATTATTTTTTTTTTTTTTGAGTTCGAACAATATCTCAAGGTGAGATTTTGAACTTTATAATATTTGATTTTTTTTTTTTTGTACGAACCTTCTATATCAAAGGAAGAATTATATGCTATTTACCATTCAACCAAGCTTATTTTAGCTATAATTTTAACCATTGCATTATGTTTTTCGTAGCTTGTTAGTTTCATAAATTTAATTAAATTTTGTATGATAAATAAATGAAAATGTTTACTAGACAACATAAACTGAATAGGTAAATAAAATGTGAATTACACACTTTTAGTAAGGTTAGTTTTAACGTTGAGTTAGTTAGGAGGTTAATTAATCAACCATTTATGAGGTGTGTAATTAAACTACATTTATAAAGCTCAATTGAGCTTCTTCAACCTTTGAGAGAAATTTTAGCCACTATTTGAGTTTTTCGAGATTTCCATGATAATTATGAATAAGAAAGACTATCTCAAAGTTTTGAATTGTGGAGGTAGAACTAGTCCGAATCACTTAATTTCGGTATGTTATTTTCTTTTCCATCATTTTCTTTTTATTTAATTTATCTCATCTTATTTAATAATGATTTTGTATTGATTTGGAAGAAATCTACCTACCTTTCTCAACAATGTTTTTTTAAAAAATGTCAACTACTATTTAGTTTGTTTTCTTCTAAAATGTAGCCATTCTATTTTGTTTACCATTTAAATTTGAGTTTGATATAAATGCCCCTCGCTAAATAAATCATAACAAATTGAATAAACTAATACATAAAAGTGGAGTAGATAGTTTAAATAAGATATTTATTATTATTTTAAAGGGTGGCCAACAAAAGCAATAGTAAATCAGCATACCAATAATGGTTAAATTACAGAAAATAATAGTTGGATCTCAAACCTTATTGTAATGGTTGAACTAAAATTACAAAAAAAGAACTCGAAAGAATATTAAAAACAAAACGTAACAGTTTTTGAAAATCTTAAGATAGAGAAGTACAGTATTTATAACGTAAAAATGAAGTTATAATAAATACAAACTATATAAACTCACTATTATCTTTGAATCTGTGGTGCGTGATAGAGAAGGTTGCGTGTTCGATTCACGTCAGGTTCAAATCTCATATCTCATGAATTATAGCAATTTGTGGAATTACTCTTCTGCCCCTTTTTTAAAAAACAATTCTCCATTTCTTTTTTGCCCATCTCTCTTTCTTCCACACTTTTCTAAGAGTCAACTATCAAATTAGGCACCCAAGCAGAATTGAATATGTTTAATGAAACATAATTTTAAGGACACTATTAATAATACTAATTAAGAAGTCATTTTGGTTAGAAACCAAAAGGGCAAACTAATATATTGGTTTAAAATCAAATAGTAAATATCATATTAGAAATATGAGATCAACATTTTTTCTAAACCAATCCCACCTCACCTCTAATTTATCTTAATTTCCCCCTTTTTTTTAATTATTGTTTAAAGTCTAGTAGTTTCCAATCCAAAAGAAATTTCAATATCCAAATTTTCTAATAAAGAAATTTCAATATCCTTATTGTGATTTCTTTACAAGTGTACAAGAAGGATACAAGCAAACCCTACCAAAATATCAACCCTACACTTGTAATTTCTTTTTGAAAATATTAGTCAATTTATGCCCACATTCGCTCATTTGATTTTATAATATTTAATTGTATTTTTTTTATATAATTAATTTTTAAATAAATGATTACTATGTTTTGAATTCATTGTTTTTTTAAAAATCATCTCGATTACTATATAATTTATTTTATAATAATTAATTTTTTTTAGATTACAAATATCAATTTCAAAGAATAAAAATAAATTAATATCAAATTAAATAACTAATCATACCACCGACTCATTTTATATAATAGTTCTTTAAATGAATAGATTATAACTTACCGTGGTAAATTATTTATACAATAATTTTGATGGTAATGGTGGAGAGAGTGATCCATTTATGGAAGTTGAGATGTCATTGTCAAGTTCCCATATTCATTTTTTTAATAAAAAAATCCCATATATATATATATATTTACTTTTTTCTTTATGGAGTGAATCACTTTACAGTTGTTAATTCTTCTCTTAACCTAGAATTGTAAAAAAAAGAAAAAAAAAAGAAAAAAAAAGTTTAATTTTGGACGTTATCATAGGTTGACACTACTTTATCTAATGAAGGTTCTAAAACCCATTTTCAATACCTTTTTCCATGGAATTTGAATGTGTGTCAATCAAGTATTGATTGAGGAACACATCATGCTCGGATTTTTTGTAGCCAAGGTAAAAAAAAAAAAATGGCGAAAATGGGTCAAAATCCCAAAATATTTGCAAACTGGGGACCCACGCGACCAGACGGCATGGCACGTGGCCGTTTAATCTAAACTAAACGGCCATGCATTAAAAAAAAATAATAATAATAAAAAAAAATAAAATAAAAAAAGGTCGCGTGTCTGGGAAACACGCGACCAAAAAAAAAAATTTTGGGGAAAAAATCTTTGTTATTTTCCTTAAATTTTTCCTATTTGATTGGAAAAAAATCTTGTTAATATGAGATTAAATAATAATTGATTAAAAATAAAAAATAACTTCTCAACTTATAGAATTAGGAATTGAAAATTAAGCATATATTAGGAATTAAAAATTAATTTCATCATCAATTTAGTCAACATTATGTTATATACCAAACTACTTTGTTGTTGTAATTACTAACGATG
>JBBMEF010000018.1:136106-167152 GCA_037832685.1 Sicyos baderoa | reverse complement strand
TGGGACCCACGCGACCTAAAAAAAAAGGTGTCGCGTGGCTCCCACCCACGCGATGCCCCCAGTTTGCAAATATTTTGGGGTTTTGACCCATTTTTGCTTTTTTTTTTTTTTTGACCCTTGGTTACAAAAAATCCCATCATGCTCTATCAATTTTTTTTTCTTTTCTTTTTTTTTTCCTCTAATTGTTATGGTAACATTTTATAGTTTAATTGTAGTGATCGATGATATTTTAAATGAAGGAAGATTTAGATGGGAACTAGACTGCATCCATCACATATGTCACTTATTTAACATTTCTTTAAAGACTACATAAAAAGAAAAAAAAAATTATGAAAAAAAGAAAATGTAATTTATGGTTCTTAAGAAATGACATATGTGATAGGTGCAGCTTCATTCAATTCTTCCTTTTCAAAATTATTGTAATTTTGTTCATCTTTTGTTTGAAAAAGGAATTTTGTTCATTTGGCACCAAAGATAAAGATAACCCATTTTGCTAGATTAATATTTTATAAATCTTTTAATTATTATTATTATTATTATTTTGAAAATAAATTATTTTTCATAACTAATTAGTTCATTATAAATTGAAACGTTATTACGGCAAACTAGTGGAGCTCTAAAATGTGTTCTAAAATAATACAATATATATTTTTAAAAAAGATGATATTTGGTTGGTAGTGGAATAAAATGAGGTCAAAGTCTAAAGATTTTCCTCAAAGCACACAGTTTTTTGTTTTGGGAGTTTCCACAATTTTTTTCTAGCAGCACCCACTGGATCACATGATGATGAAGTCTTGAAGAAAAAAATGAAGATTTATAAACCGTTTATTATTTTCCCTGAGAAATAATATCGATTACAATATTTATTAATATTATGTTTTTTTTTTTTTTTTTTTTTTGGTATCAAAGCTTATCGTATTTAGAGAGCTCAGTGCGTTGGAGAGTCACCAAAGGACGGCAGGAATATAAAAAAAAAAAAAAGCACACCTAACCCCATTTTATGCAAACCTAGATTTTCAAATTTGTTTTATGTACAAATTATATTTTATATTTTTTTTTTTTTTTTAATTCAACCCTAAATAAGATTGGGAGATTAGAAACCGTATCAGATCATACACCAAGATAAATTTTGACAAAAATTCATTTTTGTTTTTAATTTTCTATTAAATTTCACAAATATATATTTTAAATATCAAATTTCAAAAATCTCCTAGTAAATCTTAAATAATATTTAATAAATTATAGAGAATATTTAATATTCAAATTTAACAAATCTCTTATATATATATATATATATATATACCATATTTATTCCTAGCACACAATGTCACCAAAACTCTGTTTTTTTTACATAAAGTATTCTAGTTTGTATCTCTTATATATATATATATATAAAACATTACGACCAACATTAATAATAGATGTATATTCAATGTTTGAATTCTTCATGTCCAATAGGCCATCTTTAAAATTAATTGTAGTTCAATATAAAAACAACTCTATATAATATATCAAAATTATCTAGTTCTTTAACTAATATTATGTAAAAAGATCTAATTATCTAATCCCTTACCATAGTAATTGATATTTTGTTTCTAATGAATTATGTTCGGATTGGCATTCTATATTGATGTAAGAGACTATTCTTTATATCAAAATGATTTTTAGAATTATAGAGACTAATTAAGAAGGAAAAAGATATGTAAATACTAACAAAAAAAAAGAAAAAAAAAAAAAGAAAAGGAAATTAAGGCATACAAACCTTGAGTCTATTGTTTAATTAATTAGAATAATTGAATGATGGATGATAGTGCGTTACAACCAAACACAAAGCGATGGCTCTTTGGTGGGTGTTATGGTAATCCATTTAGAGTACTCTTTGATTTTGACTCCACAATTGTGTGTGTATCTTCCCAAAAAGAAAAATGGTTTGGTAGAATTTCCTATTGATATATCCATTAATATTTTTGAAATTTGAAAAATATATTCTCATTGTATCATCACTTGGATAAAACAAAACACACACACTATTCCATTTCTTAAGCCTCTACCCTTGCATAGTGTTGCATAAAATGTAAACCATACGGGGATTGGAAATCCATCGTGTGGTAGCTCAATTGGTCATAGAACATCCTGAAACCCATAATTTGATGGGTTCAAATCTTATGGTGGCCACCTACCTAGAAATTAATTTCAAATAAATTATATCTCTATTCATGTTCCCATTTAGTTCACAATTGTTTTCCGATCCACTCTCCATTTCCCACCTAATCAGAGATTCCCCATTTTATCAAGGGTGAATCGTTCTTATAGGTCTCTACGGAAAAAATAGATATCTCTAATATTACTCCGTGTATAATTGAAATGAAAAGAAAATCAATTTATAACATATTATTTGTTAAAGATTTATGTCACTCGTCTTTTGAGGACGATTTTGTTAATAAAGACGGGAAATTTCTAAGATATACTAATATTTGATTGTCTCAAATTCGAAACCAACAAATGAGGTTAATTGTAAAAAAAGTTGTTGTCTTTTGAATTCAAGTCTTAGAAAGAAGGCAAATACTCCATATATATATATATATAGTGAAACCAACTATTAAGTTAAATGAATGTCTACATAAATAGATTGTTTCGATTTTTTTGTGGTAAAAAACAAATTATGCATGTGGCTTATTAAAATTAGGTCACATTAACTAACTTAAACATAGTTTAATATAAGCATAAATCAATGTATATTTCTCAACCCTATTTTAAAGTTGAAATCTCTACCATAATTAAGTGAGGCTTCATAAAAATCTTGAAGAAATATTGAATCTCACCAAACTCTTTTCAAACTCAAGTCCAACTTTTTGTGCTTTATGTTCCATTGGGCATTATAGTGGGATTATGCATCAGCAAAGGACAGTTGTGAGCAAACTTGGATGATTATTTCTTGCTGATTATTTCATTCAAAATAAGCATTATGCACTTTTATTTGGGTTTTGATAATGGGATTCTCCCAAACCCTTTTAGTGTATGCAGCCCAAGGCTACTACATGAAAAAGTAGCCCATTAGCCTCAGCAAATTCCTACCTTTTTCTTAAAAATAAAAAATATTGGCTAAAATCCCATCAAGTTGACACCTCAAAGATCTCACACACCTATAAATAAAGTGCCTCTCAATCCAAATCTTCCCAACAAATCTCATCTTTTCTCTCAATTATTCTTTGAGATTTTTCACAAATAATTTTGGTTTTGAGCCCAATGGAACTAATCTCATTTAAATGTGGCTTTCTTGCTTGCCTTTTGGTTGTGCTTTTGCCTATGTTGTGCTCCTCTCAAGATTATTTTGTTCCCTCTAGAGCCACTTATTATGGCAGCCCTGATTGCTATGGAACCCCATGTAGGCCAATTCGAAATTTATCTTTGATTTACAATCTTTGTTACGGTTTTTCTTTTTTATATATATGTGAGTGTTTGAGTTAGTTTACCTACCTCTAAACTATTTTTACTAGATTACAAATGTCTGAATCTTATAGTATTTGATTGCTAAAAAAACTAGTTGAAAATTAATTAATAAATAACTATCAAGAATTGAATCCAAATTTTTTTAATTTTCTAAAAACACTTTTGACAACTAGGTCAACTCAATTTTTGTTATGAGTTTTGACTAAATATGTAAGGCTAATCTTTCTCGACAACGAAGAGTGAGTTTAGGATGAGATTTTAATAGTATATAATGTTTTCGAATTCGTTAGAACTCCATGTTGGTCGTCGTGCAATTTTTTTTTTTTCTCTAAGGATTGGTAATTAGATGTGATTAATGTCATTTTTTTTTATGTACTAAATATGTTTGGTTGATGATAATATTTTTCAGCTGGGGCTTGTGGATTTGGTGAATTTGGAAGGACTGTCAATGATGGCAATGTGGCTGCAGTTTCCAATCTCTATAGGAATGGTTCTGGTTGTGGTGCATGTTACCAGGTATATTCACATTTTACCTTAAAAATTACAAAATAACCCATATTTATAAAGTTATAAAAACCATGATGAGGTGGAGCTCATTTATTAGATAATCTTGTTTGGTTAGTTATAGAGAATTCCACTTCGATAAAAAGGAATATATTAGAATGATTACAAAAGTTAAAACAAAAAATGATTGTACCCACAAAAGAATTGATATTTTTATGCAACTAGTTCATTTTTCGAAAACTGACTTTTTAAAACAAAAAAGGGCAAAGTTGTTCGAAGGAATATCTTAAAATTCGTAGTCTCAACCAATTGAGCAACCGAGAAAATTACATTCGAAATTGGTTGAGGTTACGAATTTTCATTTGGTCGTCTCTAATTTGAGATTGTTAGGAACCGTTTAAATTAGAAAAATCTTTAATATACATGGACTATAGCTTAGAGATAGGTTGGTAGTATTTTGATTATAGGAGAGCGAAGTTTCGATTTCTAGATTTTTAAAAAAGAAAATGCTGTTTTAACAATGTGCCAAAAGGTTTAATTTTTAAAATAACCCACTTGCTAATTAATTAGTATTAGAATTGGTTCTTCCCCTAACTTTGTAGTTTAATGTTAATGATTCAGGTTAGGTGCACAAATCCAAAATATTGTAGTAATAGTGGAGCCTATGTAGTGGTGACTGACCATGGTGAAGGGGATTACACTGACTTTATCATGAGCCCAAGAGCCTATGTAAATTTGGCTCATCCAAACACAGCCTTGGAATTGTTCTCTTATGGTGTGGTTGATGTTGAATTCAGAAGGGTTTCTTGCCTATACCCTGATTACAACACTATCAAGTTTAAGGTTCATGAGCATAGTAAGTTTCCCGACTACTTAGCCATTGTCGTCATCTATGTCGCGGGTAAAAACGACATCACTGCCGTTGAACTCTGGCAGGTAATTCCTCAAGTTCATTTAATTTAACAAGCCACTCATAAATTATGGAGTTTGTTACCATCGCACTCTTGAACTTTTAATTTAATTAATTAGTCTATTGAACTTTGTTGAGTGGCTTGCAATCACACCCTTAAACTTTTAATTTAATCAATCAATCTCGTGTACCTCTACATACTTTTGTAATGTATGATGTATGGTTTTCCAAACAAAAAAGCAACCTTTCTACTTTGTTTAGTGTTGCAACTAACTTTCTCAATTTTATTAATGTTACAATCACATCTTTAAAATTTTAATTTGATCAATCAATTGCCTATGGTAGTTTGTTAAGTATTTCAATCAGCCTCCTAAACTTTATTCAATATTGTTGTTATCACCCCTTAAAACTCTTAATTTGACCAATCAACCTCTTGAACGAGGGACTAACTGCAACAATAAACATAAAGTTGAAGAGACTGATTTATCAAATTAAAAGTTTAAAGATGCGATTGTAACACTTAAACGTACTTAAGATCAAATAACCTTACAACTTGTTATCGAACGATTGCTTACAAAATAATTAGGGTTTGGTGTGCGCGGTTTGATGTAGGAGGATTGCAAGGAATGGAAAGGGATGAGGAGAGCTCATGGGGCTGTTTGGGACATGGCCAACCCACCAAAAGGAGACATGAAATTGAGGTTTCAAGTGAGTGGAAGTGTGGGATATGCAAGATGGGTGGTGGCATCCAATGCCCTCCCAAGTTATTGGAGGGCAGGAGTTACTTATGACACAGACATTCACCTCTACTAATAAGGGCTAATTTCTTATAATTACAAACCCAAACAACCCTTCATTATCATGCATTAATATCAAAATTAGGAGAAATATTAATCATTAGCATATATATTAAGTTGTGATTTTGCTTTTGGTTTCTATATTAGTATTGTATTGGTTGGGTGGTGCAATGTGTTGTAGTGTTTGTTGTAATGCCCAATGATATGATTTGGGAATGTTATAAATTAGAAAGAAAAATATGGAATAAATTTTCACTTTTGTTTATGTTTTCTTTTTCCATAGGTCTTTTAATTTTGTCTTTTCTTTTGGGAGCGTTTTGCACTTTGTAATATTTTGTTTATCTTTTTTCTTTATAATTCAATAGTTGTGAGAGATGAAAGATCATTCTTTGTCTAAATTGTAAACGAAAATTAGGAACTTTCTTTTTTTTTCTTTTTTTTTTTTTTTAAAAAAAAACTTAAATTTTCATTAGAATATTGGACAAAAAGTGTCCACATGACCATATCTTAAACAATTACCAATAATAATAAAATTTGTCTTAATCTAATCCGATCAAATAACGTTGTGTCATGTCAACTTTTATTCCAAAAATTTAATATATATATATTATATAATAATAATGAAATAATTGTCTCTATATATAGAGAGAGAGAATTATTTCATTCCTAACAAAAAAAAAAAAAAGAAAGTTCTCATTAATAGAATTCAAATAAATAATAGAATTATTCTATCCCTAATTAAATTCTTATCATTGATAAAAATTCTTGTATTATATAAAAATTATTTTAAAAATTATACTACAAATATAAATATAGAAGAGAATATTAATGTAACGTAACTATTTATACTGACTTGGAAAGAGTTTTTGGGCTTAGTCGGTAATGTATCTATAAAAAAATAAAACATTTTTACTTATTTTTCATTTTTTTTCTTTGTTTTTCGGCTTAGTCGGTAATTGTTGAATTTAAAATTAAATATTAGAAATTAGAAAAAGAAAGTAGCGCATCGAATTTGAGGATGGCCGTTAATTTCAACAGAATGGCGGGAAAGCCCTAAAACGCTAAGCGCTCTGAAAACCCTTTCAAATCCCCAATCTCCGATTTCAAATCCCCAATCTCCGATTTCACCAACAAAACTTCTTTTTCTTTCAATTTTCGAAAAATTTGGTATCACTACGCCATGAATTTCCCCAGAAGATACGTATTCAGCTTCGACCAGCACGGCGCCACGCTCGACTGGGTGCCGAACGAGGGCCGAGGAGCGGCGATCCGATTGACCGCTTAATCGAAGATTCAAAATGGGCGAATTCGTGTATGGGCTCTGTTATGTTATCATCTGGTAAGATTTATGAAAATTGTGGTGCGATTTGGTCTATTTTTCAGTAATTGAAGAAATCAAAACTTAGGGTTCCGATTTTGGGCTGAAACAAATTGGGGGTTTCGGGAGTAAATTTAATTTTGAAGGGTTTTGAAATTTCTGATGCTGATTTTAGTCGAGACTTGCGAACTGAAGGGAGATGTGATTTGGAAGCTCCTAGATTAATTTAAAGTTTTCTTGAAATAGAAATTCCAACTAATTGTCTTTTTTTTGTTGATGGGTCTGAATGGGATGATTTCTTGGATCAACCTAAAATTTTGGGTTGATCAATTGGTCGTGTGCTCGAGCAAACTCAACCCATGGATTTTTGAGTTTAGTTAGGTTATTTGAATTGAACTCATCTCTTTATTTGATTCAAACCCAAGATGCCCTCTCTATCAACATACTTAAAACATATATTGTTAATTAATCTTGCACACATATATTATTATTATTAGTTCGGGTTGGTTTGAATTGAACAAGTCAAAAACTGGTCATTCAAGAACCGATTCTACCCAATGAAAATTATAAAATTATAATCCAACTCGACCAAAGAAAATTATAACTCAACCAAACTCTTACAATTTAGGTTGGGTAGTTCGGGAGCTTGGGTTTTTCGTTTTTTTATACACCCATAGTATAACCATGTAGTTCCTTGGAAAATTGACTACTTTTTTCTGTTATCGGAGTAGCTGCTCTAGGCTTCTCTTTTTTCTGGAAATTCTATTGGAATCCTCTTTGCTGATTGTCCTGTAAGAGGTGGAAATTTATTATATAATCCTGTTTCTTGTATTGCAAATATTATTAATGAACTTATTCTTGAAACCCAGAAGGTAAATTTTGTGGATGTTGTAAATTACTAAATTGTGTTAGATAGAGGTTTTGTTGTTTACTCATGGTTCAGTAGGGAGCTTGTTTGTGTTTGTAATAGAGACTCTTGGATTATGTTGTTTTCGGCATTACAGATATAACTTACTTGAGTCCCCGAGGGGTGGTGCGGTGGTCGAAAATTTGAGTTTTGAAGGTGTGCTCCCCTCAATATACCTTTGGTTTGAGACTCATTTGTGACACTAATTTGTAGACACCTTTTGTATCTCAATTCTTTCGATGTCTCCCAATGCTTGGCCTAGAGACGAATGTGGTTACTCCGATAGTAGAGTGAAGTTCTAATTTTTTGGTTTCCAAAAAATATTTATAACTTACTTGAAAAACTCTGAATGAGTGATTTTTGTAATTTTGTTAGGTGTTATTATTTTGAACTGAAAGACCCTTTTTGTAAAGTTAGTTCTTTGGTGTACTCTCTTTTTTATGCTTTTGTGTATCCTCCTCTTATCTTTCAATGAAAGTTTGGTTAGAAAAAATGTGGATTTTGCAAATTATTAGATTGAGATTATGTGCTCATTGTTCTGTATGGAGCTTGTATATGTTGAATTGAGATGGAGTTTCTTAGATTATGTCCTTGAAAATATTTTCAATGAACTTATTTTGAAAACCCCAGAAGAGGAGATTTGTGTATTTTTTGCAAATGATTGGATAAAGATTATGTTGTTTGCTCATTGTCCTGTATGGATCTTGTAAGTGGAGGGGAGATAGGGATTTTTAGATTATGTTGTTTCTTCTGCATTACAAAATATATTCTCAGTGACCTTTTTATTTTAATAACGGAAAATCAGGACTTCGCTCCACAACATATTCGAAGGAATCTACGCTTGTCTTAAGGCTTCCAGATCAGAGAGACAATAAAAGGTTTTACAATGAAGCTCACTCGTAGGTTTTGAACCTAAGACCTCCAAAGGAGCATACCAGACACTTCAACAATCTACCAATAAGCTTATTTGAAACCCCAAAAGAGGAGAGGGTAGATTTATATGTTATATTGAGATTATTCAGTTTCCTTGTCCTAAACAGACAGGACTAAGAAAAAGATAACTTATGAAGAAAGCAATAATGGAAATCTTGTAGAATGGAGTAAGAACAACTGTGGGACAATTAAATAGGAAAGTCAGAATAAAAGGAGAGAAGAAAAGAACAATAATGTTTAGTGCATGTGAATGGAAGTTTCCTATAGCACTTTCATTTGGGAATTCAGCTAAATTTGTGATAAAAGAAATAATTGGGTATGAGCCATTCCATTTGTTTACTATAATCTCTTTCATAATATTTAGAGGGTAATTTAAAAGGCCATAGAAATCAACATTATATTAGTTTTAATGGGTGCCTTGTGAGTGTCAAAATCAAAGTCTACCTTCATATTTCAATATGGAACTTATATTTTGGCCAAACAAGCAAATTTTGATTTGTGGTTAAATCTACGGATGGAAATAATCATAAATAACAATATTTTGTTTTTAAAAAAATGAAAAAAAGAAGAAAATTTTACACCATCCATAAAACTTCCATCTAATTATTTATTTTTTTTTTTTTTGTCTTGAACAATTTCAACCTAATTAGAGCTTTTCCATCTAATTATTTCAATCTCATTTTTTTTAAAATATTGCTTGTACCAACTTACACTTATCTCAACTATTTTCATATGAATAGATTTTAATCCTACAATATTTAATTGTCAAAAAAATCGATAGAAAATTAATTCTTAAATAGGAATTCTGCCAAAACTCCTCCCTAGGAATACAAAGATCTTGTAAATATCAATTCTTGAAATACATAATACTCAAGTATATGTATATTACAAATCTATTGTTAATTTATACAAAATTTTCATCCAAGTTCATGTTTCCATCATTCAAACTACAAAGGGTAAAGTGAAAAACGAAAAACGCCATTCGACCTTCTTTACCAACTTTTCTTTAACAATGCAAACCATGCGAGTCCCGGCCTAGCTAATAGCAGTAGGCACAGCACAGTTGTTATGAATGGAAAATGCAGTTGTTAGTGATGAACAATATTTGGGTGAACTGAGCTACTACATGTGCTCGCCTGCCTACCACCCGAATGAGAAGTTGGGTGAAGGAGCTCGGCCTGTGGGAACGAACTATTTGACCGCACATCGAGCAACAAATCTTGATCCGAACTTTCTTCGATGAATTGTAAGGATTCAAGCATGAGGGAGCTTCCATCAGAAGGCAAGGCAAATAAACTTCTAGGACTGAAGCAAGACCCATCATTCTCTCCAGGATCCTTATTTTCCTTCATTACCTTGGGGCTCTTCATGATAGTCTTGACCTCTAAAGAAGGAAAATATATACTCAGTACAGTTGAAAAACGACCCGACTACGAATTAAAACACGATAGCATTCATGTAAAAAAGTCTGCAACAGATCAAAAATCTGTTTGTGTATCGACAAAATCATCTATACGAGCTTTTAAACCGCAATCCAGTTTCGGACAAAAGGGGTGTTTCTTAATTTTACTATGCAGACCAGCCATCACTAAGATGATGCTCAAAGTTTGTATTATATGTCATTTAAAGCCAAGTTAAGAAGAAACAAGTTTTATCATCCTACAAACTGAGAAGAACAAGCATTTTAATTTAACCATACAAAGAAGGGGGGAGAAGAAACAATCATCTAAGCGAGTTAACAGCATTCACTAGACAATTTTCTGTTTTACCTGGAGCATTTTGATTGTAGCTCTCACGCAATCGCTTCACGTTCACAAAGTTACTTGACACCGAGGCGCTGGCATTGGAAAGAAAAGATCCTTTGCAACCGTTTTTACTTTTCTACAGGCAGACACCATACTTGGTTAAAATGTATATTGATTTTTTTTTTTTTGGATAGGAATGCATATTCAAAATATTCTTCATCGCATTCTCATCGAACAAAAACCTAATCATTATAAAATCAGCCCTAACCTTCAGTTGATGATAGTGCTCGACCCATTTGGATTTTGACGAGTTACACAGTACAAGCCTTTTCAGAGTCTTGCAGTCTTCAATCATTGTCCCAAGGAAGGAGACGTCGAAAACGCCCTCCCCGAGCAGTTGCTGGTAGGATGTTAAATTCTCCTTGAAAGAAGGGCTATCAAACATGCTCTTGAGGCTGCAAATAAGACAACACAAGCATCTAACATGTGATTTTCTTGAATCATTCCCAGTTCTAATTTTATGTAGCATGGTAATCTAGTGTGAGTAAACTGATAATGTACTCTATTAGACTCAAGTCAAACATTAAATATGCATAAACATCCTTTGCATCGCTCGTATTAGGAAGCGATCACAAGTCAATCACATGGTATGCTAAAATGGAGAATCCCTATTTTTTTTCACAAATGAGGCCCATGTGCCGTTAAATGAAGTTGCCCTCCTGAGCTATTGCCTTTTTTTTACCCTGTGTGTGGTGTTGGGTAGGGAGGAAAGAAGAGAATTGATTGATTCTTACGTCTCGGGATGTTTGGCGATATCAACCTGTGGTAGATACTTCATTAATTGCTCTTGTTCTTCATTTGTTAGTTGTTTCGCAAACTCTCCGAAGTTTATAATGTCCTAGACACAAAAACGGAATACATTTGCACTAAGAACAAAATGCTCAATCATTATCAAACAAGCAGCGGATACGTAAATATTTATCATATTTTTCAAGACCAGAATGGATATGAATAGAATTTATGAGAAAAGTAAGATCATTGGATGGCAAAAAGAAAAGGCACCACAAGCTTAGCTTATCATTAAATAGAATTTATGAGAACTAACTGTTGAACTTTCAAATCAAGTAATGGTATTAACAAAAACAAAGTGACACAAAATCATGTAATCATGATACCTAAGACCTCATTTAATAACCATATACTTTTTTTGATATCTTTGACTGTCCGGGCTAGCTTGCGCGCACCTCGATTAATTTTATGGGACATTCCACTTGACCTTACAACATTTGGATGTCAAGGAAACCCGTAGGAAATTAATCCTAGGTAGGTGGCCACCATGAATTGAACCCATCACTTTAAGCACTCCAAGGCCCTCTTTGACCACTAGACCACTCCATGATGGTTTTTTGTTTATAGTTTTTGTTTTTGAAATTTAAGCCTACAACAACTCCCTTACCACATGTTTTTTCTTACTTAGATATCTACATCCTACCTTTATTCTTAGAAACCAAACCAAAATTTGGAAAGAAAAAAAAAAAGCTTCCAAAAACTTGTTTTTGTTTTTGAAATTTGGTTAGCATTCACATACTTTCTTAAGAAATGAGGGATATATGTTAGGAAAGATGGAATACATTGTAGGCAATTTGAGTAAAAATAAGCTTAAATTTCAAAAACAAAAAACAAAAAACCAAATAGTTGTCAAACGGGGCCGTGTTGAGGATTCTACATTGGACTATTGAGGATCCCTCACAACCTTTATAAGAAAGGTGAGCTACTTTACTCCTCTCTTTGTCAAATGATTTTGAGTTGGAACCTCATACTAACCTATTAAGTGTTATCAGAGTCATATTCCCGACTTAGTCTTGACCACTAAAATCCCTAATATCGAATAAAAAAGGTAGTGAGCCTCAATGACATCTTCATAATTTGCCATTAGTAAAATTTGTGGTTGAGGTTTAAAACAAGAAATGCTCCTAGTAAGGAGTGACTAGGTAAAAAATGCTCAAATGTAACTCAGTAAGATGACTACTTGAGGGGAGACTCAGCGGTACTTTCTTCGAATGGAGGATATTGGGAATTTCGACCATTGTTCCACATCGACTAGATAAGGTGATAATCATAGGTTTACAAGTGAGAGACAACATCTTCATTGGTATGAGGCCTTTTGAGTGATGACCAAAACAAAGTCATAAGAGCTTATACCCAAACTGAATAATATCATACCAATGTAGAGATCCATAAAGATTGTTGTTCAAACACTTAGCTTCAAAGTGATTTTATGATGGAATCAAGCAAGAAGCTAAAAAACGCAACTTACATTTATATCTACATCACATAAGGGCGAGTTATGGCTTCCTAGAATTTGTAAACTTTCATGATGAGAGTAGTCCCTGCAATTTCAAGAGAAAAAGAATGATGATTGGTCTGCAATGTTATCGGCATGAAATTTCACTTTTTGTTATAATCGGGAATCAAAGTTTTGCCTCATTGCATACCCGAAGCATGAAATTACACATTTTCATAATAACTCAAATAAACTTCAGATTGTATTGCATTACACTATTTTAGATTATTTTCTTTCTTTGTTCCCTTTTCACTGAAATCATGATGGATTCTACCACCTATCAGAGTTTTCCATTTGGAAAAGAACAGGGACAGTCCACATTATCTGCACCTCACATATTTAGATTGTCTTATGCCTTTTCCTTTGTTTTTTTTTTCAAATCATTTTGTTGAGTTTTTGGCACCCATCAATTTAACAATTATGGGGAATTTTCAATTTTTTAAAGTAGTTTGGAACTACCTTTTAATTTGTCCTTGTTGTAGTCCTGATCCAAAAGGGTTCTTCATCTTTCCAATCCTAGATGTTGGAAAATTCATACCCTTGTTTTCACTACATACAACAACAGTTGCAGAGTGGGGGGAATACACCTCATTTACCAAGTATTGCTTGTTATCAACTGAAACCGAGCTAGCTTCAGATTCCTCTTCTCGAGCTATTGAGCTTGGATGCCTAATGAGAATGCTACCATGACCTATCTCAACAGACACCATAGGTTTTTCATTCTCAAAAAGCAGATCATCCTCAGAAGCTTCGGAGAAATAGGAAGATCTCTGCTCGCGTAAAATACTATATAGATCTTTAGTTAGTTTTTCGACTGAGGATTGCTTTGGACGATTCACGCAGGTCCTCTTCTTGGAAGGCACCATGGACTCCCACACTATTGACTGAGCTGGACCTTAAGATTACCAAATGGTAGAAGATTACAGTCAGAATCACAAAACACATTCACAAATATGCAAAAGTAGAACACAATCCCTTGTTCTAACTCGACTAAAGAGACGAAGACACATCGAGAAAAAAAAAAAAGGAGAGAGAGTTTGAAGAATTAAGTTGATGAAAAACATTCAGTATTTAACTAAAATGAATAGTTTAAGATAGAAAGACTTAGGTAGAACTTTCCAACATGTGTGAATCCTGATTCTTTCTAGAAGAGCTATAACACTGAATGAAGTATATTTAGTAATACAATCCTTGGAAAAGAAATTTATCTTACTTTTTTAGCCACTCAATCACTACTGAGTACCGACTACCGAGTTCACCTTTACTATTGGGTTATAAAAGCATTTCCCAAAAAGTTTGATCCATGACTTTCATATCATTGATGAGAAGGAAAATAGCAGATTCCTACGCATTAGACTCTTATGCTTCCTACATGTTACTACTTGCTTAGAAATTACGATCAACTTGCAACAAGAGATTACTTTTAAGGTTGAGTTGACAAAAAAAAATGATGCAAGGATGAAAAATGAAAGCTATTATAATGTTTAAGGAATTAAGTTATAATAATTAAGAAGAAGAATTTGAGTGGAAGGTTTCTAAGAAGTTCTACTAATAATCAAGAGTTGATTTCAGTGTTTTAACCTGTCAAATCACTAGCATCCACGCTGCTGAAATGGGCACAGCTCTCAGGATTAGATATGGCCGATCCGGAACTCGATCTGTTGCTTGTGTCTTCATCCACTACTCTAAAGTAACCCTGGTTTTGATCAGGAATCCACCCAATGGATGCATCTGCTGGTTGCAGCTTTCTTTTTAGCTGTTTCACTTCTTTGTGTTTATTTAGTGAAATGCTCTTCACCCTGGAAACCCTGTGATCTTCATATTCATCGGGATCAGCTCGGGCATGCAAAGGGGTATAGTTTGTAAGTGTTCCTTTTGTCCTCCATCGAGATCCACATGCGTTGCATAATACTGGTTTATCGGGAGGCCCATTGCGCCAAAGAGGAGTGCCTGTTCCAGCACTTAGACATTAGATACTTGGAAGTTAAGATTGATGTGCAAGTACAGAAGATTCACAATGTAATAATCAATTAAATTACCTAAACTAGCAATCAATGAAACTGCATAACTTTCCATACAACAAAGCAATGAACAAGAGTGAACAACATTGCCTCATAAAAATGCCAATAAGAATATTCATTGCATTTGCAGCAAGTGATTTACAAGTTGGTATCTCAAGTCACTACCAAAGATCACATTGTACTGTATACCGTATACATTGAGCAGTTGCAAACAAATTTGATCAAGACCAATTGACATGAGGTAAACCATAGATGTGAGCAATGTTCATGAATGACACTTGATACTTAGAGAATTTCAAACATTTTCCAATTAGAGAAATAAACATGGAAGACTTGAGCCATGGAAAATATGTTTATGAACTACCTGCGTTAGAAAATATAGTCCCAAGTTCAACCATGGAGAAAGTAATATTAGAACAATAGAGATTGCTTTGAAACTGATTTTTCCACTAGCAATATTCATCTGATTTTCATAAAAACCCAAAGTCCAAGAACTAGAATGCTTCAAACAATTAAAGAACCAACAAGAATAATATTAAACAGAAGCCGACACAAAGCCACCGGGACTTGCCAAGTCCAAATCTTATTTTGAGTTCAACAACTAGGGTGGGGGAATTCGAACCCATGGTTATGACATCTTGGTTCATGGACACGCGCTTATGTCGCTAAGCTATTTTTCTTGTTGGCCTCGCTAAGTCCAATTCAGAAAGCTAAATGATGAGATGAATCACACATGGTGTATATATGCCTTTAATTACAATATGAAGTCATCTGCTAGAAAGAATTCAGAAACACCCAACTCAGTACAAATCTTAAGCTCGGTGGATCAATGCACCAGTCAATTACAAGAATATTGGTTTATGAATGAATAAGAGACATAATTGCATCAACTCCTGAGGAAATTCAGCTCAGAAAACCCCAAACAAAATAAACATAAGGGAAACATTCAAGCACTTATAATTCAGATAGCAATATACATATCTTAGATTGAATTTTGTCTTCTTTATAAAATTCTCTCCTATTTCACAAACTCAATGATGAATTTAAACATCAAAGAAACAAGAGCATTGGCAGAACAAAATCTTTTAGAAACCAAGCTGAAAAACCAACAATCTTTTGCAAAAAATTCCAGAGAAATCAAACAAAAAACAGAACAAAAAAACAAAACAAAATACACAAAATGGAGGAACAAGAACTCACTTGTAACTCCACAGTGACAACAGGGTCCCTGCTTTCCCATATCACTCTCTCTTCCTTAATTTGTTCTTTTTCCTCTTTATTTAAATATTCGGTTCAAGAGCAAAAAAGAAAATTCGAAGAAACTTTGACTTGAATACCTTATTAATTCACAAGGGGAAAAAATCAAGAAAATTATGAAATATGATTGTTTTTGCAACTGGGTTTCGAGAAAAGGATTCTCTGCAACAAACCCAGAAGAGAAAATTTGCAAAAAAGAAAGAAAACCCAACAAAACCCAGAAGAGTTCTATGTCCAAAAGTCCAAAAAAATGAGAGAAAATAGACAAAAATCAACAAGAAATGAAGAAATTGAGAAGGGTTTTTTGTGTTAAGGGTTAAGTATTAGAGAAATCCAATGGAGAGGAAAGGACCATTGAAGGAATCTCATAAATGGGTGTGGAAAAAGAATGGTGAAATGGTTGGGGGAAGAGGAGAGGGTGGGTTGAAAGAGAGGCCTTGTGACTATGTGCTAAATTCTTTAATTGTGTACAAAATATTTAAATTATAAATAATGAATAAACAACAAATTACAAGAAAAAGAAAGAAAGAGAAAAAAAAAGAGAGAAATTATTCGGCTTTGCTTTTATGTTTTGGTTTACTATTGGAAGAATTCCAAATCTTCTCAATTATACATTTATACTTTTCTTTTACATAATTGTACTTTTTTATTTTTTATTTTTTAAATTCAATAATATTTGAAGTGGTGTTTAAAATGGTTACTTCTTAATTATTAAGTCGTACATCATATTATAGAAATTACACTTTTTTTTTGGCAATAAGCTAAACGCACCCTCAGTCATATCCAACATAATGACAAAGCAGTTACATACAAGCCTAATAAACATGATATAGGGTTATCACGACATGGAATTCCCGAGTTTGTTTTCTCATTACGATGTTGCTACTCTTTCTACAATTTGGAAAAACATTTTGTAATGACTTTGACTTTTTGTGGGGTTTGTTTCTTACAGCCTCCCTTATACAAGTATCAATTTTCCAAAAAAAATCCTGAGAATCCAATAGGATAGACTTATTAAACTTCGTCAAACCAAAATCGAATAATGTGCTTTAGGGGGGTCACGCGATATGAATAAAGATGAGTGAGGTACAATACCTCACCAAAGCGAGAGGGAGAAAGAGAGAGACATAAAACAGCTCATATAGGACAATCTCTTATCCTGAAATAACCAAAAATTCCATCGACTAAACCTACCTTTTTTAAAAGAAAAATCAAATAGCTTCCTAAAGGAAAGAAGCAACAAAAAAGGACATAGATAAACTACTAGAGTTAACTTAAAAAGCATAAAACTAACATAAAATAAACCTACAAATTGATTAATTCCAATCCAATTAGAAATTAAGATGAATAGAAGAAATCCTTAAGCACAATAATCAAAAGAAGCCTAAGAAAGAAAGAGAGGTTGGAACATAACATAAAGAACCCTTAAACCATCCAACAGAATCGGCTGGCTCAAATAAATCCAAGGTTTGATTCGTAGACTAAACTAGTTCAAATGAACCATTCGGTTCACCCTAAACCAACTTGGTCAACTAAATTGAGGAATTGGTTTAGGATGAGGTTCGAAAGGTCCAATGCTCATTGGCAACGACAAGCCCTCTTGGACTATCCTACTTGAGACTCTTGATAAGGAAGAACCCTTTTCCCACTCTAAGGACAAAGTCTCTCTGACCAAGGGCTTGTCCTTGGGTTTCTAAAGACTAGGCCTCCTTAGGATTATTATGCTATGTTTTTTTTTTTTTTTTTTTTTTTTTTTTTTTTTTTTTTTTTTTTTTTTTTTTTTTCTACTGAAATGTAGAGTTTTATATTTAATTTGATTGTGGACTTTTTCAGCTTTCCATGTCTGAAGTCCTTGCTAAATTTTCAAAACCCCACAACTATTTTGTTATTTGCCAAAAATATCCTCAGAATACAGGAAAAAAATATATTAAATAATAAATATTAAATATGGTTTGAAATTGTTCACTTTTATGAGGAGGCCAAAAAATTAGTTTTATTTGCGGAAGAAAACAGAGGGGTTTTTATTGTTTTTTTTTCCTTTATTTATTTATTTATTTGTTTGTTTTACATAAATTGATTAAGACTTTTAAGACTTCAGGATACGACATGTCCTTTGGTATGGGCATAGCAAGCTCTCATTTCATTATCCAATTCTGTTTTTTTATAAGATTTTTTTTAGCGTTATAAATTTAAAGATTTAAGATGAATAAAAATAATTTTTAGATTCATTGGAATAAAATACATCTAATTAAAAGTAAACTTTGCTCAATAATAATGGATAAATAACTTCAATCAAGAAATCACATGTTGAATTCTTAAATTTTGAAATTTAAAATCTTGTTTTTGTTTTAGACAATATTTATGAGTAATTTTTTATTTTAGTACAATAAAAATCATTTTGTTATGCTGTATTATTTTTCCTAAATTATTAACAAACAAAAATTAAGGACATATCTTTTATTAATTTATTTGAAAAATAAATGTGTACCTGAAAATGGTAAGTTAGGGCATTAATTTATATGTATATATTTAATGAGCCTAAATTTCTATTTAAAATATTTATGAAAATGTCAATAATTTTTTTTAGTTCAACCATATTTAGAGATGGAAGGATAATTATTAGGTACTCAGTTGTAGATAATTAGAACGAATCTTTGTTCAAGTAAAAGAAAATTTTATTGATTCAAATAAAACTTTTGAAATATTAAAGATTAAAATAATAATAATAATATAAATTTATGAAATCAAAATAATATTTAAACTGCCAATGAACTCTTACATCTACAAGTTAATTTTGAATGACTATTAAGTGAAATTAGGTTTGTTTCTTCTTATTTATGACATATTTTTTTTTCTAAATTGAAAACAATATATATTTTGGCAAAGATAGTTGAGATGAAGTTTTTTTTTTTTTTTTTTTGAATTTAAATATAAGAAAATTTAAATCTAAGATTTTTATAATATTATAAGAGTAAAGTTTTTTTTAGCGAGATTGAAAGACAAATACTTTGAATCAATTGATGATTATCTTATTATAAAAGCTAATTTATGAGATACATTGTAAAGGAGAAGCAATGCAAAATACTATGAATTTAAATGAAATGCAAAACTTAAAATTTCATTTTCCATGGTAACTTTTTGAAGGGGTCCAACTAAATCTCCATAGGTTATATGGTCCCCCATGTTACCCAAAAATCATCAAGCAATTGTTGATGGGAACATCTCAGCCGTCCATTTTGTAAAAGAAAATAAAAAGATTGAGAAATCAAGAAGGTTAGGCAAATACATACCTAAAGAAAAGTCACCAACTTAATTGCTAAGGAAAAATTAATGAAGTCAAATGATGTTTAAAAATGAAATCATTTTTTTTAAAAAAAAAAAAGAAGCCAAATTATGAAGTATTTTATAAAAACTAGTTGGTGGGATCTCAAATGTGTTATTTTTTCAGCTAAACAACAACCAAATGGAGTCTATAAATTAGGTTGATTAGATGTTAACCTTGCTCTCTTGTTTCTGGCTTCATATATACTTTGTAAGAAAAATAAAATATAGGCTTAAAAAAAGAATCTTTAATATCATTTTTTTGAATTAAAAAAATAAGAAATTAATTCGAACTATTATTTTTAAATTATTGAATCGTGTCATATATCACTAGAACTTGAAAACTTTTTTTTTTGACTTTTTAACTACTTTCTTTTTATTGAAAAGGGGTATTTTTTACATTATTATCATGATTATTGTTATTTTAATTATTATTACACCATAAATTCAACATCATTTTTGTTCTCTCTCCCTAAGAGAGAGAGTCTAGGAAAAGCTTAGTGGGCACATGGTATGAGATTAGACTCCACAATGGAGATAATATATATTATTCCTTAATTATATTTAAAGGTGCATATCTGTTTTAGAAGAGAAAATGGATAATTTTCAACACAAAAAGTATATATATATATATATATATATATATATATATATATATTAGGCCTTTTTGGTAGGATGGAAAAAGACTAATATTAGATGCGTTACTCTTGTTTCATAGTACAATATAAAAAAAAATATCGTTTAGTAGTACTTAAACTCATTCGGTTCAAATAAATTGGGTTAGTCTAATAATTTCATTGTTTGGTTGTAAATCAATTCAACACCCGTACAAGTTCAATTTCAAGAATCGGTATTTATCTCCCTCGTTAAAATGGGTAATATGGTTAAAATTGTGGATTTATTAAGAAATTTTAATTTAAAGTATCATTAAGTTTACTTATTTCGTCTCTTATTTGTTCAAATTTAGTCTATTTTAACATTAATCTTTCGGGCAGTTTGAACCACAACTTTGAAGTTATCTCGAGCATTATTATCATGTACCTCTTTTTATAAACTCTCTAAAAATTTATATTCTATGGGCCACATAGAAAAAGACGTCTCGTTCGTTCGACCACATTGAAACTGAAAATGAGTATTGTCATACTATTCGAACTCTCTTGCAGCATATATATTATTACCAGATATATCGTCTAACTCTACCAAATAAGACTTTTTTTACTATTACGTTACTTTATGAATGTTCACTTAGTTATTTCTAAATAAATATATAATTTTTTATCCCACTTTTTGTTTAATAGTTTATTGAATTGAAAAACACAAATCAATAATTTAATATTTTAGATATTAAAGAAAAATCTTATATTTAAATTTAATCGTGAATAATACTAATGAAATTTTGCTACATCACACCAGTTTAACGGTTGTTTATTTAATGAATCGATATAACATATGTGTTTCTATAGATTATATTATCAAGATTTGAACTAATATATTTTTTAATCAATATTAAAGATGTCAATGTGAAAATCTAAAAAGAAAAGAAGAAGGGTAATGAGTTAATTTTTTTCAATAATTAAAACCAACAAGTATTATTTATCTAAAAAAAAACCAACAAGCATTAAAAAGGAAAAAAAATGAATTGAAAATGACATGTATTGAAAAGGAAATGCAAGGAGAAAAAAGGTTTTTCCCCATAAAGAAAATCAATTAATGTAATGAATATATGATGTTAGGCATATGACTTTATATCTTTCTTTTTGGGCATGTTATGTGGTGAAATTTAAATTGATAATTCATCTAATTGGTTGTTATTATTTTTTATATATAGAAAATTAATATTCATTTTCCTTTTTTCTTTTGTAGTACTTATCTCTTATATATCCTATTCACTATTCTTTTTCAATATTAATTTTACCACTACATGTTAGTTGTCTGTTCTTATGATATTTACTAAGTTAAAGTTTTAAATTTATAAGATAATTAGATTATTCCAAATAGCTTACGTCAGTAAATTTATTAGCTTATAAATCACGCTCGTTTTTTTCTTCTAATTTTCTCAAGTCAAATTTGGGTCATTTTTTCAAAGAAAATCATTATTATTTATTATATAGTAGAAGGTACACATTTCTGAGTTTAAATTCATGATAAATGAAGTGTTGAGCTTTGATAACTTTTTAATTTATAATTTTTTTGTTTTTAAAAATAAAGTATACAACTACTTTCTTAATTAATTGTTTTTCTATTTTAACATTTACATTTTACCTATAATTTTAAAACTCAAACTAAAATTTGAAAATTAAAAAGATAGTTTTAAATTTTATTAAAATTAAGATTCGAGTACGTATTTAAGAGGAATGAAACTCTTTATATAAAATAAATAAATAAAGTAAAAAATAAGTTTAAAACTTAAAAAAAAAAAACGAAAAAAATGAAATAGTTAATAAACTAGATTTAATTTAATTTTTTGTAGTTGGATTTCAAGTGTAATCTGAGCAGTCAATGAAAATGAAAACATTTAGTAGTTTTCTAATTTCAAAAATAATGTTTGTGTAATTAGAATTTAGTAGTCTATAATATATATTTTTTTAATAAGATTTAGTTTTCGGACAATTTGTGGATTGAAAGAGTGAAAGGACCTAAATGCAAAATTCAAATCAACTAGAGTTTAGTACTTACTAGCATATGCATCATTTGTACGTTTGAAATATAAGGGTTTGAAATAATAATATATGCTACAAAAGTACTAATGGGAAGTAGAAAAATTATATTTAAAAAATGTAATAGTTTTTAAATGGAGATCAAATGGGTTTGTGACAGGTTGATTTCATTATTAATAGTCGGTTCAAACAAGTTCGATCTCGAAAATAGGTATTTAGCACTCCTATATTTTAGAACAATAAAAGTAAATATTTTTAAAACTAACAAGATTATAGCCTGTGACACAGTAACAAACAAAATTCACACTAAAGTATTCTCTAGAAGGGTCAAGGACTTGACTGAATGGCCATTATCTTTTTAACAGAAAAAGAAAGAAAAGAAAGAAAAAAAGTATAGAGAAACTGAAAACAACAATGACCTGTTTCACCTCATCCATTTGGATTTGGGGCAACCTTAATTTGACTAATCAGGTTAATATGTTTAAATTTTAAACAATTTTTTTTAAAAAAAAAAATGGAGCCTAAAAGGGGTAAGGAAATCAATAGTCAATAGAATTGAATCTTCACGTTTAAGAGAATGGCCAAGAGATTAAAAAAAGAAATAAAGAAAAAAAAAATAAATAAATGGTCAAGAGTCTACTTTCAACAATTCAAGAAGATGTGATCTTCAACAAGAAACATTAATGAATGAGTTTGAAGTCCTTGGGAATCCTCTCTTTTCCTTCTTAGCCTCTTCTCATGTTGTGTTCCAAAATATTTAATATGTTTTTTAAGATAAAGATGAATTCAAAGATAAGAGCTTATGGGTTTAAATATGAATGATTCTAGCATTTAATCTAAATTTATTTCCTATGTGTTCAATGACATTGTTATAGGGGAAATCCCCCGGCCCACTTAAGGCAAACCTAACAAAGCCCCATGAAGACCCAATCCATCTCGGACCGTGAACAAGACAGGCCCAAAAGCACGCGAGGACAGGTCGACCCATCGAGGGGGTCGGGCAATAACAGTCCGTGTAAAGAGAAGACCGGGCATTGCCTAACTACCAGAAGCGATCCTTAAGAAAGTATGTAAGTGTAAACTAAATTTCAGTTTTTGAAATTTAAGCTTATTTATATTCAAGTTTCCTACCATGTATTCCAACTTACCTTAAGAAAGTATGTAAATGTTAACTAAATTTCAAAAACAAAAATAAAATTTTAGAAACTACTTTTTTTTCCTCTAAATTTTGATTTTGTTTCTAAAAATATAAGTAAGATATAGATAAGCATGTAAGAAAAACCATATGGTAAGATAATTGTTGTAGGGCTTAAATTTCAAAAACAAAAAACTAAAAACAAAATGATTATCAATTGGGGCTTAGGTTTGAATATTGTTAATAAGCATCTCTCATGAAATAACAGTTCCAAACTATAATATGATATGTAGCTGGTTGAGGATCCTAACAATAACCCAAATCATTGAAATAGAAAATAACCCAAATGGGAAAGAATAGATAGCTGGTTGAGGATCCTAACATAAAGGATCGAATCCGGCGCTGTTCATAGCCGGAGAGAGGATCCTAACATAGGTCAGGGCTCTCCATTCAAATCACTATCCAAAATTAATACACCTCATCTGCAACAATGTTTACCAATTCAATTTCAAGGATGAACAATAACCCAAATGGGAAAGAAATTTATTAATAATAATAATTAAAAAAAGAAGTCAATACTCTTTTTCTTCTTTAAAAAGCTCAACCAAATTCAACTTGGCATGCGACTAAAAGAGTTTTTCTTATTCTGGCTATTCTTAATCTGACCTTTCCCTCTCTTCTCGCGAACCTAGTTATTTATCAACCATAGTGAGAAAAATGAATATAAAACTGTTATAAGCATTGCATAAGTTCAATCAGTAAATACACCTCAGTTATCACACAAGGACATTACAAGCCAAGGTCGATTACAGTCTACAAAGAGCATCTAACATTATTGTTAACAACGAGTGGCAGAGAGGCAAAAAAGGAGAAACAAGTTATTCACAAACCATAATTCTCAGTCTACTCGCTTCACATTCCCACGCTCGTTCGGCCATCACTTCACTATCAGTCCTTCCTCTTCTTCTTCCTCTCGTTCTTCTCGTTCGAGTTCTTTAGCTGCACAACCATCATCAAACAAAGAAAAAACAAAACAATCACCATTTATGATACTTCTCATTGTAATTGAGTGATTTTCAACAGAATCAGAGCGTTATTAAGCTCACCAATATGATGAGGATTCGTACGAAAACAGCAATGAAATCAGTGAAGAGGGTCAATGCGTGCTTCACGTAATCCATGTCTCCGAAATGTGCCTTCTCGATTATTTCTTGAGTATCAACTATCATGTAGCCCACAAAGATCAAGAGTCCAAAGTACAACTACATATGCAGCAAACAAACAGAGAAATATAAGGTCAGCCCTGCTGAATAACTCCCCGACTTACCTCCATTCAAGATCATGAAAACGTTGAAACAGGAAAATCAATATTCATACCTCAAACTTGAAAACGGAAGTAGAACCACCAAATATAGAGGAGGCGAAATGTAACCAGAATAGCATGGATACGCCAGAAGAAAGTAAGCCACCCAGATAAAGGAATTCTCGGCGTCTTGCAACCAAGGCTGCTCCCGAGAAACAACCGAAGGCAACCGCAGTTCCCACAAAAGCGCTCACCAGAACACTGGGAACAGAACAATACATGAGTCAATGCAAAAGTTAAAAAACAAAAAAAACAAAAACAAAGATTGATTCCCAAAATCAAGAGAATGCTCAGGGGCCATTGCCAATGTTTGATTTTACCTCGGGTCAATCGCGACGGCCACACTAATCAAAGGACCAATAGAAGCCCCTTCAAGAAGGGCAGCCCCCAACAAAATAGAGGTCCTCTTTTTCTGTACACAAGACAAAAATTATAATGTTCACAATGAAAATAAACAGAGAATTCATATACAATCAAGATAAATATAGCAGGGTGATGAGAGGTTATAGAACACCATACCTCTTCACAAGGAGGAGTGGCCAATAGCCATGTCATACATCCAATTGATGCAAGTGTTGTGAAAATACCACCAATATTCCAAAGTATATGTAGATAAGCTCCAGCAGCAGATGCAACTAAAGCACAACCAAGAGTGAGGTAAACCTGCACAATCATTAGTCCAATTTAATGATTACACATATTGTATGGGTACATAAGGAAAACAACAAAGAAGATGGAAAATTGAAAGAAAACCCAATTTATTTATTTTTTTTTTATCTGGGCCAACTTTCACGAGATATCTCGACTAATGTCACCGGACATACCGCCTAACCCAAAGAAAATTAATTCCTACTTAGGTTGCTCCATGGATTAAACACTCACCTTATGCATCCCAATTCCCATATCCCCCTTTGACCAATTTGTTTTGAATTTCATGAATAATGATATCACACCCAAACCAAATGGGATTCCAAAATCCTCGTTTCCGATCAACAATTCCACCCCTCAAATTATTAGAGCAATTAAACCCTCGTTTCCGAGGATCAAATGCGCGCCCTTGTAGTCCCAAATTCAATAGAAAAATAGAACAAACATCTAAAATCCTCTCAACAAAAATACAATTTATGCTAATTTAGGTCAACGAGAAACAAAAGATTGAGAATCATCAAAAACCCTAGAACAACTTCCAAAAATAATTCATCAAATTCTAGTCTAAATCCATTAGAAAATAACAATCACGCCCAAGCAGAACACATAAACAAGAACTCAAAACTATTGATTAGAGAAATCGAATCAACGAAACATGATGGAATCAAGATAAACGCGTGCAAATACAGAAAGAAACCGACCCGCTGAAGATGAGATTGAACGGCCGGCGAAATCTGGTGAAAATTCTTGAGAGATTCATAGCTCCAACGGTTTCTGGATCCCGATTGAGAATCGAAGAAAGACGAGAATGCTTCCATGGCGATGAAGTTTTTTTCTTGGAGAGCACGTCAAACGATTTGTGTATAAATCAACCACGCGTTGAAGCAGGATATATAAATGCACTCAAGTTTCTAGATTATTCGGATTCTCTATTTTGCCCCTGCTATTTTAAGCTATTTACAACAGGTGGGTTTTCTTTTTTATTCTCTTTTATGAAAATATAATAATTCGTATGAAATTAATGCATTTATTGATGCTGAGATACTCCAGAAAATTCTGGATCATTTAGACTATCTTTTAAATGCTGGTAATTTAATTAAGGATAGAATACACCGATTTAAATAATGTTATAATTTAATTAGTGTGATTTTAAAAATTACAATTTAATTTCTATAAATTTTCAAAATTTATTTAAAATTTAATTTTTATGATTTTAAAATTATAATTTAGTTTTTATAATTTGATATATAAACTGATTTATAACCAAATTGTGACCGTGACCTATATATAAATATGTTGTATAAGCATCCCAAGAAATATGGTATAAAATAAAAAACATCCGAAGTATTTATATCATAAAGATATGAGTATATTTATAAGTCAACTTTTTTTTTTTTTATAAAATCAAATAAAGTGCATATAAATTAAATCAAATATTTATAGATATCAAAAGAAAACAAAACCTACTACTTTCCGAGTTCAAATCTTATAATTTATTTTGACACGTTTGTTGTAATGGGAGTAATTTTTCCTTTCTTTTTTAGTAGTTAGATGAATGATTAACAAATACGGATTGATTTCTTTTTTTCAATAAATAAAAAGATGATTTATTTTATGGGATTTTTCATATATAATAAAAATTGGTTAAAATATTATATCTATACCACAAAACTGAAAATAATTGCACATATACCAAAAAAACTGAAAGTAATGATTGAGTATGATTGAATTCAATCGCTAGTTATTGATTGAACTCAATTAGTTGAGCTCAATCACTTAACAAACTGATTGAGTTCAATCACTAGTTATTGATTGAATTCAATCACTTAAAATTTTGGTATAAACAAATTTTTGATAAAAATGTGCTATAATTTTAATAGAGAGTCATAAAGTTGATATACACAACAAATTTTCTTTATTTTATGTACTGTTTTTCAAAGAAAAATGAAATCTGTATGCTATTTTAAATATTTATTGAAATAACTCAATCGGGCGTCCATAAAACATTTTTATTAAAAAAAAAAAAAGGTGAACGAATCAATTAGACGACTTGTATCGTAAGAGAACCTTCAATTTCAACTACGATCCTAATAAACCATTCTTATTCTATAGTTGATTCGAGTACGGTAAATACGAGCCACCTAAAAAAAAACGAAGTAAAAATATTAATTTTAGTTTTAGACTTTAAAATTTGTTCCATTTTGTTTTTCAGGAAAGTTGTTACCATTTTAAATTTTTATAAAAATTCAAAATAGGTCCCTAATATTTAGAGGAAATAAGAGTTTTGTTTTTATTTTTTTTGAGATTACAACAATTGGGGGTGGGGGATCTCGAACTCAAGACCTCTAAGTCATTAGGTGAGCCTTGATACCGGTTGAGCTATTACTCTGTTGGCGAGGAAAGAAAAGAGTTGAAAAGAGAGAAAAGTAAACATAGGAGCCAATTTTAAACTTTTTTTAGTTGTAAAGTCTAGATACTAAAATAGAACGCAAAAATCATTTCAAAGCAGGGAAAAGTAGGGAGGTAGAATTTGAAGAATGTATCAAGTTGAAAATAACAATTCAAACCAACACTCCAAGCTAGCACAGTTCTACCCATGTAGAATTACAAGAAAAACTATACTACAATTTACCGCATATCTACCACATAGGTGCACCAGCTACTTGTTTCGGGTGCGACCATACTCGACCGCACGTTTAGTCAATCCTCATCTTCTTCTTGTTCTTCTCCATAGAATTCCTTAGCTGCAGAATAGAAATTGAGTAAGTACAAAACCCACACAAACAACTAAAGCTGGTTTAATAGTCTTACAAGTCGAAGAAAACCAGCACAATTTGCAAAACAAAATTGTCCTTGGGTAGCACTGTAACGCGCACCATTATAACGAGAATTCGGATAAAAAGACCAATGAAATCATTAAAGAGAATCTGTGCGTGCTTCGCAAAATCCAAATCACGAGTAACGGCGCTCTCAATTAGTTCCTGAGTGTCAACCACAGTGTAACCCACGAAGATAAAGAGCCCGAAGTACAACTACAAATGCAACAACCAAAAAAGAATTGAGGTCAGGCCAGCATTACGGTGTGATTATATTTGTATCTACTTCCCACTTAATGAGAAGATAAAAACAGTAATATAAATACCTTAAACTTGGTAAGGGCAGTAGAACCATCGAATAACTGTAAGCAGAGTAACATGGACAATCCTAAGAAAAGAGGGTAGCCCAGAAAAAACCATTCTCCATCTCTGTCTAACATAGCCGCTCCTGATAAACAACAAAAGACCACTGCAGATCCCACAAATGCACTGGCCAGAACCCTGTTATGGAAAATCGTAAGCAAAAAATCAAGAATTCAAGGCTGTGAAACAAAGAACACATAGATTTACATAGTTCATTAATATCATGTTAGCTATGTCCACAAGCAAATGAGAAAGCCCGCTTTATTTAAGAGATATCGTAGCACAACATAATTCAAGACATTTCAACAAACAGAATTAACGAAATCAGTAAATGGCGTTATTTGAAGTGATCAGTCATTCCTAAACAACAAAAGACCACTGCAGATCCCACAAAGGCTGACCAGAACCCTGTATGAAAAATCGTGAACAAAAAATCAAGAATTAAAGGCGCAAAACAAAGAACACACAGGTTTACGTAATTTACTAATATTGTGTTAGTTACATCCACAAGCTGTCGAGCAAAAGAAAAAAACCCATTTTATTCGGGATAAATCATGGTGCAACATACTTCAAGACATTTCAAAAAACAGAATTAAAGAAATCAATAATTGGCATCATTTGAAGTAATCAGCCATTCCTAAAGCCTAGACAATATGGAAGAAATTCAAGCGAATTACAAAACCCAAAGAGCAAGATGATCAAATCACAAAACCACAGCCAGAATTCGAACACTATTCATTACTCATAAAAACAATCATAATTTGAAGTAATCAGCCATTCCTAAAGCCTAGACAATATGGAAGAAATTCAAGCCAATTACAAAACCCAAAGAGCAAGATGATCCAATCACAAAACCACATCCAGAATTCAAACACTATTCATTACTCATAAAAACAATCATAGCAACAAAAAATACACAACTCCAATATCAAGAACAATAACTTACTTGGGCTCATTCTGAATCGCGAAACCAATCGAAGGACCCAATGAAGCTCCTTCAAGAAGAGCAGACCCCATCAACAAATAATACCTCTTTCTCTGATGGAATAAAACACAGGTATCATCAACATCAAGAACACAAAATCAAACAGAAATAGATCATAATCACACAATAAACATACCTCTTCATAAGGAGAAGTGAACATGAACCATACAGTGCATCCAATACATGCAACAATTGTAAGAAAACCCCCAATGTTCAAGAGCCTATGCAGGTAAACTCCAACAAGAAACGCAACCACAGCATAAACAAGAGTATAGTAAACCTGAAAATCCACAAAACTCCACGAAATTAACTCTACTTAGAATTACATCCGTATGAACGAAGAACGAAATCTACAGAAAGAAAACTCAAATTAATCGTACAAGAATCCAAGAAACGGCACTTAGAAGCGTCAGCATCGAATCGATTCCAACAAAATCTCACAGAAACGTAAATCGAGGAGTTCAAAGTCTTAATTCAGGAGTATTAGTGGTAATTGATCGATAGTTGCTAGATATATATTGTTAAGAAACAGTTTCTTGTGGTTGATTCGGTTATCTTGTTAAGAACAAACTTCGGTTAGTTGAGAATGTTTATCGATTTCTATAACCTTCCTATGAATTGCGACAAATATGAAAAGAAATTGAACGAAATAAATAAGAGAATTAGAGGAACCGACCTGTCGGGGATGAGATTGAACGGCCGGCGAAATCTGCCGGAAATTCTTGAGAGAATCATGGCTCCAACGGTTTCTGGAACCCTAATTGAGAATTGAAGAAATATGAAAATGTATCCATTTTATTGCTTCGAAGAACAGAGCGAATCGAACGCTTACGACGAACAGAGATCGCTAGAATTCGAAATTCTTTTATATATATATATATATATATCGTAAATAATATAGCTTTTCACTAAAATAAAATGAGAAATTTAATTTGGTAAAATTGTTTGGGAAATCACACTAAATGTCTAAACAATAAAAATTAATTAGGTAATTATCTACTTTATTCTTTAGTTTAAGTAAATGTCTAATTCCATTTTGGTAGGAGAGAAATATCAAATTCGTATCAATTATACTCCTATCCAAATCTTCATTTTTGGTTTAATAATTTTAATTAAAAAATCTTACTCCCTCAAGGGATACACCATAAATTTAGGAAGGGAAAGTACTTTCAATCGATGACTAACCAACATCCCATTTTTAGTTATGTTTCATCCAACAAATATGGGATTTAAAAAAAAAAACATACGGAAACAAAATAAATAAATAAAAAGAACATAAACAATCAGGAAGTGAATATGCGAATTGTTTTCGGTGAAGGGAGCTTCATATGCAAACAAGCGTCACTTTTCAGGCAGAACAAGGGCAGTCAACGAAGCAGCCATAACATTCACACGGTAGGCAAGCACATCGGACATGAAATTCACACCTATTTATTGTTGCGTTCAATGGGGTTTGGAGCGAGACGAATGCGTAATCGAATTACAAGACAAAATTTATTGAAGTTGTTCACGAATCTATGCTATCTCAACTAATAACATCTGTTTTGGAGTAATCAAGCTTGATGAAATGTC
>JBBMEF010000018.1:118515-136006 GCA_037832685.1 Sicyos baderoa | reverse complement strand
AGGTTCGAATCCGGCGCTCTTCATAGCCGGATAGAACCCTAACGTAGAAGAGGGCTCTTCGTCCAAACTCCAAAAGCGTGTCCATCCAAATCCCCACAGTGCAGCGATTCTTCAACGCCCAAATCTCCCTGCAAAGTCAAACGGGGCCGAATCTGTCAACTCTAGTGGCTCAATTCGAAGGCATTCAGAAATTGAATTTGGCGATGACAGTAGATTGGGTTTGTCTGTACGGATCTTACCCGAAGAAGAAGCCATTGATTAAACCATTTGGGAGGACACACAGTGCGGCTCAGACGCTGTGGTTCGAACCTTATATATATGGCTTCGTCCAGCTCAACTATAAGGTGTTTTGCTGTGAATCTCTACGGCATTCGTAATTTTCAATCAAATTTTATTTTCTCTTTCATTTATTGTCACAATTTTTGTAAAATACTATTTTTTTTTATATGACTAATGTAACGAGACATACCGCCTGACCCTACAATATTTGGATGCCAACAGAGTAATAGCTCAACCGGCATCAATGCTCACTTAATGACTTTGAGGTCATAGGTTCGAGTCTCCTCCACCCCCAATAATTGTAATCTCAAAAAAAAAAGATAATACCGAAACATCCAAATAAGAAAAAATATGAGATAAAATAGTTATTATAAACTTAAATTTTAAAAATAAATAAATAATTAAATGATCGACTTTAACTTTCTAAATTTTAGTTTTATTCATGAGTAGTTTTCAAACTTTCAAAAGTTTAATTATTATCCTAAACTATGCAAATAACTTAAAATTAATCCCTAGATTTACTTTTTGTTTATTTTTCTAAAAATAAATATCTTTCTCTACCAAATTTTAAAATATATTCACATTTTATCTTTGATTGTATTGAAATTAATAAATCAATTCTGAACAATATTAATTTTAAATTTATTTTAGGAGTCAATTTTATGTTTTTTTACAATATAATGATTAAAATTGAACTTTTAAAAATTTGAAAACAAAAATGAAAGTTGAGGGAATAAAATTGAACTTAAAATTCAAGTATTAAAATAGAATAAACATCAAAATTGAACAAAAGTTATAATTAAAATTAAATGATTTATAGAACTAAAAATTTAAAATTAAATAATTTATCAAAAAGGGAAGCCAAGAGGATGAACACAATATGACTCAAGAAAAAGAGTTGTTACTAGGTAACAAAGATAAATGTATTTCAGTGTTCGTAAACTTACATTTCAGTGTTCTTAAACTTTAAGTAGGTCTAAATTATGCTCTAAATTTTAAGAACTTCACATTTTTAAACTTCAAATCAGTTCTAAAACAAACTTTCAATCCCTTTTTCTTCAAGTTGTCAATCACAAGATTGTGATTTTGAACTACAACCTCCTGGTGATGGGCAAATTTTAATGACAAAAATGAAAATTTTCAATAAGGCTTTAAACTTGAATATATATTTTATGCACTCCAACAAAATTATCTTAACTTCAAAATTGTTAAATTACTAAATTGTTTCAAAACAACCAAAATCGAAGATCTATAGTTGAGTTCAATCAGGAACTAAGTCCGTAATCACCTTCTCCAATTTATACTAAAAAAATATCGAAGATCTAAAAAAATCGAGAAAACGATCGGTGGATAGAGGTAGACACCATCCATGTAAATTACACAATTTCTTGAAAAATACACCTAAAGAGTGTAAAAAAGTTAAAAGGTTAACATCCTACAATGACTGCCTGGTCTTGGAGGAATATATAGATAAACTAAAAGAAGTAAACTACACAATTGGTAAGAAACTTAAACGCATAGTTCAATCAGAAAAAACATATAATTTATCACAGAAGGCAAAGTTGATGACAGTCAACAAGGAGTATCTAACATAGATATTAACAATGGCTGGGACAAAGTTGATGATACTCAATCCATATTCACTTCAGTCATTGACTCATTCGGCCATTGGTTCAGTCCCTCCTCTTCTTCTTCCTCTCGTTCTTTTCGACCGAGTTTTTCAGCTGCAAAACAGTAAACAAAAACCATCACCATTTCAGATCATTTTCCATTGCAGCTAGTCTAGTAATTCCAATAGAAACAGGAGCATTTAGGAACACGACTCACCATTATGATTAGAATTCGGACAAAAACAGCAATGAAATCGGTGAAGAGGGTCAATGCGTGCTTCACATAATCCATATCTCCGAGATGTGCCTTCTCGATTATTTCTTGAGTATCGACTATCATGTAGCCAACGAATACCAAGAGTCCGAAGTACAACTACAGATGCAACAAACAAACAACTTCACTACCCCACCATTTCAGATCATGAAAACGTTACAGATATATATATCAATAATATTAATACCTCAAACTTGAAAAGAGCAGTAGAACCTCCGAATATGGAGGAGGCAAAGTGTAACCAGAATAACATGGATACACCAGAAGAAAGTAAGCCACCCAGATAAAGGAATTCTCGTCGTCTTGCTACCAAGGCTGCTCCTGAGAAACAAACAAAGGAAACCGCCGTTCCCACAAAAGCGCTCACCAGAACACTGGGAACAGAAGAATTTGAATCAATACTAAATTAATCATCCCAAAATCCATATAACATAATGAGCACAGACGATATTTCAATGGTGTGTCTGAACATATATATATAAGTTGGATTGATTTAACCTTGGGTCAATCTCGACAGCCAGATTGATCAAAGGACCAATAGAAGCGCCTTGAAGAAGGGCCGCCCCCAATAAAATAGAGGTCCTCCTTTTCTGCATACAAATAAATGTGACACAAGACAAAAATTAGACACTGTTGACAACAAAAATAAACAGGAAGAGAATGAATTTAAGAGGTGACCATACCTCTTCATAAGGAGGAGTGGCCAATAGCCATGACATACATCCAATTGATGCAAGTGTTGTGAGAATACCACCAATATTCCAAAGTATATGCAGATAAGCTCCAGCAGCAGATGCAACTAAAGCACAACCAAGAGTGAGGTAAACCTGCCGATTCAAGTACCCGGCACCATTAATCCCAATCGGTACTTAAACATGTTTAGAAAGGTACATTTGTAAAACAACAAAAAAGAACGAAAATTGGAAAGAAAAACCAAAAAGCTAATTGGTTGTACTGGTGTCATTCAAAAGTTCAAAAGGAAAACCGGTGTCCCAGATTCAGCAAAGAACAAGAAGATGTGCATCGATGACGACGTCAATTAATTTCATGAATATCCATATCATTCAATCCAAATGGCATTCCTAAATCCTGGTTCAATCAAGAATTACCTTACGGAATCACAATGGTTAGTTAAGCCCTCCCAATCAAGGAGTAGCCTAGGTGTGAAGTGTTACAATTGACCCTAACTAAGTAATAAGGGGCCGTTTGTTTGGCATATTTAGGTAGGATTTAGTTTGAGGAGTTAAAAATTGAAAACAGTAAATAAGAACTTGTTTGGATGTAACTTTTATGTAGAGGAGTTAGAGTGTAAATCTTGTTTGGATGTAGATTTAAAACGAATAGTTATTTTTAATAATTAAAAAAATGATTAAAAATAAATGGTTAAAAATGATTTATTTAAATTAATTTGAAAATAATATTTAAAATGAATGGTTAGAAATAATTGAGTAGAATGATTAAAAATAAAAATTATTTTTAAGCGAGAAAAAATAAAGGGGAATTAAGTAAAAACTAAATCCTATCTAAATATGTCAGACAAACAATAATTTGACATCCAAAAGTCACCTCTGTGTAAGCTGACCCGAACACAAACGGATATAAAAAGAAAACAACAAAAAAGGAAAAAAAGGAAAAAGAAGAACCCTGCTTCTGAGGATCAAATGGGACCTTGTAGTCCCTATGTAATCAAATCAAACTCTATTTAGAACAATCTGTACCAACAATACTGCTAATTTACCACAAGAGGAACAAGACTATGAACCATCAAAAACCCTAGAGCAAACTTGAAATATAATAATCCATCAAAATCTTCTCCAAAATCAGTCGACAATAGCCACATCCAAGCATAAAAAGAAACCAGAATATCAATTAGAGACCTGGATTGTACAAAACAAGATGAAATGATTCAAGATCAACGAGAGAAATGTTCCGAGCGACTAACCCGCTGGAGATGAGATTGAACGGCCGGCGAAATCTGGTGCAAATTCTTGAGAGATTCATAGCTCCAACGGCTTCTGGATCCCGATTGAGAGTCGAAGAATGACGAGAATGCGTCCATGGCGTTGAATTTTTTGTCACAGCAAATATCAACAACTCATTGAGGAAGATGGATGTATATAAATGCAGGCAAGGTTCTAGATTATTCGGATTCTCTATTTTGACCCTCTTATTTTAAGCTATTTACAATATATGGTGTTCCTTTTATATTTAGATTGGGTCAGTTGCATGGTTTCATTGTTTCCTTATAAACAACTTTAACACTAATATTACAATCATGAAAATCGATATGAAAATCGATATCTGTAATCTCTTCTCTAATTTGTATTAAATAAATAAATATATATATATAATTATGAAATGAAATGAATTAATAACAAACCAAATAATGACACATTTGGTTCCAAAATATTTTTTTCATATATTAACTTTTGAGATAATTACATTTCAAGAGCAAATAAAATTTGAAATGTCACGACCTAATTAATTATCTTATTTGATGTTAAATCTTTTTCAACTTCATAGTCATTCGATTTTAATTTTATATTATTTGAAAGTATTTACTCCTTTCTTTACTATGTACTAAAAAACATAAAATAATTGAGATGTCACAATCTTGTGATTTCTACCCATTGAATTGTATATATGCAACGGTATGACATTTATATGGAAAAAAGGGTAGCATATTAGGTTGGTCTCCCAACGTATAGAAGTAATTTACAAACGAGCAATACTTACTTAAGGGTGGGTAAGTATTTTGAAAATACTTACCCACCTTAAAACCACATATTTTTATTTTTTCAAAAAAATATTAGTTTGATTGATGGAAAGAAAAATGATAAAGTTAAAAATATGTGATGTTAAGGGTGAAAATATTTACTCACCCTTAAGTAAATATTGCTCTTTACAAACATAGAACAAACTAATATATTTTGCACTTTTATTTTTATTTTTATTTTTTTTTTAGAACATTTTGCACTTTTATTTCAGGGAATTTGCATTGTATAACAAATTTTCTACTCTACATTAGAATTATAGTAACTTTTTAAAAATATTGCAAATATAGCAATTTTTTTTTATAGACTCTATCAAATACTATCAATGGAGTCTATCAGACACTATTGATGGAGTTTATCAGACGCTAAGTCTATCAGACACTATTGATTGAGTCTATTGATGGAGTCTATCAGACATTATTGATGGAGTCTATCAGACATTATTGATGGAGTCTATCAGACACTATTGATGGAGTTTATAAATTTGATTTTGCTATATTTGCAAATATTTTCAAAAAATTACTATTTATTTAATTTTTTTGCCTTATTGTAATATACATGCAAATTTCCCTTTATTTAATATATATTATCAAAAGAAAAGTTTATATCATATTCTAACTTTCTAAGAAAAAAATAATAATCATATTGTAACTATTGGAGTTTAGAATAATTTGTGACTTGCCAGCTAAGTTTCATTTTTTTTTTTGTTTGAGTATAAATTGGGATAGGAGGATTACGAATACCGATGTCAGAGATCAAACTATTTATGTTGATGTTGAACTGGTTTACAACCAAACAATGAAATCATGCAATTGAAGTTGAAATAATTTATTTTTATTTATGAAATATTTTTAAAAAGTTACTAAAACTAAAATAGAGATATAGAATTTGGTGTCTTTGAAACATTTTCAAATAATAATACTATAAAATCTCATTTATGTATAGAGAAACTTATTTATACATAAATATAATTATGTAACAAGCTCTACATTTTTTTTACAAGAGGAGTTCTCCATTTTACACATTTAATATCACGTAAATTTATTTTATCAAAAAATATGTTAAAAATATATATTTTTTGTGACACAAAATACTACATGTATAAAAAATGTAGAACTCTCCCGCACATAAATGTATGGTAAAGTTTTCTTTAGATTGAATAGGTCAATGACGCAATGGTTTCGTTGTTTGATTGTAAACTAATTCAAATACTAATGTTACAAGTTCGATTTCACATATTGTTTGAAACCTCTACCTCAACCATCGGTTTTTTTTTTTTTTTTTTTTTTTTTTTTTTTTTTTTTTTTTTTTTTTTTTTTTTTTTTTTTTTTTTTTTTTTTTTTTAACTATACGAAGTTTCACGTCAATATCTCATAATACACTTATCAACGAGGATTACAAGTTCAAATCTAGTTTTGACTTGTAATTAAAATACATTTCAAACATTGACCTAAAGCTATCCGGTATAAATCAATGGTCATAGGTTCACATTTGTTCTTAATCTTTTGCTTCTTAGTTAATCAATATCTCTTTATTCTTCGAATTGAAGCCAATTGAAAAAAGAGAAAATGTGAAAGAGAGAGTTTCCCATTAATAAATCATTTCAACGAACAAATCAATATTTATAACTTTTTTTAACCTTCAAAAGCATTCGTTGAATTATCCATCAAAGTCTTTCCAAAACTCAACATTCAAGATATCGAATTGTGGCCGTTAAAAAAAATGTAGTCAAATTTCAAAATATTTTAAAAGGTGAATGACTAAGCAAGAACGCTATACGTAAAATATTATTTAAGAACTCAAATGTAAAAAATATATTAATCCAATAGTTAACAAGTCAAGTCAAACTTGGGCATGTGCCTTTACTTGTACCAGAAGAAGCCGCTCTAAAATAGCTTTAGATCTTAAACTTACAAGAAGAACGATGAAAAATTCCAACAAAGGATTGTTAATTAGTCTCAAAAAATCTACCAGGGGTGGAATAATGGTCGAAGACGTTCCTTTCAAGGTTTCAAGTTCGAAATTCACCTGTGACATTAATTTATAGACACTTCTCATAGCTCTATTCCTTTGATGTCTTCCAATGCTTAACCTAGAAACAAGCGCGATTATCCTTATTTAAAAAAAACAAACGAACTCAGCTCTTACGATTCCTTTTGGGGGATGGTATCTCATGAACTCCTTTCAGATGTTTGTTTGCCGATTTATAGAAAATTTGAAACGAATATCAACTAACTACTCTTTAAAAAACTACATCCAAACGAATTTTTGTAACTACTCAAAACGAATTTTTCAGTTTTACTATTCAAAATAACTCTAATCATTCATTTATAACTACTCAAAATAAATCTTCATTTCTATTCACTTATTTTTAAACATTCATTTCTAACTTTTCAAAATAACTCATTTTTAACCACTCAAAACTCTAAATAATTTCTCATTTTAAATCTACATCCAAACAAGTTATTGTCTCTAACTCCTCCATAAAAAAACCACATCTAAACAAGTTTTTTGTTACAACTCTCAATTTTGACTACTCAAAGTAACTCCTCAAACAAACTCTTTATCCAAACACCCCCTCCTCCCTTGAGTTCCTATGTTGCAGATTTGTGTAGAAACACAAAACAGTGGAGCCAACTTCTGTGATGTCATTTGGTATTCGAGGATGCTATGAATTCATTACCTCCTTTATTTTTGTCCCGGCCGGGTTCGAGAAACTGCGGCGACTAGAGAAGCCGTCTACGAAGAATCAAACGAATGTTGCTTTGGCCAACCATGTCAATGGAACCATTTCGATTGATTAGCTTCTCCTTCTCCTCTGCTTTCTTCGACATTCGAAACAATCCGAACATGGAGGGATTATTCTACCTTTGTTACTTGCTTGAAGCTTGCTGGGTGGTACTTTCAGGTCTTCCACCAGTATTTGATGAAGCTTGTTATTATCCTCCCTCAGCTCTTCAATAAGTTTTTGATGCATCATTACCTGCACGTATAGCCAGCAGAATAAAATGTGTGAGAAATTAAAAAGGAGATTCTAACTATTTGTAAACTCCCCATCCAAAATATGTAAGAGAGGTGAAAAGCAAAGCACATTCTTGATATGGGAATAATTTCAGTTGTGCTAGGATATGAACAAATTCAGAATACTTCTGATAAGAACAAATATGAAAGAACAAATATACTCTTTATTTATGTAGCCATTCTAAGACATTCTAGAGGTCTTAGTCTCTCCCATTCTCTCTATGAGAAAATCCAGATTTAACAAGCAAAAGATAAACCCTACAATCTCAAAATGAGGCTTATATACCTCTCCCTAAAATAGAATAAAAACAGCCAACAAGAAATAACACTAAAGCAATAAAATAATAAAGGATATATGTGTGGGTCCCTCCATATAAAATCCAGCTCATTCTTTTCTCTTCTCACTCTTCTTCCTTCTACTATATGTCTTCAATTCTTTGTCTCTAACAATACTCGGCCCCAAAATTTCACCTTGTCCTCAAGGTGGAAGTCAGGAAACAACTCGGCAATGTTTTCAGCCTGTTCCCATGTCGCATGTTCCGCCGTCGAATTTGCCCAATGGACCAGGACTTCTGAGAGGGCCTCCGCATTCTGACTCTTTCGCACTCCAAGGATGTCCATCGGTTCATAAGTCAATCTGAGATCCTCCCCAACTGTCGACGGAATCGGAAACACAGTCAAGTTTTGGCCTATGGCCTTCCGAAGAACCGAAATATGGAAAACCGGATGTATCCGAGTTTCCGGGGGAAGCTGTAAGCGATATGCTACTGGTCCAACCGTGGCTTCAATCAAAAATGGACCAATGAAACGCGGTGCGAGTTTCGGATGTCGATAAGTAGCCAATGTAGACTGTCTGTACGGCCGAAGCTTGATATACACCCGATCTCCCACTTGCAGCACAACATCACGACGTTTTTCATTAACAGTCTTGGTCATATGTGCTTGAGCTATTTGCAGATTTTTCTTCAACTCCTCAAGTACTTGATCTCGGTCACGCAACTGTCTATCCACCTCGGATACCAAACTCCTGTCTTTCTCGTAAGTGAGCAGTGTAGGTGGTGGCCGCCCATAGACTATCTCGAAAGGTGTAGTCTGAGTCGCAGTATGAAAAGCCGTATTATAACTGTATTCGGCCCATGGAATCCAAGACAGCCATTTCCTTGGTGTGTGCATCACGAAACAACGTAAATAAGCCTCGATGCCACGGTTAACCACCTCGGTTTGCCCATCCGTCTGAGGATGGTAGGTCGTGCTTCGGCGCCATTGAGTACCCGACATGCGAAAGATCTCTTCCCAGAATCTGCTTGTAAACACCTTATCACGATCAGAGATAATACTTTTGGGGTATCCATGAAGGCGTACTATTTCTCTGATGAACACCTCTGCCACCACAACAGCTGTAAACGGATGTTTAAGGGGAATAAAGTGGCCGTATTTAGACAACCGATCCACCACCACAAAAATCACACTATAACCCTCCACCTTCGGTAATCCTTCAATGAAGTCCATTGAAATGTCTTCCCAAACGAGTTCGGGTATAGGAAGCGCCTGTAGCAACCCAGCCAGTGTCAAAGTCAAGTGTTTTGCTTGCTGACATACTTCACATTCTGCTACATAGGTACGTACACTAGCACGCATTCCTTGCCAATAAACTTCTCGAGCCAAACGTTGGTATGTTTTTAATGTTCCATGATGGCCTCCAATGGGACTATTGTGAAACTCACGCAACAACAAAGGAATCGTTGGTGACGTTTTTGGCAGCACAACTCTCCCCTGATACATAAGCACCTCTCCGTTCAAGGAATAACCATCGATCTGTCTCGTGCCTTCGCTGATACCCTTCTTAATCTGTTTGAGTTGCTCATCCCCATCCACCTGTTCCACGAAAACGTTCAAGTTCACCCCAGTCACTAGGCTCAACGCCCCCAACTCCGCCGCGGTCATCACACGGGATAAAGCATCAGCCACCGTATTTTCTCGCCCTTTTTTATACTCGATTGTGAAATCGTACCCCAACAACTTGGCGATCCACCGTTGATATTCCCCAGCCACCACACGCTATTCAAGCAAAAATTTCAAACTTTTCTGATCTGTACGAACCACAAACTTTGTTCCAAGCAAATACGGACGCCATTTCTGTATGGCTAGGACCATGGCCATTAGTTCCCGCTCGTACACAGCTTTGTGTCGGTGTGTTGGTGGTAAAGCCTTACTAAAATAAGCAATAGAGCGTCCTTCTTGCATTAATACTGCTCCAATTCCAAAACCTGAAGCATCCGTCTCAACCACAAAAGGTCGGGAAAAATCAGGCAATCTAAGGACTGGCACATTCATCATCGCATTCTTTATTCGCTGAAAAGCCTCCTTCGTTTCAGAGTTTCATTCAAACCTCCCCTTTTTCAGCAATTGAGTCAAAGGTAAAGCCAAGGTACCATAATTCGACACAAATCTCCGGTAGTACCCTGTAAGGCCTAAGAATCCCCTCAGCGCTCTGATATTCCTCGGGCTCGGCCATTGAGCCATGGCTTCAATTTTCTCAGGATCAGCTTTCACCCCATCCTTTGAGACTAAGTGTCCAAGTATTCAATCTGTAGCAAGCCAAACTGACACTTCTTCTTATTTGCTACCAACTCGTTATCAATCAGAACCTGAAGAATAATAGTCAAGTGCCCGGCGTGCTCTTTGACTGTCGTACTATAAACCAGAATATCATAAAAAAAACTAGTGCAAACCTTCTCAGATAAGGTTTTAGAATTCCATTCATCAGCGACTGAAAGGTGGACGGGGCATTTCGCAACCCAAACGGCATTACCAGAAATTCATAATGCCCATCATGTGTGCGAAAAGCTGTCTTATGCACATCGGCAGCCTTGACTCTAATCTGGTGATATCCCGATTTCAAATCGATCTTGGAAAAAACAACTGCGCCATGTAATTCGTCAAGTAATTCATCCACCATCGGTATTGGAAACTTATCTGGAATGGTATTTTGATTCAGAGCTCTGTAGTCCACGCAGAAACGCCAACTACCATCTTTTTTCTTCACAAGGATAACTGGGCTAGAGAAAGCACTCGTGCTTGGTCGGATAATACCTGCAATCAACATCTCATTCACCATTTTTTCTATTTCATTTTTTTGAAATTGAGGATACCTGTAAGGTCGTACGTTGACCGGGCCCGATCCTTCCTGCAACTCTATATGATGCTCATGACCCCGCAATGGAGGTAAGCACTCAGAACTTACAAAAACGTCCCCAAACTTCTCCAGAACCTCTTGAATCATTCCCTGCTCAATCATTGTTTCTCCCTGATCCGGCAGTTGTTACGGGGAAACTTGCACATCGAACCCATTTAGCTCAATTAAAACCCCTTGATCATCATTTTTCCATGCCTTCATCATTGATTTCAATGAAACTTGAGATCTCACAAGGGTCGGATCTCCATTCAGTTGTACCATCCATGTCCCCACTAGAAATTTCATCGTCAAGGCTTTGTAATCGACCTCCACTCTTCCCAACGTCTCAAGCCATGCTACTCCAAGGATAACATCCGCACTTCCCAAGGGTAAAGGAAGGAAATCATGGATAACGGTGAGTTCAGGTAATTTGAGCGTCACTCCTCGACATAGACCGGCCGCTCGGACCAAATCTCCCGTACCCAAAACCACTCCGCACCCGGTTGCTGGAGCGACTTGCATTCCCAGTTTCTGAACTATTTCCTCTGATATGAAGTTATGCGAAGCCACTGTCAATCAAAACCACCACTTCTAAATGTTCAATCATTCCCTTCACTTTAATTGTTTTCGGGGTATCGAACCCTGCCAATGACTGCAATGTGAGGTTCGCCAGGTCAGTCCGACTCCCTTCCCCAACTCCAGTTTCCGTCGTAGACACCTCAATACTAATCAATTCAATCTCTCCATCGTCGCGTTGTATCACCTCTGCTATGATTTCACCATCCAAAACCTCAGCTACCTGCGGTTCTTGGAACTCCTTCTTCTGACATCGATGACCGGGCACAAACTTTTCATCACAACGAAAACATAGCCCTTTTTCTTTCTTTACTTTCATTTCAGCATCCGTCAATCGCTTAAACGGGCCTCGAAGAGTTGTCGACCTTGAAGTAATTCCAGTCGATGCGGTTTTCAAACCGTTCGAGCTCGTATAAGTTGTGCTATGATTCGTTCGACTAGGCGAAAATGTAAACGATCGTGTACCATTACTACTTGCCCCTCCCGACCCGGTATTTCTGGATGTAGACCCACTACTAACTGCCTTAGTGGTCACCGTCCCTGTCGTCTTCCTCTGTTTGCGTAGCATATCCTCCACAATTTGGGCCATTTTCATTTTCTCCTCCATTCCCACGGGTCTCAGTTTCAGAAATTCACTCTGAATATCTTCATTCAGGCCACTCTCAAACTTCCCTTCGAGTGCCTCGTCACACATTTCTTTCATTCCCTTCGCACACCTTTCAAATTGGTGTATGTATTCCTTCACGGTCGCAACCTGTTGCAATTTCATCAATCTAACATATTTGTTACCTTCAAGTAGCGGTTGGAAACGTTGTAATAATAACACTCTAAATTCGGTCCAAAATTTAATGGGTGAGCGGTCGTCGGCGTATTGCTGCCAATCGAGAGCTTCCCCTTCCAAGCACATAATCGCCGCTTCGAGTTTCTCCTTCTCGGACAATCGATTAATCACAAAATACCTTTCCACTCTATGAAGCCAGCCTATCGAATCTTCTCCATTTTCACCCTTGAAAATTGGCATATCCAATTTTCGAAGTCGCATATCGAACATCGGAATCTCCCTCGGGTTTTGCGTTGCCAATGATTCGTTGCCTCCCAAATCGTGATCTTCGTTTTTTCCCGCTGCCGCGAGTCCACTCGACCCAGCCCCCGAAACGCCGAAACTGCCCATTCTGATTTCGCCGAGACTGCCGAACCCTCCAGCCCAATCCTTCGCGGTCGCGCCCATCGCCGAACCCAACATCGAACCTCCATCCCATCGCGCCTCAGTCACGCCAGTCGCCGAAGCTCCCGCGGCTTTCAGCGTTGCGTCGCGATTCCCTTGCCCGGGCGATTCACTCGCGTTTCGTTTCCCTCTGTCCACCGGCGACACAACTCCCAGCTTATCGGTCCATTCTGTGAACATCGAGCGCATATCTTCCTTCGCCTCCGCTCTCCTTTGCGTATGCAGGAACGCGTCCCTCTCCTCCGCTTCGACGAACCGAGCCTGGATGCCGGCCTCAAGCGCTCCAAATTTCGCCCCAAGCGCGTCGCATTTGGCGTCGATCGTTTCTCCCTTCGCCGCGACTTCTTCTTCCAGCGAGCCGATTCTGACTTCCATCTTCCCCACCATCGGCCGAGGATGATGCTCTGATACCACAATTGATAAGAACAAATATGAAAGAACAAATATACTCTTTATTTATGTAGCCATTCTAAGACATTCTTGAGGTCTTAGTCTCTCCCATTCTCTCTATGAGAAAATCCAGATTTAACAAGCAAAAGATAAACCCTACAATCTCAAAATGAGGCTTATATACCTCTCCCTAAAATAGAATAAAAACAGCCAACAAGAAATAACACTAAAGCAATAAAATAATAAAGGATATATGTGTGGGTCCCTCCATATAAAATCCAGCTCATTCTTTTCTCTTCTCACTCTTCTTCCTTCTACTATATGTCTTCAATTCTTTGTCTCTAACATATTTGGCTGTTAACATATTTGTCTCTAGCATAATAAAATGTGTGAGAAATTAAAAAGGAGATTCTAACTATTTGTAAACTCCCCATCCAAAATATGTAAGAGAGGTGAAAAGCAAAGCACATTCTTGATATGGGAATAATTTCAGTTGTGCTAGGATATGAACAAATTCAGAATACTTCATCTTACACCCACTTCAGATATACCGCGTAAACCTTACAACATTTAAATGTCCAGAAAATTCGTAGAAAATTATTTCATACTAGGTGTACACCATAAATTGAACCCGTAAGTAACCTACCCTCTTTCACCATTAAACCAACCCATAATGGTTAGCTAAGGCCCCGTTGATAACCATTTGGTTTTTCGTTTTTCGTTTTCGAAATTTAAGTCTATTCTTACTCAAATTTTCTACAATGTGTTCCCCATTTTATACAATGTATCCATATTTTCTTGAGAAAATATGGGAATGATAATCAACTTTCAAAAACAAACAAGCTTTTGGAAGCTACTTTTTTTTGTTTTTAAATTTTGGTTTGGTTTCTACGAACATAAATGAGATGTAGATATTCAAGTAAGAAAAAAAATATGGTAAGATAGTTGTTTTAGACTCAAATTTAAAAAAACAAAAAACAAAAAATCAAATGATTATCAAACGGAGCTAAATGTTTTAAATTGATGTGACCGTTTCAAGTGAAAATACAGCCTAATTCTTTGTTATTCTCCAGAAATTCCACGAGCCCTTCATATAATGGGAACAATGATTTCTTATATCTAAAACCCATCTTTTTCCTCATTGAATAATAAGTCCTTTCCATGATCTAACAAGAAATCGTTCATACTCACCGGCCATTATGAAAACTTACCATTTGGAAGAGATGGTTTTCAAGCCGTAGGCGTCCAACCTACAATGCAAGAAACGTAAACGTCAAATCAGGAGTCAGGACCCGTGACGAATTAGATATCAGCTTAACTAAATTCTTAATGAGAATTGTAGCAGATCATAATGAAAGGCCAGTACCGAACGAACAACAAGATCCGCACTGCTCACACAGTACTCAAGCTTTGCATCATTGTTGTTCCATTACAAAACCAAATTGTGTAAGGAAGTGTAATTCATGAGGAAATCACAACAAGCATTCACTGTTCTTATCAATGTTTTTAAAAGGCTAATAAGGCATTATGGCTTGATGATTGCGTTAAGGTAAGGCTCTAACTTTTAACCCGGAGGCTTGCTCTTTGGTTCATAAAGAGGCTTACGATTCCTATCAAAAAAGTAAGAGGCTTAGGTCTCTTACAAGAGCGACTTATGCCTCTATAAAAACGCACCAAGACTTAAAAGTCTCTTCCATTTTTTAAAATATAAGAGCGAATCACAACAATTTGGACAAAAATTATAGAGCTCAATATTAGAAATTTTGTTCAAGTGACCACTCTTTTGCATAAGTATTATGTTTTGCAACATTATTTTATACAAATTTAGAAGTTGTATACTGTTTTTAATTAAAAATCGAAGCTTACAAGTAGAAAAACCGAGGGCAGCTATAGCTTTTTAAGACATTGGTTCTACTTCTTACATGAAGTATTTTCATGAGTGCACATGTTAGAAAGCAAAAACTTGTTTAGAACCTAAAATCGAGCATGTATTATCATACCTCATCCTTCAGCTCGGTATCCTCTCCTTTAAAAACAGGATTTTGCAAGAAACTGTCAATGACGTTTTCAGTTCGAGTTCCAAAAGATTTGCTTGATAGAGAATTTCCAACAGTGGTACCCTTAGACATGTCTCCATAGCCAGATAGGTTTTGTGGGGAAGTTTCTGGAATTTCTTTTGCAAAATTTCTAATGCTTGCAATCGGATGTTCGTTAGTCGAAGCCTTTGTTATGTTCATGGCAGATTGTAGAGATACTGGTACGGCGCCTTGACCAATTGGAAGATTAGGATTATTACCTAATTTTGTCATCATCTTCTCCATTGCTTGCTAACAGATATGGATTTCAAGCTTCAAATACATGTATATAAGAAGACATAATGAGAAATATATGATGAATAAGAGGTCCACAACCTACCATAACAGAAGATTGCACTTGTTGTAGAAATGAAGGCTTGATAGCAAGGCCTGACATTCAACCGGCATGAAAGTTGAACAACAGATGGAAATAATATAATCAAGGTATACCAATGCGCGAACAAAAATTAACAGACGACATAAATGGTGTTCAAAAGATATTGTTGGACATACCAACACCAAAACCATGGCCAAAACCAACTCCACATCCAATGCCAGCTTGGACATTATTAGCTCCCTTCCTGAGCAAACATGTGAGAAATGGATGAATTCAATGGTCCAAAATTTCTGATAGCAAACATAGAACACAAAATGATAATGTTTACAGGAAAAGAAAAACAAGGATACAACTCACAGAGTTATTTAAATGCCTTGTTATACCAGAAAATGCATCGGTCACACCTCTCGTGGCACTCATTACTTCATTCATGACAGGTATTGCACCTGAAAAGAATATGAATATCAGTTTCACATGTTCATAATCATATAGTATCAACACTGCTGTAATATATCAGCAATTTGCAAATATTTTACATGATGACTGATAAGAAAAGAAAGAAAAGAAAGAAGAGATTGAATTTTTTTATACATATAGTGCAGACCAATTCAAAAGTTATACAAAAGGTATCATTTTTTACCTAGAGTGGGAAAGTGAAAATTGTTCGGAAACCAATCAACGAAGACATTTGATAACTAGTTTTATTTTAGGCACTAACCATTTGATTTTTTACTTATACTTCTAGAAATTTAAGCCTATATACTACTTTCACTTGTGAGTTTTCTTACTTGGTTATTTACTTTTTACCTGTATTTTAAAAATCAAGCTAAGTTTTGAAAACTTTTAAAAAAAAGTAGTTTTTGAAAATGTTCATGTAATTCGGAATTTGGACACACATGTTTCCTCTTTTCTTTAGTTAAACAATAACCGAGGTGAGGATTCGAACTCATTAGCTCTTCATTATAGACACTTATGTCCACTTGAACTATTGCTCTTGCTCTTGTTGATGGCTACAGATGTTTAACTTAAGAAAGATGATACCCATTGTGGAAAAATAGGGAGATAACAAGCTTAGTTTTCTTTTATTTTTGGATAGGAAGCGAAAGATATTTTCATCGATAAGATGAAAGTGTTACAAGGGTTTGGACCAACCATTTTTTTACAATAACAAGCTTAGTTTTCACAAAGTCAGATGGCTATCAAACGGGATTTAATATTCTATTTTTGAAAATTAAGTTTCTAATATACCTTAGCTTTTTGCTTTTAAAAATATTCTTCCAATCTTAACACAATTTTGAGAAAATAAAGGTTGTTTGAAAATCGTTTAGATTAGAAAATAAAGGAAAAGGTTTGCTTAAATTCATAAAATCAGAAACAAGAACATTACAAAACGGGCCTAAAACTCAAAATCCAACCAGAAAAACACAAAAATCCATATACAAAGCCCAAAGGCCTAAACCCAATAGCAAAAACACACAAGCAGTGTTGCCTATACTCAATCAAAACAATGGCAGTTAGAATCAGTAATTAGTAGTTACTATTAAGAATAAGATTAAGTTTAGACTCAGGCATCAACCGTTTAGTTTTAAATTATAATCAGTTCCACTCACAGCTAACCACTGAGTAGTGACTATATAGTGACACCTAACCTCACAACCTACAACCTATGAAACACGGACACAGACACGGGACACGGATACGGACACGACAAGACACGGCGATACGCCATTTTCTAAAAAACTAGGATACGGATAC
>JBBMEF010000018.1:99026-109447 GCA_037832685.1 Sicyos baderoa | reverse complement strand
TGTGTTCGAATTAAAAAAAGGTTTATGACATAGAGTTATAGATTTTTTTTTCGTTTACCATTAGATTACTGTTAAATTTGTTTTTAATCACAGCAAGTCAAATTAATCACTAGTTTTGCATCAGATATGTTCTGTACAGGCAAGTGAAATATATTTATAATATACAATTGGCTCAATAGATAGTAATTTTATTATGGTACAAATCTAACTTTAAATCTTGCAAATCTCATTCTCATGGAACAAATGAGAAATTTCAGATTATTTTTTTTCAACCATGAGATCAGTGCTAAACTTTCAAATTTCAAATTTGTGTACAATTAGTTTTTAAAATTTTAAAGGTTTCTAATATATTTTGGATGGGGTTTTTGAACTTTGTATAGGCTATAAATTTAAACTTTATTTTTAACAAGACTTTAAAGTTGCAATGTTGTGTTTAGTATATCTCTAAATTTAAAAAATTGCTTATTATATACCAAAATGAAAAGTAAGTTGTGAAGTAGGAATTATTATGAAGTTTGGAGTCATTTGAGTGAGAATTGATTATCCTAACAAACTAGTCTACACTAGAATATTGGGGGAGGGGGACAAAGGATTTGTTGATATATTAATTAATGTTATAAGATGATAGGAAAGAAATTAAAGATTATGAATAAATAACAAATGATAATAGAATATTAAAAAAAAAAAATAGAGAAGAAAAAGGAGGAAATTGTGATAATTCTTATTTCATTGGTGTTGATTATTTTCCAAATATGGATATCTACATTTAATGAAAAAAATAATTATTTCCGTTGCCGGGACTTGAACCCTGTCTTTCGGGTGAGAACCGAATATCCTAACCAACTAGACTACAACGGATTGGTTGACAATTTTTTAAAACATTTTTTATTATATTGGGTTAGGTTATATATATATATTATATATATATCAAAAATTTAAAACAAAAATTAGAAAACAAAAGATAAAATACATTTCCAACATTTTCTTTTAGATTTTTTTTTCTTTTTGAACCAAACAAACATCCTTTCATTAAAATTTAATATAAGTCGTCATACAACAACTAAATAAAAGAAGCCTAAGTCGAACATTGGTCTCAATCCACAAGTCGAATTGAAATCAAATAAAAAACAAACAACTAATAAAAGTCAAGAGTGGTGGGATGAATTTTGAAAAACTTTCCCCCTTATTTTGGTTTTATAGTTTTGAAACTCTATTTAATTATTGGAGATCATTCATTTGACTCTTAGGGCATGTTTGTCCCATGGACAAACGGAGGAGTTGGCTTGGCTTGACTTCTATTCCATGTTTGTCACATGGACTTCCATAAATCTATCCAACTCTTACACAACTCCATCCGTGGGCCCATGTTTTTATTTAAATATTAAAATATTAAAAAACTACTCAATATTTATTTTTTATTTAAATAAAAACTTCAACAATTCACTTTCCATCACATCAAACCTAACTTTATTATTAAAAAACTATTAAATATCCATTTTTATATTTAAATAAAAACTTCAATCATTCTCTTTCCATCACATCAAACATAATTTTATCTTTTTTTTTTCTTCCCTCAAACATAAACTTATTTCACTTATCTTCTCTTCTCTTCCCAACTCAACCCAATCCAACTCATCCTCTCACAACCAAACATGCTCTTAGTAATCTATACCTATATTTTATAATTTCATAATCAATAAAATTGTTTCTTATCTAAAAAAAAAGAATTTTGAAGTACTTTCAAGATGAAAAGGTATAAAACAAACATATTCACATTTATGTTTATAAACATTAGTTGGTATTTAACATCAGTATCTAACTTAAGGATAATTTCGACGAACATAAAATACACTATTGTTCCCAAATCCATTAAAAACCATTGAACATTTTGAATCCAAGAAAAATAACTTCTAATGCAAAATGAGCAAGTTTCTTTTCGCTACCAAATACGCTACCTTTTATACCAAACAATACTTATTTAAAGGTGGTAAGTATTTTGAAAATATGTGATTTCGAAATAGTATTTTGCTCTTTTATACCATTCGAACATGGCTCACCCCAGAGAAATAAAGTGTGATCAATACAAAAATTAATTGTAATGAACCGTCAACAAATTAAAATTATGAAATTAAATCATAATTTTTTATATATGATTTAAATCTTATGTTTTATACTATTCTAAAAACGATATTAACTATATAAAAATAATAATTTATCAACCGCTAAAAGACATTCCACGTTGTTAACAATCTTTTCCGAATATTTTCACCTTCTGAACGTATGAAAAGAATATAAACCGACAGTACAAGAATATTATCACAAAGCTTAGAAATATTAAAAAATTTAAAGCTACATTTGTTTTCAACAAATTCATGTTCAAAAGAAGAAAAAGAAAACGGAGCCTACAAACTTGCAATGAGAACAATATAGTGGGGGAGATAAACAAAGCAAGCAAATTTTAAAGCCATAGGCACAACAGCAAAAAAAGAGCATAGTGAAAGAACCCGAGGCAAAATTTGAGATCTAAAATAATAATAATAATAATAAACTATCCGAGAACGAAATCAAAACTGATGCATAACTTACGACGACATTCGAGACATAACATCCAAGATCCACACTACTTAGCAGCATTAGAAGAACTCAAAAATCCCGATATGATATCTCTAGAAACTTTAAAATGTTGTGACCAAATAGCTTTTCAAGTGCTAAATTCTCACTTAGCACTCAATGAAGGGAACTGCCCTGGGTCTTCAATGGAGGGGGCTGCCACATTATTCATTCTGTTGCTTCCGCTATTGAATCCGCCTCTTGAGCCTCGCCCACGGCCCCTACCTCGACCCCCCGGATTGTAGTACCTCTCGCCTTCAGCAGGCTTCAGGAACTCAGTAATGGTCACAGACTGCAACCAAAAACAATTTATTGAATTAGTTCAGATAAATAACAAGTTAGTGTAGCAAAGGAAACGGGTTAAAGATATTCTCACTATGATTGGCCTGGATGAATCTTGGACATGCCCAACTATGCACTAATTTAAATACTAATGAAGAAAACTAAATTTTCCCAACTGTATATTCTAATAAGCAAAGCAGAGAGTAAAACTAACATTTTTAACATCTGCGACAAGTATCCAACACAACATTTTTTTATATCTGTATCCAAAACGAACATTTCTTTTATATCGGTAAGTGTACACTATTCTGACAAAACAACAGCCTGACAGTCTAAGAAACTCGTAAAAAATTAATTCTTGTACAAGTTGTCACCATAGATTGAACACATAACCTCTAGATTCTCACGACCCTCTTTGACCATTAGGCCGACCCTAGACTCAAAACAACATTTGGACAATTCATGCACAATGAACATATGCAACAAAATACCAACAGAATTAAATTCAAAACTGCAAAGGCAATCAAGTTGAGTTCAGAATATCATAAAGAACGGACATTAATAAGTTGCTGAAGAACAAAAGACAAAATACCTTCTTGGCCTTCTCGTCCTTGTCGGCCATATCTTTGCGCTTATCCTTATCAGCACCCTGGCAGTGAAGTTCTGTATATTTAACTACAAAAGCAAAGATAAAAATGGAATTGAGAGAGTAACATCAGAGGAGTTCTCACCAATTTAGCAAAGATTTCATCATTGGTTTTCTTGCAGGAAAGCTGCTGCATGTTTCCCAATTCCTCATCCACCTCAGCCTTCCTCAGCTCAGTCTTCGCCAGCAGTTTCCTACTCTCTTCACGGAGCTTCTCGTACTCTTTGAGGGTCATTTCCTGTAAAAGATAAGAGGAACAGCAACAGATTATGTAGCCAATTGACATGAAATACTAATAAATATATCAATACTTCAAATAATAACTCATACCTTGTCCTCCGGTTCCTTCTCTTCCGGCTCCTTCACAGCCTCCTCTTTGTTGTTGTCATCAACAACAACAACAACATCCTCTCCCAATTGTTTCTCCGGAACAACATTCTTCTCATTTTCAGCAACCGGCTCTTCGACATCCCTTCAATTTCACAGGTCAAGTAAATAACAGAACTACATCAAATCTGTTTATCAGTCACAATAAAATAAGGAAACTTACGGGGAAACTTCATCACCAGGAGATCCCCAGTTCCGGCGACCAGCCCCATCACGCTTGAACTCATTTCTAAATCAAAACAACTAGCGTAAGATAAATATAAAACCAATTTTCTGGGAAGATGATGAAAATAAATAAATACTAACCCGCGTCCAGTACCACTACGGCGTTCATAAAATCTTCGGGGTTGTTCTCCTTCTTCTGGTTCACCATTGCTGAAGCCACCACGACGAGGACCACGGAAAGAGCCACGGGGAGCACCATAACCACGCTTTTCATCCCCCTTCTCACCTTCCTCAGTTGGCTGGTAACGATCAGTATATCCATTCCTGCCACCATTTTCATTATTGGCTTGATCTCTATTGAATCCTCCACCTCCACGTCCTCGCCCATAGCCGCGACCACCTCCACGACCACGGCTGTTCTCATTCCTTGACTCCCTCACTGGACATGATAAAATTAAAATCAATATAGTGTCTATGTTTATATTGATTCAAAGAATATGGTAGCAATATTCTAAGCAATAAGTAATAAAAAGTTCAACAAGACTACAGTCATGTACTTCTTACAATCTAATCTAAGCTCTGTAACAGAAATAAAATGAACAATGAAACTATTAACTTTTCACAACTAACTGAGAAGAACAACAATTTTGACTTCTATGCGAATAGCTTGCTCAATGAACAAGCCCCTACACATGCAGTTAATTTGCATAAGAAAATTAAATTAAACATATCGCTGAAGCATACCTATTGCATTAGATCGTATACCACATCTTAAGGAGTTTAATCCTCATGCTAAATTGTTTTTAATATGCCAGTCCCTTAATTAAATCTTTTCTTTCTAGACTTCTAAATTAGCATGTAAAAAGCAATAATTGAAGAACGAATGGAATTATCAATATTTATCAAACCAGTATATATATACTCATTAAAATCGTTACTAAAACAAAAAAAAATATTTACATTTAGAAAAACGGTTCAAATACTTATAACCACAGAAAGAAAGAACAAAACTCAGCTTTACCAATCAATCGCAGAGCCAAAGGTACCATACTTCAAATAAACAAAGTTCAATCCAAAAAGAACAAATGACAAACAATAACTATACAATACATCCATTTAATCAATACAAAAAATAAACTACTGAATGAGTCAAGTGGCGCAATGGTTTCCTTATTTGGTTGTAAAGCAGTTCAACACAAGCATCACAACTAAACTACCGAATGAGTCAAGTGGCGCAATGGTCTCGATAATCGGTATTTGTCGCCCTCGCCCGGTATGCACACAACAAAAAAAATACAAAAAAAATCCCACCAACCACAACTAAACATCCAAAAAAACTGAACCTAAACTACAACTAATAATATAAAATTCAAAACAGGCTAAAAAAACATAACCCACATCGAAAGAAAGAAGAAAACAGGAAAAGCAAACAAGCAAGAGAAGAAGGAACAAAACCCACCAGCCTGAGCAGGAGGGAGCGGCTTGGAAGGGAGCTTAGCCGGCTTGGCAGGCAGAGCCGGAGCCGGTTCCTTCTTGGACGGCGGCGAAGGGGCGGATCGAATGGCAGAAGCGGCGAGCTGATTAGGGTCCTCGTTGTCGTCGTCGACCAAGAGATCAAAAGGGTTCATGGTTGCCATATCCGTTCAAGCTTGAACTGCAACTCAGGAACTGGAAAGGTAAAATCAACCCCACAAAGAAAAACTCTCAGAAATTGTTGGAATCCATGAAGAACACAGCCGATTGAATGATAAGTTTGAGAGGAAGTGAAAACCAGTGAGCGGAAGTGTAGAAAGTCAAGAGGAATTTGACGATTTGGAAGAGAGAAAACCCTAGGCGGCAGATTTGAGGTCGGGAATAAATCCCCAAGTTTTAAAACCCTAATGGGATTTAATATTGGCCGTCGATTCTATTAAGCCTCTCTTTCGTGGGCCAATATCAAATGCCAAGGCCCTTACTGGGTTTTGTTTTATTTTATTTTTTTTTTAAAGATTTATTTTAAATTATTTAGCTTTATGAACAAAAAAAAAAAAATTATTTAAAAATTGAAAAATAAATGGCAACGAATAAAAATCAAACTCATAACTATCTTCTCATAACTATCTTCTTAAAATGTTTCTCTTTTATAAAAAATTAGAAGTGTACAAGTAACCCGACAACCTGAAAAATTTGAATCAACCCAACTCAATTTAGCAGGTTGGGTTTAAAATCATAAAATTTTCATGGATTGTGTTAGGTTAAGATTTGACCTAAAGTTAACCCAACCCAACCGACCCGAATTTATTATTTAATTTAAAAAATATATTTTTTTTACCTATATTATGTTATTTAATTATTTATATTATATGTATATGTATATTTATTTAATTTAATTATTGTTAGTTTTTTTATTTTTTAATATTTGTTAAACTTTAAACCTATCGATAAGATTTTGAAGTTAGTTAAATTTGAATTTTACATTTGCAATAAAAACTTACTTATGCATGTTCGTCCTAAATTTCTAGGAATCGAAAAAATTGCGTTAGACATTGTTTATTGAGTACATTGCTCATTGGTGAGCTTCTTTAATTTTAGATTAGTTGCAAATTTATGAACCCGATAACTCAATTCAACCTATATTCACTTCTACAAAAAAATGAATGATTTATAAATTATGATGTATATGTACATTTCTCCTTTTTTATAAATAGTTCTATAGGTAGACTCGTAGTTAAACGAAGTGTGGTAAATTAAATGAATCAAGGTATGTCTCAATATTTAGGTTTTTGTAAAATTTTACCTTTTAAGTGTATTGTATTTTCAAAATGATAAGAGTAATTGTTGTTTTTCTTTTGTGTTTAATAGGTGAAGATTCAACTAATTTAAATAAGGTTGAAGACTTTCAATATTATCATAGTTACATGGTCAAAGTATTGATTTTTTTTATATAAGATTAAAAGTTCAAATTTTCCATTAATATTTGTTGTGCGTGATAAATTAAATGAATAAGATATATAGGTTTAATCTTTAAGTTACGATCTACTTTTCAATTAGAATTATGTTGTTGCGTTGTATTGTATTTACAAAAATTATAGAACACAATATAATTGTTGTTGTTGTTTTTGCCACCAACTTAATGTTAGCATAACTTTATCATCAAATTATTAGATTTTTGCTGGGTTAATCTTTATCCAAATAAATTTGAGAAGGATGAGAATAAGAAATGAAGACTGAGAAAGAAGACGAAGGGAGGAGATGAACACACTTTTTTTCCCCTTTAAATGACTATTTTATCCTTTATTCTCTTACCTAAATTAGACTCAAGGGTTTAATATATTGCTACACTTATGAAACTTGAGGAGTTGTAGTTGATCAAAATTAAAGTTTAAGGATGTAATTATTACAAACACCATACTTTAGAAGTGGTTTGTGCAATTTTCCAAATTTAATTTATACCAACTTCTCACATTCCATAATTACAAACTTTATAGCCACCAAAATAAATTTCATATTACAAAAATAAACTTCTCACATTTCTTATTATCTATGTTAGAGTATTAGAGCTTATTGGGCCTTAGATTAGAGTTTTGGTAATCTATATATATATAGAATGTTTTAGGATTGTATGTGTGTGAGCTACAATATAACCTCCATCTTCATCTTCTCCATTTTATCAATAATACATTATCTCAACCTTCTTCAATGACTATCACATTTTCGCTGTGCAAATCATCACAATCTATAAATAGTTTTTTTAGTACATATTGAGCTAAGTGAGACAAATACCAATTGAGATTAAACTTGTGACATTGGTATAGAACTGATTTACAACCAAACAATGAAACTATTGTGTCACTCACCCATTTGATTATTATCTATAAATAGTTGCATGCATTTGAAATTGTTTGTTTTCTTTTCATCTCTTTTTCAATCACATTGATCTTTCTATATCTACTTGAGATATATGTTAATCCTTCAAATTGTTTTACACATTTGTTTTAGTTTGTTTTGCACCTTAATTTATTATTTTATCTTATAATAATTTATCAATTTCAACTTAATCTATACTCTTATTAATAAATTATTCTCTACAAAATTGCAACTATCCATTCAAATATATAAGAGAAAATAATTTACAGTACAATTAAATTTTGTGATGACTAGCAACAAACAATGCAACCTATTGAAATTTATCTCCTACAACCTATCTTTTTGCAAGTTTAATTACATATCACACTTTTGCAAAACATATCTAAGAAAAAAAAAAAAAAATCGTTAAATTTATAGGTCGAAAATATAACAAAAAATATTGTATATAGAAAGTCCCATTTAATATAGCATTTTTTTATATATCTTTAGCAATTTTTGTTTCTCTATAATGGAAAGAAAAAAACATTGAAAAAAAACTATTATTATTAGTTTTTTTTTATAGATTGTTTATTGTTCATTATTAAATCGTTAACAATCGAAAAAAAAAAAATAGTCCATTCCAACTAAAATAACTCTTTATTCCTATGACTCAGATGAATATGTATGTGTAAAATTTCATATTAAGGAAACATTTTCACAATAGAAATTATTCAAATGGTAAAATAATTCTCTTAATTGTATTCCTTATGGATTCTATTCTATATTGATTGTATTCTATATTTGTAATGTTTTCATGTGTAAGAGAACTTTATCCTATATAAGAAGACATAGAATGCATATATTGAATATAACAAATATACATTATTTGCTCTCGAAACTAAGATGGTATTAGAGCGGGAATTTTAGAAACTCCAATCGAAACTTTAGCTGTCTTATCTAAAACGATGCATCCTACTTTCGGCTGTTTCCTCCCATACTTCCTCTTCATATATTCGTTCAACATCAAGTAAGTATAGGGACGTCCATTGTAACGACCCGTATTTTCAGAAAGACGTTTCAGGTTAGTTTGGTCGTTATTCCCGTTATTTGGTCTTTGAAGGGAGTTCGGTTTTGGATTGATTAGCTGGATTTATTCTTGGTTAGAGACACTTCATTCTTTGATAATTCTATGTCGTGGAGTTCGTTCGAGATTTATGGATTTAAAGGTTTGGTTTGTATTTTGGAGGTTTTGGAGCTTTAGGATTTAATTGGTAAATTTAGGAGTTTTGATGTCGTCGTTGGGTTTCGAACCCTTGACCTTTGAGAGGAGCTAAGTGTTCGGAAGCTTGTGTTTTAAAAAGAATTAAAAAGAATGTCAAGGCTAGGATTTGAACCATAGCCCTTGGAGTGGTATTTTTTTATTTGGATTTTAGTTAATTAAAAAGAAAAGGAAAAAGGAGAAGGGTTTCATCTCATTCTCTTTTGCATCTTGTGTGGTCGTCATGAGGTTGGGGAGCTCTCAAGACTCTTCTTCCAATGCAAGCTTCGAGGTAGGTTCGATCTTCTTTTCTCCTTCGTTTTGTCATGGTCGATTTCGAGTTTGTAATCTTGGCTTTTTGTTAATCGTTGGGTTGTTCGTGTTTGGTGTTGTTGTGAGTTCTTGAGATTTGATCCAGCTGCTGTCCGGCTTTCTAAATCGCTCAACAAGTCGTCGTTCGTTACTCGTTCTTCGAAGAATCCGTGGTAAGATCGCCTCTCTCCTTTTGCCTTGTTTTAGTTGTTTTGGGAAGGTTTTGGTTGTGTTTTCATTGGGTTTTCATGGAGGATTCGTCCCTGGATCTTTGAGTAATTAGTACTGCAGTTTCTGTCCCGTTTCAGATCCGAGAAGACAGTTTGCGGAGCTCGGATTCACGTTTTTCTAGATCTCCTGTCGCACCGTTCGCTCAAGCGAAGGAAGTTTCGCCCAAGCGAAACTTGTGCCGTGCTGAGCCACCGTCGCTGACACCCACGCACGTCTTCATCCTTGTCTTCGCCCAAGCGAATCCCAGCGAGCCACTCCGTCGCCTTCGTCGTGTCTTAGCCCTAACGAAGCTTCAACCCCACCTAGCCAATGCCTGCCGCAAGCCTTCGCTCCGCCTCCATCTTGGTTCGCCCAAGCGAAGCAGTTGTCGCTCAACGCAGACCAGCCGCGAGCACGTCGTCTTCGCCCCGCCTTGTGTTTGCCCAAGCGAAGTCCCTGCCCAGCCTGCCAAACATTTTGGTCGTCCGTCGATCGTGTGCTGCAACTTCGCCCAAGCGAAGCAGGCCTTCGCCCCAGTGAACTTCAGCAGCCCAGCAGCTTCGCCCTGCCTCTTGTTTCCTCATTCGTTGGGTAACGATTGTTCCGTTCTCTCGTTTGGTTTCTAGGGACTGCTCTTCATTAGTTTAGCTATTTACTATTATTATTATTGTTTATCTGCTAGGTTCCTTGTGTTGGTGTTCTGCAGCTCTAGGAGCATACGTTTCT
>JBBMEF010000018.1:86715-96817 GCA_037832685.1 Sicyos baderoa | reverse complement strand
ATAGGCTATGACGACGGAAATAGAAGCCTATGGCGACGCAAAGCTCCGTCGCCATAGGCTTCTATTCTTGTAGTGAAAGGTGCATAAATGGTAGGAAGGATGAAGCACATTGTAGAGAATTTGAGAGAGGATAGACTTAAATTTGAAAAACCAAAAACAAGAAACCAAATAATTATCAAACGGGGCCTTAATTGTTAAAATTGAATCCAGTTTCACAATTTTAGAAGAATAATTGATTCCATGATAATGTTAACATATCTTTTCTACTAATTGGAGCTTTTTTTTTCTTCTATTGAGTAAAGAAGTAGAAAGTTTGAGCACTTAGGTTGATGATTGCTTGGAGTGGGGTCTTTTAATTTAATGGCAGAATGGAAAAGGGAATTTCCACTATAAAACCAGCTGGAATCTATATTCAATGTCCAACACACACATACACACACATATATATATCATACATTGGTTAAAAAAATAAAAATATATGTAATTTTGTAGTGTAATTGGCACACGACCCCACGTGTTTCGTTTCATTTACAGATATACATTTTCCTTAACAAACCAATAATGCGACCTACCAATTAATGAGCTTCTTATATCGGTATCCAGCCTGTGCCAATTTCAATTTCAATTTCAAATTTAAAAAAAAAAAAAAAAAAAAAAAAATTATTCCGCGACATTATCCTAAAACTACCATATAGTACCATAAAATTCGGTCATTGATTGATTCCAAATGCCCAAGAATTTCTCTTTCATTTCTTTTTTTCCTTTTCCATTTTTCACTATTCTTTTAAATACCACGTGAATTGATTGGTTGTGATTAATTGAAAATTCAAAAGGTATACAATTAAAATACAAATTTTAAAGTCAACACAAATATAAGGTATATATATATATATATTTATCATAAATTTAAATCTCATTCTTCAAATATTATTGAATTATGAAAATTCAATTATGGTTGAGAATGAATATGTAAATGCATAATCTCTTGTTTTTATTGTTTTTAGTATTGTAAATATAAATTATTATTTTTATTGACTAAAAGTTTTAGTAGTCAATTATAACAAGGTAACCTTGAGGAATTACAACTCATATGAAATCAAATTACTACCAAAAAATCAAAATCAAAGAATGTAAATAAATAAAACAAAAGAAATGACTGATTTTGAACTGATGGAACGTCTGCATAACAAAAACGATGGCATCGAAATAATTTTGGAATAGAGTAACGTTAATATAATTGTGAGAAATTTTTCCTAAAAAAGAAATAATAATTGTGAGAAATCACATCAAATAAACAATATAAGCAAAGGCAATTACATTATAAAAGAGAGAGAGAGATATAGAGAAAAAGAATCTTAACCTAAAAGAAAAAAATATAGAAAAAGAAAGATACTTATATGTCACACTGACTCCATCTAATTAGAGAGAAAAAGACAGAAAGGAAGTTAATTACTTTGTTTTTTTAAAAAGGAAATTTATTACTAAGGAAAATAAAATTTAAAAAATTTCAAAATAGATGAATTTACAAGATTCAAATCTGAATAGATTATGAAACAAGGACTTAATTTAATTGAGGCATTAATGTGGTAGATTTAAATCAGTAATGAGTACTTTAAATAGTATGCCACTTGGAATTGTACCTTGATTTATAAATATAGTTATTTGTTATATCATTTGAACAGTGGACCACTGTGCCCTTGAAAACCCAACTCTAAACTGCCATTGAAATTATATACAAATTGATAGGGGACAAGCTGAAGTCAACAAGGCACCAAAACTCCAACTTAATTAAGTAAACTGATGAAGAAATAAGTGTCAATCTCAACATTAATCAATTCACCTCAATGTGATAAATAAAATTTACCAACCTAAAAGTACAGTGGTAGGCCAAAAATTTGTGAATCATCTACTTATCTTATGAATATTAAGAATTTTTTCATCTTCTTAGTGACCAATCTATATATATATATTTTTTTTTTTAATTCATCTAATTATATGTATAAAAACAATCAATTTCAATCTATATATTTCTAAATTAGACTGGTCTATAAAATTACTTATTTTTCTTTTTATTTTCTTCAAGGACTAGCTTGCAATTTTCTCAAAAAATTGATCAAATTTAACTCAACTAAGTTGGATAGTTTCGATTAGAGATATTCACAGATAGAGTCAAGGAATAACTACTCCATTTCTATACTCGTCACCAAATTTAATTTCTGCAAGATAGGAAATCTGGCATAGAATTTTTTTCATAGAATTTTTTTAACTTTTCTAATCTTATCTTTTCTAATTATTTCGTAATGATATGTTAAATATTAGTTTTGGATGAAAAACATACTTATCAATTTTGAATGAGATGGTTAATTATTAAAAAATATATACATTTGCACAAATGTTTTTAGGAATGTTGAAATAAAGTTTGGTTTTTTTTATTTTGATAAAAATAAAGTTTTGTGTTTGGTTGATGGAGAGGTATCATTAAAGTAGAGGGTCACAATTGTCATTTGAAAAAAAACACTGTAGCACACACCACACAAGAAGAAGCTTTTTTTGCAGCCAAAAGTAAATCATAATGTAAGTAAATGCTCTTCTTCTTCCTCTTCACCATTGTTCCTTTCAACACTGCTGCTGCTTCTCTGACAGCCATAGCCATTGCCATTATCAAAGCTCATATAATAACTTTCCCCACAAAATTTAATTTTCACAGGCCCCCAGCTTTTATTTTTCCTTTCAAAACTTTCCCATTTTGCAGCAACCAAACCACAGAGCACACAACAATTAATTCCGACCCAACAAACAACATTGTATATTATTCCAGAAATTCGAGGTTTTTTCCTTGTCCGAGATCTGGAACAGAATGTTCAAATCATGGAGCAAGAAGCAGAAGATCAAGGCGGTGTTCAAATTGCAGTTCCAAGTCACACAGGTATGTGTATATGTGTATACTGATTTTACCCTTTTTTTGAATTTGGTCATTTTAATTAGTTTTGTTTGATTTAGGTGCCGAAGCTGAAGAAATCGGCTTTGATGATATCATTGGTGCCGGATGATGTGGGAAAGGCAACGGTGAAGTTAGAGAAAGTTGTAATTCAAGATGGGGCTTGTTTTTGGGAGAATCCTGTTTATGAAACTGTGAAGCTTGTTAGGGAGATTAAATCTGGCAAAATTAATGAGAAGATTTACCATTTTGTTGTTTCCACTGTAAGGAGGCTTATTAGTAATATATGTTATAGAGTATTTTAATTACTAATTACCCATTTGGTGGATGAAGTTGTAAGATTTGTGTGTGTGTGTTTAATGTTTTTGCAGGGATCATCAAAATCTGGGTTTGTTGGTGAAGCTTCCATTGATTTTGCAGATTTTGAGGCAGAGACTGAGCCCATGACGGTTTCCCTTCCTCTTAAGTTTGCAAACACTGGTGCCATATTACATGTTGGTTCTCTCTAACTCTCTTCTTTGTGTTAGCTTTAACTAGTAATTTGAAGTAATTTTTTGGTCCCGAAGTGGCAGCCTCGTTCGTAGAGAGGCTTGGGGTCTCAAGGTATACTACACTCGTTGGAGGTCCAAGTTCAAAACTCACGATTGAGTTTAATTGTAAAATCTCTTATTGTCTCTCAAGTTTGGGTGTCGATACGAGCATATATGTGCTTCTGGGTATGTAGTGGAGTGAAGCTATAATTCTCGGTTAAAAACACACACACACACACACTACTATTTGAAGTCTAATAACACTATCATTTTCTGTCTCTAAGGAGCATCCTCGTTGGTAGGGACTTGGGATCTCCGAGGTATTATCATTTGAAAGTCTTACGTTAGAAACCCACGAGTTAACTTAATTATAAAGTCACTTGTTATCTCTTGGGTTCGGGCCTTGGATTAGGTGCAAGTGCCCCAGGTATTATCTCTTGAAAGTCCCAAGTTCGAACCCCACAAGTAAGCTTAATTGTAAACTCATTTGTTATCTCTTGGGATGGGACCTTAAAATGGGTGTGAGTGCCCTAGGTATTATGCCTTAAAAGTCGTAAGTTTCTAATTCCCGAGTTAGTTTAATTGTAAAATCACTTGTTATCTGTTGGATTCAAGTCTTGGATTGGGTGGAGGTGCCCCGATACGGTGAAGCTTTGATTTCCAGTCATAAAAAGAAAATAACCATTTCGTGTTTTCTTGAATATGTGAATGTTCCTGACTTTCATGGTTTTTGATGAAACAGGTTACCATTCACAAGATGGAGGGGGATAATGACCAAAGGTAAAAACACAAACTTGAGCTTTATTTTATTTTACAGTGTAACATTCTTTCTGCCTTTATTTTGTTCTGTGTCTGGCTCACCTTATGAAGTTTTAGTGTCCAAATGGCAGAGATTATGAAGAGAATGGAGCTGCACTTCAACATGAAAACAGCTTTAATAGCCAGCTTAGCTTTTCTAGTACAGAAGGAAACCATTATCTCACAGAAGTAAGGTCTCATTCCCATTTTCCCAATTCATTTCTAACTTAAGAACAGAAGCTGAAAAACACATTTTAATAGAAGATTGATTAGTTTCCTTGAAACCAATTTCAGTGAAGAAAAGATTTCCCTTTCTTAGGATTTCTTGACCCTTTGGCATGATGCTAATTATATAGTACATATTTGTTGGATCGCAGAACGGCGGTGTAAATACATTACGCGACGATGCAGCACAAAATGGCAACTCTAGAGTGTCCCCTGGCTCTAATTCAGCTAAATTTGCATCAATGAAGGATGCTATTGCTATCCAAAGCCCTACTCTCTTGTCACCCCTCAGACAGAACTCCATGCCTAATAGAGTGAAAAATCAAGCACATAAGCGATCAAATACAGAATGGTCACTGGGATCAGTTTCAGATGGAAGTTTTGGTGATTCAGCAAATAGTCTTGAAGAAAACATTTCAAGACAAAGGTCGCACCAGGTACCGAACAATTCGACCGAGAGAGTAAAGAACGAAAATGTAATGCTCACGAGGCAGCTCGAGGTAGCAGAACTGGAATTGCAGTCTCTTCGCAAACAGGTCACGAAGGAGACGATACAAGGGCAGAATCTATCGCGACAAATCATTTGCCTTGCCGAGGAAAGAGATGAACTCAAAACAGAATGCAAGCAACTCAAGTTCTTGAAGAAATGTAATGATGAGACTGAGGACTCAAAGAATTTGAAGTCTGAGATTAAGGAAGCAAGGTTTCAGTTGGCGGCAACAGGGGACGAGCTTAAGCAGGAAAAGAAAGTACGAACTGATCTTCAGCTACAAATGCAGAAAACACAAGAGTCCAACTCTGATTTAGTTCTTGCTGTGAGAGATCTTGAAGAAATGGTTGAGCTAAAAAATAGGGTGATAGCTGATCTTTCAAGAAGTTTAGAATCATGGGAAAGTGATAGAGAACAGAAAGATGTTTATCATTGTAAAGAGAACAATGATGATAACCAAAATCTCTCAAAAGAATCACATGAGTATAACAATGTCAAGGAAGTGGACATGTTGAAACAAGAGATCAAAGATCTAAATAGTGAAATAGAAATGCACTTGAAGAACATAGAAGAGCTAGAGATTCATTTAGAACAACTCATGTCAGACAATGAAATTCTCAAGCAAGAAAACAAAGACATGTCTGCAAAGTTAGAGAGAAACAAGGCACAATATCTCATTCAACAAAGTGAATACTCAGGTTCTCTAGCAGTTATACAAGAACTTGAATCCGAAATTGAAAGATTAGACGAAAAACTCCGAATACAAACTGAGGAGTTTTCAGAATCTTTGATCTCAATCGAAGAGCTTGAAGCTCAGATCAAGCGATTGGAGAGAGAATTAGAAATGCAGACACACGAATATCATGATGAACTCAATGCCATGAAACATGCCAATGTTCAGTTGGAAAAAATGGCTATAGAAGCAAAGGAAGTATTGAGCAAGTCAAGGTGGAAAAGTGCCATAAAAGCAGTCAGTCTTCAGGAGAAAAGTAAAAAGTTTTCAATGGAAATGGCTTCCAAGTTAAATGATAATGAAAAGAGAGTCATCAAAGCAGCCAAAGAAATCAATGAATTGCGTCTGCAGAAAATCGTATTGAAAGGAACGCTCCAGAAATCTAAAGAAGAGTCGAGGCAGAATCGAGAACAAAGCGAACAAAAACTGCATGACCTTTCCTTCCAGCTAGAGTTAAAAACAAAGGAAATGCATCACATGACAATGGAGCTAGATAACAAGTCTAGACAACTTGAAGATGCAAAAAAGCATGAAGACTATCAGCAGGAGGAAATCCAAATGCTAAAATCAAATATAGAAACATTAAATGCAGAAAAGCACATAGCAAAGCAGACAGAGAAAGAACAACCTGAATGTTTGGTTTCTGAAATGGAAGCATTGGAAGGCAGAAGTAAAGAAAGGGAGTGTTTAGAAAAAGAGATCGTTTTTTCGAAGAGAGAAGCAGAAAAGGCACAGGAAGAGCTTACAAGAACAAAAGCTTCGAAACGCGAGCAAGATGCATTAATCGACAATCTGCTAGGTGAAGTGGAAATCCTTAGAGCCCAAATTAATGAGATGATGAAGAAGTCTCTGACAGAAGATTCTGAGAAAGAAATCCTAAGAAAACAGGTACTCCAGTTAGAGAAAGAACTACAAAAGGAGAGAACTTCCGGCATGTCAACGCTTCCTCGTGCCAAACAAGAGCTTTCAACTTCAGAAGATGTGATGGAATTGCTTCAGGTACTTCTCGAACCTTTTAACTAATTATCCAGGTATAAAATAAGATACAAAATTCTGAAAATTTTATGCTATCAGCATCATTGATACTATCTAGAGAGAACTGTATTTTATGATTCGATATATATATCTATATATATTGATAAAAATGAAGCAGAAGAAAGAAAGATAGAAAATATATAATGTCATTGTATTAGATGGCTGGCAGGCAATTAAGCTCCAAGGAGCTAGTTTTGTAGTAATTTTTTTTTTTTTAAAATCTTTTTTCTTGTGTTTGAGCATTTGTCGAGTCATTTCATCTCCAATTAATTTTGATTTTTTACTTGATGGGCATTCTGAAAATTTTCAAGTCCATAAGAGAGGAGAGTGTCGGTTGATATGCTTAAGTTTTTAGGCTGATTAGTGATTTAACATAATTTAACCGTACTTATACTCTAATAAGTTGAAACGGGTTTATTCCTTGAAGTTGCAAAAGACTTCTGCAGTTGCATTATTAGACTTCGTTTCACATTACATTTATATCACTTCATCCATGTTCTAGACTATGCTAACACTGCAGACATTTTTGAATCTAGGACAACCATTATAAAGAAGAGAAAGCAAACCAGGGCAATGTTCATGAAGCACTTTATGGAAGGTATAAGCCAATCAAATAAATTTGAAGTCTTATATTTCTTGTCAGCTGCCACAATAATAAACATCTCCATGTGCATTAAATGTTATCAAATCCAAACAAAACATGTATAATTATGAATATATACTGCTACAAAAGTTGACATTCAAAAGCATGTTCATTCATCATTTACTCACTCATTTGCAGGAAAGCGGACTCTAACACATCAAATAAGGAACACGGGTCGTCAACTTCCGGCCTCGACCTCCTTATGGAGATGTCTTCTCTAAAGGAGAAGAACCAAACTATGGAAAGAGAACTGAAAGAAATGGAAGAGAGATACTCAGAAATAAGTCTCAAATTTGCAGAAGTAGAAGGGGAAAGACAACAACTTGTAATGACTGTGAGAAACCTTAAAAATAGTAAAAGAAATTAGTGTTTTATCATATGTCATTTGAGAATATTTATGGCTCTAGCAGGAAAATATGGAGTGCTTAACCAGAAAACTTGGTGTAACCATTCATTTGACTATATAAAAGTATAGATATGTGCTGTCAGAGGATTATTTTCTCATTGTGTATTTCTATTTCTTTTGGGGGGCAAGGCTCATTTTTTGAGCCCTCAAACTTGTATCACCAAATTAAGAATTGGGGGACTTAAATCAGAAATGTATCCATAAAGTTGGCAGCTAATTAGGTTGCAATTTGCAGGGTTCAGAATGTCACTGGTCACAACTAGATAAAGGGTATAATCATAGTCAGCATGTTCTAATGTTCTTGAGCCTCCAATCTAGATAAGGGTTTTATTAAGATGTTGATTAAAATCATGATGCCAACACAGCTCTATGGAGAGAGCTGTCAGTTTTGAGTAATCCACTCCAAAAAATTAAATCTAGCCTCTATATTTCTTTCCCGGTCAATTTGGTAAAAGTCGATAGATTCAGGTAAATTTAATTATATCAATCAATATTTATCAGGGAAAGAGATTGCTTATCTAGAAATTAATTTTCTAAAGATTTTTTCTTGACAAACGGTTTGTCCCGTGAGAATAGTCTACATAAAAAGAAAAAAGAAATAAACACATTTGAGAAGGATCCCAGTGCTTTGGTTCTCTGTCATGGTCACAACATCATGTGGCTCTTTACTGGATTGATGGTTTAACATAATCCAATATTGCTCCTTCGATACTAAAAAAGCTCCTTTAAAAAAGTTCCGGAAATAGTTAATACTTTGATGATCTCTAACAGAATTTTGTATTAAACCCTCATCTGATCCCTAGTTTGGGAAATGAAGGACGACTGATCTTATTTTCAATCCAATTTCCTAGATCCTGATGTAATGCCAATAATCACTTGAAAACATTGTTTGTTTTTCTGGCACCTTCCTTAGCTTACGCTAAAAACAATAATTTTTCATGTTGATCATCAGAGCCATATAGTGTAGAACCAGTCTACCTTCAATGAAATTGAAAGACAACTCTAAATCTTCAAGAAGAGCACAGCTACAACTACAACCCATGATTAGACGGTACATATGTATATATTAATGTCGTTGAGCTATGCTTTTGTTGGCCAGGTAAAGCAACTAGCATTTTTTGTCTTCATTCACATGCATCTTAGCAAAATTCCCGATAGGAGACCTAAACTAGTACTACTTCAAGTTAACCACTATGAAATTCTTACAATTGAGCCACCGAAAAGAAAGGTTGATATAATTAGTAAAATCAAATCTTTTTAAGCATTTCTTAACCAGCTTCCTCTCATTCGAGTGTAATCTCGGTTCATTCATGTATTCTTCATCGCTCTTCCCGAACCCAAGAACGACAACATCCCACACTCCAGCGTGTGCATGATAGAGTCTCAAGAACGCACCCATGAGTCATGGGTGCCCATTAACGCTCGCCGATGGATCTTCGAAAATAACATCTTTGAACCGGACGAAATATCTCCGGAATTAGCAAAAAGTGTTGTTTTTGTTTGAAATATATAAATATAAAGTAATGTGAGAAAGAGATATTGGAGAAGAAAGGGCGTCACCAATAACCACTAATACCAAATGGGTTGAAAAGATTGCGTATGAAACATTACAAATCACATATCATTGGCCAAACCAAACGCCATATAATAATAATAATAAGAAATTAAATAAATAAATAAAGCCACCATTGCTCTCTTCACATTTTGTCATCCCATCTTCATTGCTTTCCGACCATCGAAATTGCGTCTCATCTCATAATCCAATCTAAACCACACATTTTTCCCATTCCGAATTTGGATGATAAAGATTAAGTTTCATAATTCTTTCATTTTTAATTTTTAACTTTTTAAATTTAAGTTTATTTTTCACTAGGGAAGATTCATATTCCACTAAGAAAGTATTTAAATTCTAATAAAATTTTAAAGTTGGAACAAGTTTTAAAATTTTACTTTTTTAATTTTCAAAATTTTCCTTTTATCTTTGAATGTTGTCTGACTTACATGCATGTGACTATTTTTATGAGATAAATAGTTTGGTTTTATGATATTATATATATATATATATATATATATATATATATTCTTTAATAGAAATTTCAGATAAGGAAATGCCATAGGTTAAAATAATTGTTGTATTTTGAAAACGAAAAATAAAAAGGTAGAATAAAGAATGCCTTAAAGATTTGAATTCTAACTCATTTTGTTTGAATTTTAAGGTTATTAAAGAATAGGAGAATTTGCATGTATATTACAATAAGATAAAAAAATTGAGTAAATAGCAACTTTTTGAAAATATTTGCAAAT
>JBBMEF010000018.1:65515-86615 GCA_037832685.1 Sicyos baderoa | reverse complement strand
ATTGAACTCAATCACACTCAATCATTCGACTACTTTCATTTTTTTGGTATATATGCAATTATTTTCAGTTTTATGCTATATATATAATTTTTTATTCAATTTTTATTATACATGAAAAAATCCCTAATTTATTAGTGATTGTGGTAAAAAACTTTAGTTTAAATTCTCAAAAAGAAAGGAAAAACTTTTGTTTAGATTGAAGTATTATGAATGGCAGAAGTATAAGTGCACGTGAGAATTTGTGAAGATTTTTTTTATGGGAGCTTAGAACTTCTCCATCCAATTCTGGGATTGAGCCAATCCTTAAATAAACTCTCACAAACTCTCTATTTAAACACATCTTTAAAATGTATTATTTTTCTTGTAACAACAAAAACATAAATTAAGATGAATTGATTGTCAATTAATTTTGAGATCTCAAATTTGTTATTGATATAATATTGTTTGGGTACCATGATAACTTTTTTTTCATTCAATACATAGGGGTTGGGGGATGGAACCTATAACTTCATTGTTACTAGGTCGTATAAAATGCCGTGTGAGCTCAGCTCAGGTTCGCAGGTACTCATAATAGTTAAATTGCAAATTATAATTGACTCCATGTTTAAACTTCAATAATAATTATTGGATGATAAAAACTAACTACTTAAACAATAACTATTTATCTAAATAATTTATTTGAGAATAGTGAAATCTTGTCAATTTGTACTACAAAAGTAATCTTGCAAAAATTAATTACCTTAGTTATTAGGTGCATCTACATTATATGTAACAATACATTATATAACGACATTAACGTAAATTCAAATTTCTAACATCATTGAAATCTAAAAAAACAAATAAACAATACATCATATAACTATTGCATGCATGTAAATACAAACAATAATAATAGATCAAACCATTGTAATAAACCCATGCGAGTTAGCAACGAGCCCACTTAATTATATTAGAGCAAAACTTACCTTAAAATGAGTAAATATATTGAAAATACTTAACATAATTTTGGACCACATCTTTTTATTATTAGTTTTTAAAAGAAAAATCAACTTTCATTGACGGGGAGAAATGTGAATTATAGGGTCTAAAATGATAATAAATATTTTTTTCTTTTTAAATACAAATTGAGAGAATAAATTACAAATATCAATTTTTTCGGAGTTCGAACCCTGATGTTGATAATAAATATTTACTTAGGCAAGTATTGCTCACTACATTAGGGAAGACCAAATAAACCAAAATGTACGGGTGAGGATGCAAAAAGTCATCCAAGAATCAACGATAGCCGTCGATTAAAGACCACAAGATCATGAACAAAAATCATTTCCCCTTTTCTTCTCGGATCATCATCTTCAGTCAATTTCTCTCTTCGTTTTCTCCGCCATGGCTCTGCAACTCTGGGAGACGCTGAAAGAGGCGATCGGAACCTACACCGGCCTATCTCCGGCGACCTTCTTCACCGTCGTAGCACTCGCCCTTGCCATTTACCATCTAGTCTCCACCTTATTCGCTCCGGCCGACAGCGGAACCCACGCCAGAGACTTCGAGGAGCAGCTCGAGCCTCTCCCTCCGCCTGTCCAGCTCGGTGAGATCTCTGGGGATGAGTTGAAGCAATACGATGGCTCCGATTCTGCTAAGCCTCTGCTCATGGCTATCAAGGGCCAGATCTATGATGTTTCCCACAGCAGGTCTGTTCTGAGCGTTTTTTGTTTGGTTTTTAACGAGTATTTGGTGTTTTGATCATCGTGATGAGTTTTGATTTGGTTTTGTTTTGTGATGGTTCGTGGAATGTGTTGCAGGGTTTAATTTGTGTGTTGCTTTGTTTTTGTACTAAGAGCTACTGATTTCTGCAGTTTGATTCTTCTTTTGGTCCTGATGTCGCCTGTATTGAACTTCGATCGAAGATTTTTAGGCTATTTGCAATTTGTTCTCCATTGTCTGTTTGTGCTTCTATCTTGGTGATCAAATCAGTTTCGTTTGATTTTGTGGAGTCTTGCACTAACCTGTGTATGTAATTATGTGGCTGTCAGTCTAGAAGTTCCGAAAACCTTATCGGAAACTTCTATGTTTTTGTGTACTGGTTTTCAATTCAAACTTTTTGTCTATTTTGTGGTGGACCAGGAAACCTCTGTAGTAGATTAATGTTTTTTTTTATAACCGTGATTCGTGAAATGGATCTTTGCCCCACTAGATACTCGAGGGTCCCGTGCCCGTCCCAAGTAATTAGTTTGATCACGTTGTTCGTCTGTATTTAAACTTTAATTTGCTATATATCTAGTTTTGAAAATTATTTATTTGTGATTGTTGCTTTTGCCATTGAATTACAGCCATGGTGTCTTCTTTATAGAAGTTGTATATATGTAGTTCACAGAAGAGGTTTTCATTTGTGTAAGTTGTTCAGGAGATGACTACCTTTTAAAGTCTATTCTGTGTGTTTGTAAAGGTTCCATAGGTCAATTCTTCTTTCATTCGGGGTCGGAGAATTTTTATACGAAAAATCACTTTTTATACAGGCTCATGATTTCAAAGAGAGAAGTTAAAGTTTATTTTTAATATCCGTGACTGTCTGGGCCAGCTTCCTCGCACCTCGACTAGTGTCACGGGACATACCGCTTGACCCTACAACATTTGGATGTCAATGAAATTCGTAGGAAATTAATTCCTAGGTAGGTGGAGTTAAAGTGAACACAATGTAGAAAGCTATTCCCATTATGTGCTCAAATGTAGAAAGTTGCTATTCCAAAAACTTTATGTAAACAGGCCTTTAGGGATTTGGTGTATTGGACTTTTTTTTTACATCTTTTTTGGCTATCTTTCTCCATGAAGAATTATTTTCATTGTGTATTATTTTACTACGCTAAGGCTGTAGACATGAATATCTCGATTCTTTGCCGCATCTCGTTCTCGTGTGTGCGCATAGCAGTATACTTGTAAAGAAAATTTAAATCATCGGTAACTGCATTCTGCATTTGTATTGTTCGGGTTGTAACCTTTCGTCTGCCCATAGATATCGCTTACATTTACTTTATATCTCTCAATCAAGCTTTTATGTTGCTTTGATATTATATTTTGCTCTAACCCATTTTTACTTGCAGGATGTTCTATGGACCCGGGGGACCCTATGCTCTTTTTGCTGGAAAGGATGCCAGCAGAGCTCTTGCAAAAATGTCTTTTGAAGAGAAAGATCTGACTGGGGATACCTCTGGTCTTGGTCCGTTCGAACTCGAAGCCTTGCAGGACTGGGAGTACAAATTCATGAGCAAATATGTCAAAGTTGGGACAGTCAAGAATGTAGTCGTCGAAGGTGATGCTGCTCCAGCTGCTGGCGAACCTGCAGAATCAAGCACTGCAGAAGTTAGCAAACCCGTGGAAGACAGCCCCTCGGAATCTCGAGCTGATAAAGCTGAGGAAACATCTGCTGATGCCAAAGTTGAATAATATGTTGCATTCTGCCGATGCGATGACGGACCTCCCCATATACAAGGAAGAGAACAATGTAGGTGTGTGCTCATGTTTCAGTAATCTTGTTTCATAGATAAGTTAAATCTAGTTATGTAGGATGATGATATTACAGGTGGGATTAAGTCCTGGTTAATGTTTTATATTGTTCAATAAACTAAAATTTTAAATGGATATGAGGCTCTCTTTTCTCAATTTTAAATTTCTTCTGATCTTATTGGAGCTGAAAGTATGAGCAAGTGAATAAAATAGATAGGAATTAGCAATGGAGAGATGATTCATGTTTAAGTTATGAATTTGTGCTATATAGCACAATAATTGATTGTTTTCCAACTTGAGCTTTGAACGTGCACTCTCCTCGAGGTTCCAGGTTCGAGATTCCCTTGTTACATTAATTTATAGACACCTTTCGTGTCTCAATTCTTTCGATGTCTCCCGGTGCTTGGTCTAGGGACGGGTATGGTTATTTTTAAAAAAAATCAATGTGATAAATGTAGACAATTCAAGATATTGGATCCTTGTTTTCATTTTGTTTTGTTTTTATTTATTTTTGGTAAGATCCTTGTTTCCATTTTTAAATAGAGTGTTTTTTTAGTACAAATTGGGGGATGGGGACCAACAAACCCTACATAAAGAGTACACTTACTTTCAAATTATATGAGAGTAAAATATCGAATCTCGAACTCGTGACTATAGAGTTGAAATGAATTAATATCGAACAAGATAATCAATTGCGCCACTAATCTATTCAATTTTAAATACTAGTGTTTCAAGAGGCTCAAGGCGCATCACAAACTTTTTTACTTAGGCACACCATGTATAGAAAAACAAAAAAAAATGTATACATGTATATACACGAAATATATATACATTAAACAATTTCAATATATAGTTTTTTACCGTTGCCCCATAAAAAATATTTACATTCAAATATTAATCTCAAATAAAAATTTAAAGTCCTAAAGATTAAACTTATGGTTGCTAAATAGTAAATACATATTTATCCCCATCCACTCTTTTATTGATGATAATCAGAAAAAAAAAACAGAGAAATGGATTGGTGATTAGAGTTGACGATTAGGTTTTAATTATTTTTTAAAAATAAAATTCTTAAGTAATTGTTGATTGAATATGATTTTTAAAAAACAAATAGAGAAAAATTAGTAAAATATCACCGTTTTACTTAATTTTATATAAATAATAAAGTCTTGCTTAAGGATTTCATGAAAAGGCGCGTGCTTGGAATGACGAGACACTAACATTTAACCTGGAGCCTTTTTGAGCTGGAGGTGCTCCTTTTTGAGTCTTTTTAAAACATTGTTTGATACTATAAAAATAACTTTTATATTTTGAAAAAATAATTGAAAAATATTGGGGGTGTTTGGATGAGGATTTGTAGAAGTGATAAAAATGAGTGGTTAGAATGATGAGTTATTTTGAGTGATTAAGAATTGGGAGTTGTGCGATAGCTTGTTTGGACGAAGATTTTAGTAGAGGAGTTCCAAGAAAAACTCGTTTGAATTGAGATTTTGGAGGAGAAGTACTATGTTGAGAGGTTTAAAAATGGAGCAATACTTGAGTGAGAGTGAACAAGTATTTTGGAAATATTTACGCACCCTCACAACCACACATTTTTATTTTTTTAAAAAAAAATTGGCTTTGATTGATGGAGAGAAAAATGTAAAAGAAAAAATGTGTGGTTGTAATGATGGGTAAGTGTTTGGAAATATTTACCCACATTTACCTAAGTATTTCTCTTAAAAGTGAGGGATTGGTTTAAAAATGAATAATTATTTTGAGTAACTAAAAATAAGTGTTTAAAAATGAAAGATTGTTTTGAATTAGTTTGGATAAAGTTTTTTTGAAAATCGCATAAAAATACTCTCATGGACAGTTACAATTACCAAAAAGTAATTATAAGAAGTCGACCGATTTAAAGTTTGAGAGAAACGGTTAATCAAATTTTTAAAAACCTTCTCATTATTATTATTAACAAATTTGAGCCCGATGATTTTTTCAAGAGGCATTTTACCTTTGATCTTCAACATTAAGACGATCTCTTTTAGTTTCACGAATCTTAATAAAATTTAAATTTGTAATAAAAAATTTATTTAAATTTAATGAACTCTAATATTAAATAGTGCCAACTAAAAAACATTTGGCAATGGATGAGTATGATCTTATAAGAGGGAAGGATTCTCACACATTTCTCATCTGATTAAGTTCAATAAATTATAATCACTATAACAATGATATTAATTCACATTGAAAGTAATATTCTTCTAAATATAATATTCACAAACACTTGAACCTTCACTCAATACACCAATAAAATCAATCATAAACAACAGTTCCTTACATCACACAGAACACACATAATTTAACAGCCAAATGAAATGAACTGAGAAGATGAAGGTTTGTACTTTTCAATAAACAATAATAGTGACCGGACGGGAAACATTCAGCTTGAAAAGCAGCCGAGAAGCTTGTTAGGGGCGGTACCGGTGGCACGGTACTTTGCAGCTATCTCCTCTGCCTTGAGAAGATCTTCTCCGCGCTTGGCTTCGATTATTGCCCTCTTCTCCTCTGCTGATTTGTGGAGCAGAGCAATTTTGTTCTTCATTTTCTCAATGTATCCAGCCTTCTTATTCTCCAAACTTTCCTGCTCAAAGTTATGTAATAATTATTGTCAAAATAAAAGCATTCTAAAACTACAAATCAACCGTATCTAATATGATCGGCCTCCACGAAAAGGTTGCTGAGTAATCAAAAAGCACGATACAAAGAGGCGGTCTCGTTGGTAGAGGCTAGAGATCTTTAATGTATAATACTCCTTTAAAGGTCTCATATTTGAAACTCACGAGTGAGTTTAATTGTAAAATTCTTTGTTGTCTCTCAAATTCGGACCTTAGACGAGCACGAGTCCCCTTGATGAGTAATGGGGCGAAGCTACAATTTCCCACTTATTAAAAAGACACACACACAATACAATAGGAGTATGAAGGAAAGAAATACACCTAAATATCCATATTCCACGAGTAAAAAATAAAACGACCTAATCTTATCAAAAAATATATATATATTTCATTGTCAAACTCTTGGATATGAAGAAATATTCCGACATGTCTAAATAGAAATAGATACTATCTAATATCAAAACAAAAACAATAATTGAATAAATAGTTGACAAATTCAATATCAATATTCCTACTAAGCTTTTTATTAGAAGCGACAAGGAAGATTTTGAGGTATGTTAGATGGAGTCCGGAGATAAATTGGTACATCGAGTTCAAAGCGGACAATATTAAAGCAAGCGGAGGTATAAAAGGTTAGTTTTTTTTTATTCAACAATATTTAATAAGAGCGGAGAAATTTGAATGATAGTATCTTGGTTACTAGGTTATATATCATGCTAGTGGAGTTTCTTGTGAGATATGAATAAATGTAGGTGAGAATAGAATATTTGGTACCTCAATCTTTTTCAACTCAGCCTCTACAAATGCTTTTTTGCTGTTCTCCCATGCCACAACAGAAGATAGCTTTTTCTGAGCTCTGCACAAGGAGTTCAGTTCAGAAAAGAAGAAGAAGAAGAAAAAAAAATTTAACAAATATAATCTTATCTAACAATTCTAATTTTCTCCCCCACAATAGTAATTTAACCAAAATCTAAACTTTCTGGTCATTCCACCCACAAATAAAAAGCTATTACACACTTTGACTATCTACATTTAGTTGTCAAAGAAATTCAAAGGGAACTTATTCCTAATAAAAAGTTATTTCCAAATACTTACCCACCCTTACCCAAGTACTGCTCATTGTTATATCTCTCACTATATGTGAATATTATTTAGGAAAAAATGGAATAAGGTTTCAACAAAATGTTCTCAAACAAATAACAATTTGAAAAGATTGAAAACAGAAAATAATAGAAAATTTTGTATTTTGTTCCCATTCCTCTTAATGATGGATTTTCAAATTAAAAAATTGTATATATGAAATGAAAAGTGAAAGGGGAGAAAATTTGAAAGTGTTGTGAGGGTTGAATTGAAGAAAAGGGTGAGGAAAGAATCTTACTTGTTCTCTGCCTTAGACTTTTCACTTTCTTCCCAAGCTTTAATCAGTGACATCCTCTTCTCTGTTACAACATTTGCTAGAACAGCATCTGAAAAAATCATATCCAAAACTCACTCATACACAAATAAATTACATTTTCAATCATAACTCAATTTCACAAATCATAACATATGAACTCATGTTTAAATGTTAAAAGAAACTACAGTATACTACAATTTCATCATTTCTGAAATCCTAGCAAGATTTCAGACTATCTTTTTGTACATGTGAGTGTATGCCGTACGGTACAACTTACACACAATTAGACTATACTTTTCAAATATCTGTAAGTAAACATTCCCATCTCGACCACTTTTATGGGACAAACCATATAACCTTTAAAACGTTTGGATGCAAAGAAATCTCTAAGAAAATTAATTCTTATACATATGACCACCATAAGAAATTAATTCATAAATAAGATTTTTATAGTGGGACAACCATCGAAACCTATTATTTTGGTTTTCAAGATAATTCATAAGAAATTAATTCCAAAATAAGGTGGTCACCGGAAATTGAAGCCAAAATCTCTATGTTCTTATTTGATCATCGAGTCAACTAATGATGGTTAGTTAGAATTTCAGAATAAAAAAACAAAAATAGATTAGAAACAGAACATATTATAATGAAAACCTCTGTTTACAGAGCCATCAGTGTTTTTTGGCTCAGCTGGTTCTGTAACCACTGCAGAAAATAAAAAGATACAATATAATTAGAACACAAAAATAAAATAAAATAAAATAAAATAATCCAATTGACTGCACGCAGTCAAATTAAAACTAATCAAATCCCGAAACAAAACAAATCTATAATTTATTATGCAATTTACATTTACCCATCAACCAAACAGACCCATAAACTAAACTCTGAGCTAAAAAATAATAAAAATAAAAATCAGAGAAAAACAAAAAGGAGGGTATGATTATTTACTTTCAACAAGAACAAGGGCTTTGGAGTCATCAGGTTTGTATTCAGTGGGAGCTGCTTCCGGCGGCGGTGAAATTACGGTTTTCTCCTCGGTGCCGTCCTTGGGGACTTCTTCAGCCGGTGGCGGCGGAGGATCGGACGCTGCCGCCGCCGCGTCGGGTTTGTAAGAATCGCCAGCCATGGGGGAATTGGGGAATGGAAAAATCTGAGAATGGAATTTCAAAAAGGGAAGAGACAAAAAAAGAGGGGATAGTGAGTAACTGTTGTGTTTGGGTGTTTTGGAAAGTGACATCAATGATGGTACCGTTACACACAATTTAATGGGACACACCAAAGTCCCAAACACCATATCATAATTTAATTCCTTGCCTATTTACATTTGGGTGAATAGTTGTTTGATTGCAGATGAGATGGGAGCAGATTTTTTTTTAAAAAAAAATTGCATAAAAATAAAAGATATGAGAAAACTTTGTTTATAATAAAAAAAAAAAAAAAAAAAAATGAGAAAACTTTGTTTATAATATAAAAAATGAGATGAGATGAAAAGTAAAACTTATTTAAAGTGTAGTGGGATGAAATGACAAAAAAATGACGGATTAAATGAGATGATAAAAAATAACGTAGTACCGAATGAGTTAGTAACTCAATGATTTTATTGTTTGGTTGTAAATCAATTCAACACTGGCGTTACGAGTTCGATCACTAGAATCAGTATTTATAAACCTCCTCCCCAAATTGTACTAAAAAAAAAATAATAATAATTTTAAGAGGTATAGAGATAAAATGGGACGTTAAAGTGTACATTTTTTATAAAAAAAATAATCTTATAATTTGTTATTTAACAATAAAATTATTCTTAAATCTTTAGTCGATAACTTAAAGATAGAAAATATAATCATTACGATAAAATATGCAAGTAACATAAAATTAATAGTATATACTATATACTATTAATTAATATTCATATTAAAGACGGGAGAGGGGAAAGTGAGTAACGGTTGTGTTTGGGTGTTTTGGAAAGTGACATAAACGATGGTACCGTTAAACTTAATACATCTCTGTTCAAAAAGAAAAAGAAAAACGATTGTACGTTACACATGACTTAATGTGACACTCCAAAATCCCAAACACCATTTTATTATTTAATTCCTTGCCTTTTTTTCGTCCATATATTTAATTTCATTTAAGTTCCATGACGTGAAATCTAATTGAATTTTGTTGAATAAATTAATTTATCAATTAGAGGAATTAATCCATGGATATATAAAAAATAAAATAAAATAAAAATCAAAAGGGACTTCACACGTAAAAAAAAGCATTAATTCTCTTTCCAAAACAAATATAACGATTTTGTAAATATCAAAGATTCTTTTCCCATTTTGTTACTAGTCCAACCAATAACGGCTCTAGCCTTTTTTGAAAGAAAAAAAACGGCTCTAACCTTCTAAGCTATTGAAATTCAATGCTCATTCATTGACAATACATTATTGATAGACAAAAATAATTTTATTAGGTTAAAATCTTTTCCAAGTACAAATAATGCAAGCATTTTTTTTAGTTAAAACAATAATTATGGGAGAGTAATTAAGTATACATTTTATGACAGTTGTTTTTAATACATTTTATGACAGTTAAATTATGTGGTTGTTGGCAGTAAAGCAACTTTGTTACTGATATGAACCTAACTCTCGCCACCCAATAACATTTCCCTTTAAAATAGAACTAAATAGACGTTCTAAATTTGCTCAACATGAAATGACCTTGTGTTTTTAGGCCCATTTGATTTTTGGTTTTGAAAAATAAAACTTGTTTTCCTTTCTAATTTCACTACCATATTTTTTGTCTACCTAACCAAATTAAATAATAATAATAATAAAAATTAAAAGATTTTGGTTTTTGAAATCATATGTACTCACTAGATAACAAAACAAAGTTTTCCTAAAAAAAAAAAATAACAAAACAAAGAAATCCATATTTGAACATGGTATTTATGGACTTGATTTTCGAAAACAAAAAACCAAATGATTATCAAACGGGGCATTGTTAAATTTTTACGGTTAATTAGTCATGAATTTTCAGTCCATTCTATAGAGATAATGAGCTGATGCTAGATAATACCCGAAACTGTGAAGGGAGAGAGACAAGATCTTACCCGAAGGGCCAAAACTGATGATCTTCATTCAGGTGCCGAAATCGAAGAAATCGGCTTTGATGTATCATTGGTGCTAGATGATGTGGAAAATCGAACAGTAAAGCCAGAGAAAGCTGCCATTGAAGATTGAACTTGCTTCTTGGAGAATCCTGTCTATGAAACAGTCAAGCTTGTTTGGGAGCTAAAAACAGGAAAAACCAATAAGAAAGTTTACCATTTTGTTGTTTCAACTGTAAGGCATAGCAACATAGACTTACAAATTTTCTCCAGTTTGTAATTAATTAGCCATCAGGTGGAGCAACTTGTAAAATTTTGATCTTGTAGATTTCGAGTCGGAGACTGATTCCTCTGAAGTTTGCAAACTCTGGTGCCATATTACACGTTGGTTCTATACGTTTTGGCTCAATCTAATAAAACTCCATGATGACCACCTACCTAGAAATTAATTTCGTACGAGTTTCCTAGTCAATAGCGAGCTTAGCTTTTCCAGTACAGAAAGAAACCATTATCTCAAAGAAGTAAGGTCTCATTCCCACTTCCCCAATTCAATCTGAAGAATAGCAGTTACAAAAGGCATGTTCATGAAGAACATTTACTTGAAAGTTGAAACCAATTTCAATGAAAAAAATATTTTCCTTTCTTAGGATAGCTTGACCCATTGGCTTGATCCTAATTATGCAGAGTATATTGGTTGGATTTCAGAACAAAATGGCAACCCTAGAGTGGCCCCAGGCTCTAATTCAGCTAAATTTGCATTAAGCTGGGATGGTAATAAGGATGAAAGAAATACTCAACAAGATTCCAGATCAATGAAGAATGTTGTCCAAAGTCCTACCTTATTGTCACATCTTAGACAGAACTACATGCCAAAGAAGACAACAGTTGACACCCCTAGAGTGAAAAACAAAGCGCATAAGCGATCGAATACAGAATGGTCACTGGGTTCGGTTTCAGATGGAAGTTTCGGCGACTCGGCAAATAGTCTTGAAGCTTTCCACAAGTCCTACCTTATGGGCTCTGATACCATATTAGATTTCAAATTCCTACCTTATTGTCACATGGTATCAGAGCCAGGTTCCGATCCTTGTTGAAACATGAAGTCAAAGATTTAAATTGTGAAATAGAAATTCACTTGAAGAGCATAGAAGAGCTAGAGATGCACTTAGAATAACTCGTGTCGGACAATGAAATTCTCAAGCAAGAAAACAAAGACATGTCTGCAATGTTAAAGAGAAATATAAGACAGAACATCTCATAAAACAGAATGAATATTCAAGTTCTCTGGCTGTCAAAAAAGAACTTAAATCCCATATACAAAGAATAGATGAAAAACTCCAAATACAAACCGAGAATTTTTCAGAATCATTGATCTTAACCAATGAACTTGACTGTCGGATCAAGCGATTGGAGAGAGAATTGGAAAAGCAGACATACGAGTATCATGCTGAACTCTGCAATGAAACATGCAATGTTCTGTTGGAAAAAATGGCAATAGAAGCGAGGAAGCATTGAGTAAGACAAGGTGGAAAAGTGCCATAAAAACTGTCAGTTTTCAGGAGAGAAGTAAAAAGTTTTCAATGGAAATGGCTTCCACGTTAAATGATAATGAAAAAAGAATCACCAAAGCAGTCAAAGAAGTCAATGAATTTCGTCCTCCAGAAATCTAAAGAAGAGTCAAGGCGAAACAAACAACAAAGTGAAGAAAAACTGAATAGCCTGTTGAGAACAAGAGAAATTCATCACATGTCAATGGAGCTAGATAATAAATCTGAACAACTTGAAGATACAAAAAAAGCAGCAGGAAGAAATCCAAATGCTGAAACCAAATATAGAAACATTAAAGGCAGAAAAACACATTACAAAGCAGGCAGAGAGAGAACAACCTGAATGTGTGATTTCTAAAATGGAGGCATTGGGAGAAAAAAGTGAAAAAGAGATGGCTTTTTCGAAGATAGAAGCAGAAAATTCTAGCTAAGTGGAAAATCTTAGAGCAGAAATTAATGAGTCGAAGAAGGAATAGCTGGCAGAAAATTCCGAGAAAGAAAGCCTAAGAAAACAGGTATTCCAATTGAAGAGTGAACTACAAAATAAGGAACATCAGGTTGGAAACTCAAGAAATTATAACTTCGAATTAAAACTCAGCATCAATTCATAATGTATCTCAAACCCTTCCTCATACCAAACAAGAGCCTTCAACTTCAGAAGAGGTGATGCAATTGCTTCAGGTACTGCTTTGAACCCATTAACTAAACATTCAGATACAAAATCCTGAAATTTTGACGCTTTCAAAAGTCCTCCCCATCATTGATATTAGCTAGAGAGTACCAAAATTTTACAAATTAGATATATCTTGAAAAGTGAAGAAGTAGAAGAAAGAAAGAAAATATATAATGTCATCGTATAAGATGGCGGGTAATGGAGCTTTAAGGAGCTAGTTTTGTAGTAAATTCAAAGATATCCTTATTCTAGAGAAAAATCTCAGCACTGAAATTTGAGAAAAAAATTATGCTCAGAACTAGTCTAAATGATCAAAGCTCGTTTGCAACTACGAAACTACATTATTAACTTGGTAACTTGTTAAGCATCCCATATCGGAAAGAGTGGAGACCCTCGTAACAATGTATAAGAGATATGATTTACTCTCTACATTGCCAATTGGTTTTGAGGTGGAACTCCATATTATCTAATATGGTATCATAGCCCATTAGCCCAAACGGTATTCGGTCCAATAAAAATGAAAATTGAGATTCGATTCAAGATTGGTGAGCCCAAAAGAGGCACCATCTTGAAGGGGCATGTTAAGGGTCCCACATCGGAAAGAGTCTCATAACAATATATAAGAGATATGAGTTACTCCCCTCATTGTCAATTGGTTTTGAGGTGGAACCCAATATTATCTAATACAACCTAATGCGATTTTTCTATTGAAAAGCATTATCAGTAATTATATATATTCACAATACCTGAGGAAGGATGACCCAGTCTCCTGCTAAACAAATTCCATGTCATCATAAACGAAGTATTGAAAAGAATGTTAAGCACTAAGTATATATCATGGTTTTCTGTAAAAAATAAGAAGATATGAAGAACAAAAATTGAATATAATTTCCCTCCAAGTTGATTAAATATTCATACTTAAATACTAACATTTAAGCTCAACTGGTTTATTCCTTGAAGTTGCATAGGACTTCTGCAGTTGTCCTTGCTAGACTTCTTTTCGTGTTTCATTTATACCACTTCATCCATGTTCTAGACTGTGCTAAGTTCTAACACTGCAGATATCTTTGAAATACAGGACATCAACCATCATGGTATCACCATAACAGGTAAAGAAGAAGAGAAAGCAAACCAGGGAAATGTTCATGAAGCACTTAGTAGAGGTATAAGTAGCCAATCAATGAAATTTGAAGTCTACCTGTCTTGTCAGTTGTTATGCCACAATAATAAACATCTCCATGCATTAAATGTTATTAAATCCAAACAACCATGTATAATTGAGAATACATACTGCCAGAAAAGTTAACATTCAGAACCATGTACGTTACTTACTTATATTGATTGGTGTTATGATAGCTCTTTATTTAAACATGAAATTGTTCAATTCTGATTTGTAGGAAAGTGGACTTTATCTCATCAAATAAGGAACCAAAATCGTCAACTTCTGGTAAGTAACGAGGACTGTTATATCGACCTCCTTATGGAAATGTCCTCTTTAAAGAATAGGAACCGAACTATGAAAAGAGAACTGAAAGAAATGGAAGAGAGATATTCAGAAATAAGTCTCAAATTTGCAGAAGTAGAAGGCGAAATACAACAACTTGTAATGATTGTGCAAAACCTTACAAATAGTAAAAGAAGTTAGCATTTTATCAGATCCTTGACCACGATATTCATGACTCTAGAAGGAAAGCATCGAGTTGTCAGAAGATTATTTTCTCATTGTTTAGTTTTATTTCTTTTTGGGGGACAAGCTCATTTTTCTTAACCCATAAACTTACATCGTCAATAGGGGGACTTACATTCCTTAAATGTTTTCATAAATTAGCAGTTAGTCTGCAATGTGCAGGGTTCAAAGGGTTACCGGCGAGTCGGTGACAATTTACTATTATTATTTTTTTATTTTTTTTATTTGTGAGTGTCTGGTCCAGCTTACGTGCATCTCGACTATTCTCACAAGAGAGACCATCTAACCCTATAACATTTGGATTGTCAAGGAAATTAATTTTGGTTCTCTAAGATCCTCTTGAGTCTTGACCACTAGGCCCATTCGATGATGGTTGAGTTACTAGTGACAATTAGATAAAAGGGTATTCACTGTCAGTTTTAAGTAATCTTATCCACACATCTTGACAGGCATGTAAGAAACTCAATCTAATATCCACACAGTACATTTGGCTGCAATGTTGAATGAGCTCCCAAACGTGGGACACATTTTTTCTTTAATGGTTAAATTATTTAAAATGGCATTTGAGTAAGGAACTTAATCAAATTCCAAGCTTGTCTTGGTATGATGTTTAAACAAATCCGAGAAGGATCCCAGTGCTTTTGTTCTCTGCCATGGTCACAACATCGCAACTGTAGGGTGGCTCCTTGCTAGTTAAAAATTTTGAAATGAAAAAAACATAAATCACTAAATCACCACTTTCAAAGTTGTTCTATAAACACCTAGAAATTAACATTATGTTCTAGTTACAAATGTAAAAATATATCCAATCCATTTGAGTTTATCGGCCTATGTCCTTATAGTTATAGATTGACATCACTTGAAGAAATGGCTTCGTTTAATTATTTCGAGAAATGCAGTTAAAGTAATATTGCATATTCTTTATGCAAAACAAAAAAAAGACTTTCACTTACAGCTAGAGTAATTATGTTACTAACCATGAGTAGGTGGAAAAATGTCAATACGAGAACTCCATGCTTCTATTCTTTTTTTACTAAAGATGTAGTTGTGGAACCGTTGGAAATCTGCGCATTACGCATAATTACCGGTATTTCTTAACTTCAAAGATATGAGATAAAAGAAGAAAAGACTTCAAGAATGACCTGTTAGTTTGCCCATATACAGTGTTCCATTGAATCATTTATCACCAAGTTTCTGTGAGCTTTTTCCCAGACCATAATTGTCATGGCTCCAGACCAACTTAGTTTGCCTCTCATTCCCATCAATTGCAAACGATAAAGTCTGAAATTGATTTCTGTAAATATTAAAAAAAAAAAAAAACAATGTAGAATGCTAACATGTAATATCAGAAATAAACACATACAAACCTGTCTTGATCTTTTATCAATAGGCGTACACGAAGCGAGTTCATTGGTTGGAACTAATACATTCTTGGATGAGTTTGATGACTGCATTGACTGTTTCTGTCTCTTTTGTTCTGGTTTCTTCCTCTGAGTGCTGCCCCCTTGGTATTTAAAAAATTCCAGAATAGAGGGACTTCTTCTTTTAACAGTTTTTCTCACATTACCCAAATGCTCAGGAAAAGGTGAAGATGAGCCACATGGAACTGAATGCAGACGATTTCTGCTTTTTTCCTTAATTCGGTTAAGAAATTCCATGGTCCAAGGTGAACTTTCTTGCAGATGTTTAGAACGGAGAGCAATGGACAATGGGGTTACATCTGAATGTGACATGCCCTTTTCTGAGAGTGAAAATAATACTTTCGAATCTCTTACAGAATTTTGCATTAAACCTTCATCTGAGTGATCATCCTTGTACCTAGGTTGAAAACTAGGATCTGGAAAATGATTGTCCAATCCACCTGAATTCTGCCTATGGAAATTTATAGAACTCCAAAAATCTGAACTTGAATTGTTAGCCATATCAACTGCAGAGAAATGGTGATCGCTTAGTCCATGATACAAATTCCTTTGACTTTTAGACTTTCTTGGTGAATCTTTTTCGTAATCAAGCATCGAAGGCAAGAAATTCATAGGAGCCATAGTTGCAAAGTCATCTTTTAATACAGGGTCATCAATCGGACTAACCACTTCACCTATAAGCTCCTCATGCTGATTCTCAGACTTATTCATATTATGCAAGTTGTGTCTTTTCCTTTTATTTGAGTCTAATCCCTGATTTTGAACATATGATGAACAATGCCTTCTAATCTCATCTGATATTTCAGGAGCTTTGGAGATCCAAGAATCACGCGACTTACCGAAACTGATAGGATTCATAGATATACTTGCATCAAAAGACTCTAGATTATGGTTTTGATCAAAGAAATGATTCACAGATGAAGATAGTCCCTTGAGACCACAAAAGATTTCTTGATCTTCAAACATTTGAGAACCTAATGACTGTGATGTTGCTAAAGTTTCTCTCGTGCCAGCACCGAGTGGATTCAGCGTATCGGAATTAAAAACATCCATATTTTTATCAATGCATTGGGTTCCACCAGTGAAGTTTCTTCTCTTTCTTTCAGAATTACCATTAAAGTAGCACTTGTCTGAATCAGGACCAGAAGATACTGAAGAGGAGCAGTCTGTCATCACGGATTTTGAATCCTCCCGCTCGCCATATTTGCACAGAGCACTAAATAGAGACACACTTTCATCAGGAATACGATATTCTTTAATTGCGTGGAGCCTGCGCTCATGTGGCCACTCTAGAAAGTCAGAAAGAAAGCTTTCGGAAGAAAGTATCCCATGAGCTGTCAAAGGATTAATTGAAGGGAAACTCGTAAGAAATGATTCTGCAAGAGTTTCTGATTCAGACATCTTGGGGTATAGGTGCCGCCTATTCATCGACTTAGAAACATTCTCAATGCAGCCTAAGATAATTTCATCTGTCAACTCGGATGAATAGGAGCAGAAGAGCTGAAAATCAATTTCTAAACTTGCTGCTGCAGCATAAAGTCCATCTGATGATTCCATTACGATGGAAAGGGAACTGATTTCTCCCTCAAAGACCTGAAGAAAAATCTAATGTCTGTATCAAAAGAGAGTAACCAATATTGTGCACCCGTTGCTGGTTAGAATATACCAACAACAAGAAACAATCGAGTTTCAGTCTACTGAGGTCTTTTAACAAACTAATTCTTGCACTATGATGAAAGAATTTCCATGTCCTTGCTACCAATGCAGGAATAGTTAGGTACAGCTAGTAATGAATGTGAGATTCTAGAGACACTGACAGAATCATGCATGCATTGTAATCACTTGACTAAACTTTCTTTTTTCATTTGTGCACAAATAATTGAAATATAAAAAATGACTGAATACGGAAAAAAATTATATGCTTAAAGGAAAACAAAACAGTATACAAGCCTGTTTGCAAACTACAGGAAATTAAGGACTCTTATTTTCCATAAACGAACAAGTACCTACCATAGGATGTGCTTTGTGGGCAATGGACAAGTTCACAGAAGAAGACTTTTACATCTAAAATATTGCTTCAATCAAATTCCTAGGATTCTGATACGATCCCGAAGGCGATGCAAGTATACAAGCGTCGCAATAAGAAGTGAAGAATAGTCTTTAGGAGTTTATTATTGTTTTTTATTATTATCGTTATTTGATTTATTACATTAATGAAGGGTAGTTTAGTATTTTCCTTGTTTAGTATAAATAGGAAGAATTAGGTCATTGTCAGGGCATCCTAGAACTTGAGGCTTTGCTCTGGTTCCTAGGAAGAAACTCAATACAAATATTTGCTTATTCTATTCGATTGGTGTTAGTTCGTAACATTTTGGTATCAGAGCCATTCGATTTGGGCACGATGGTCGAAACCAGGATGGATGCTCGGATGAAGGAATGCAAGGATTCGAACAAGGAATTGAAAACCCAATTTGAAGGCGTGGAGACGAAGGTGACGACGATGGCGGCGGACATGGTTGACCTTAAGGAGGCGGTTCGAGAAATCCGAGCGTTGCTTGGGCAGAAAAATCGCGCGGAGGGCGTGGAGAAAGAAGGAGCGGGCAAGGAGTTGGAAGTGGGGGAGTCGTCGGCTAAGGGGACGGCGGCGGCGGATGTGTGGGGCCGAGACGGAGACGAAGGAGGCGGCGGCTACGGGTCACGCTACGGCTACAGCGAGCGCGACGAGGGAGGGAGACCGAATCGCGGGCGCGAGGGCGGCTTCGCGGGGCGTCGACCGGGGGATGGCCGAGGCGTGTGGGGCGGTGCGGGCTGGTCGAGCGGGGGGAACGCGAGCGCGGGAGGCACGGGGGCTGCGGTTGTGCGCGGCGACGTGGGCGAGGGTGGCGAGCCATTCGGCGGCGCGGGCGCGGGGAATTTAGGGTTTTCGGGGGGCTAAGCGGAGCGGGGGGGGCTGATCGGGTCGGGGCGGACCGGGTCGGTCGGGTTGGAACGGAGATCGGGAAATTCGGACCGAAGGTATGGGGGGCAAGATGTGTGGAGGGTGCACCAGGGGGATGATAGACCTCAGGTGCACGACGGTTGGAACGATCGGGGTGACCGCGGGTGGGAGGAGTATGACCGGGGCGAGTGGGGAGATCGATTTGATCGGGTTGGGCATAGGACAGGGGGTCGGGATGGACCAGGAGGCGACAGACGGATGCGTAAGCTTGAGATGCCGGTTTTCAAGGGCTAATTGGATGAGGATTCGGAGGGATGACTCAGTTGAGTCGAGCGATATTTTTGGGTTAACCGTTTAACGGGATGGGAACGGATCGACGCCGCGGCGTTGTGTATGGAAGGGGAAGCATTAGAATGGGTGCAGTATGAGGAGGATAGGGGGACGATAGGGACATGGGAGGAATTTCGGGAACTTTTTCTCGAACAGTTCTTATCAACAGTGCATGATAATAGGTATGCTAAACTGATGAGCTTACAACAGACTGGGACGGTGAAAGAGTACCGCAGGGAGTTTGAAAAATACTCGAGAGGAATGAGTGATATCAGCGATAGGGCGCTCGAGGGGAAATGGGAGAGTGGGCTGAAAGAAGGGATTCGTAGTGAGATGAGGAAGTTGAGACCGGTGGGGATGAAGGAGAAGAAGAGGTTAGCACAGGCAATTGAGGATGACCAAACTTATAGGGCTCATGAGAGGAAGGCGGGATTCTCAGGGGGGCAAAAGAGTGGAGTTTTTGGTGCTAACAAAGGCACAAGTGGGGAAGCGGTAAAATCATCGAGTAGTGATCTTAGTAGGACGACGGGCACGACATCTATAGTTCAGTTCAAACGATTGACGGATAGCGAGGCCAATGCTCGCAGGGCGAAGAGGCTGTGTTTTAGGTGTGACGAGAAATTCTTTCCCGGCCACCACTGTAGTAAGAAAGAGCTGCAATCTCTAGAGATTCGAATAGTGCGTGATGGGAATACGTTTGGAGGGTCGGAGGAGGACGAGAGTGACTGCTCAGGTCAGGATGATGAGGGTGAGGAACTTGGGGTTGCCAGGGACAACGAGGAAAGGCGAGACTTAGTAGTTTTATCCTTGAATTCCATGGCAGGGCTAAGTTCACCAAAAACTTTGAAGGTTGTAGGGAGGATTTTAGGATTGCGAGTGGTGGTCCTAATTGATAGGGGGGCGACACATAATTTTATATCAGACGTTGTGGTGTCCAAATTGAGATTACCCTTGGAACCGTCCGGGGGGTATGGGATTACGTTGGGTACAGGAGAGTCAGTACGCACAGCTGGCATTTGCAGAAATGTGGAATTATGCTTGAAAGAGCTGCAGATCGTGTGTGATTTTCTGCCTCTTTCGTTGGGCAGTGCAAATGTGGTTTTGGGAGTGGAGTGGTTAAGAACCCTCGGGCTGATTCAGTTTGACTTTTGTTCTCTGAAAATGCGTTTTGGTGTAGGGAGTTGGAAGGTAGAGTTGCAGGGAGACCCAGGGTTGGTCAAGGCTCAGGTGTCTTTGAAATCTATGATGAAATCGTTGAAGCCAGAGGATCAGGGCCTTTTGGTCGAGCTTAGTATGATTGAGGCACGGGACCCTACTCTTGATCAGGAAACCAGGTTACCTGACCTGACTCGAGTACCGATGGAGTTACATGAGTTGATAGAATCACATGCAGGTTTGTTTGAATCGTTGGCTGGTTTACCTCCACATCGGAATTGTGATCATTCGATCGAGTTGGCAGCAGGAACGAATTCAGTGAATGTGCGTCCTTACCGCTACCCTCAGTATCAGAAGAATGAGATCGAAAAACTAGTTCGCGAGATGCTACTGGCAGGCGTGGTCCGTCCGAGCACTAGCTCTTTCTCGAGCCCGGTGCTTTTGGTCAGAAAGAAAGATGGAAGTTGGCGTTTTTGTGTTGACTATCGCGCTTTAAACTTGGCCACTATTCCGAATAAGTACCCAATTCCGTTGATAGATGAGTTGTTGGATGAGTTGCATGGAGCGACAATTTTTTCAAAAATTGACTTGAAGGCAGGGTATCACCAGATACGAGTTAAACCATCCGATATACATAAGACGACCTTTAGAACTCATGAGGGCCACTATGAGTTCGTGGTCATGCCTTTTGGACTGCGAAA
>JBBMEF010000018.1:42770-56454 GCA_037832685.1 Sicyos baderoa | reverse complement strand
TTATTTGTATTCTGTTTTGCTTCTTCTTCTATATAAGAGAAGCTTTTCAATGAATAAAGCAACAAATCATTTCCCTTTCACAAATTGTTACTAACCAAAGAATAATAATGAACCACTCTATTATTTAAGAAGAAATTGACTTTTAATATAAGATTTTCAACTGGTCCAGCTAGCTGTATTCTAGTTGTGAATCAGATTATCAAAAGCAGAAAATTATTAGGAAAAATACCAAACTTTATCCTGAAGTTGGTTCGAATTAGGATGTATTAAAACTTTTCTCTTAATTCTACCAATTAGAAATAACTAACTAACGATAAAATATCTTTTTTAGAAGGACAATAAAAAAAACACATTTTTATGGTTCACTTTAAACATAATTTCACTTACTAAATATTGGTGAGCTCTTAGTTTATTGTTCGGTAATAATCCATTTAAACACCACGATCATGGAAAAGAAATAAAATTTAAACTCATAATGAGTTAGTTATATATATATATATTATGTTAGTTGTGATGAGTTGACTTTGAGGATTTTAAAGGTTGACTTTAATTTGAAATGACATATGTTTGTTTGATTGATATCAGATGGTCTGAGATCGCACAACATTTGCCAGGAAGAACAGACAACGAAGTAAAGAACTTATGGCATTCATATCTGAAGAAAAAGAAGAACAACAACAACAAACTCGAAATTATTAATAAACAAGCTTCTTCAACACATTCCATTTCAACTTCAAATTCTGCAGATTCTAATTCATTAACCACAACTCACTCCTCCATCGACTCTCCCAGCTCACTCCCCAAGCTCTTCTTCGCCGAATGGCTCGCCCCCGACCATCGCATCCCCACGCCCGCTGCCACCGCGTCTCTCTTTGATCAGAGCTTAAATGGATCGCTCCATTTCGACGTTGGGAGTTCGGGTTCGGCGCTAATGGATTCTCATGATCATGTGAAGTTTGAGGATCACATTTCCAATGGCTTTGAGATCAATTCTGCTTCTGTTGGTGATGTGTGTGTTGATCAGCTTCTTTCCTTTGGGAATGATTTTATGTATATTTGAGGGTTCAGATTTAGATTTTTATCATTGCATGCAGTAAATATTGCTTAATCTTTCTTTTTAATAAAAATTGATTTCAGAAACTCCCATCTTTCCAACGAGCTAAACCGTGCAGGTTGGGTTGAGTTCGGTTCAAAATAAATGTAAACTTCTATGTTTTACTTGATTTGAAGTGGTTAATAAATTAATTTGAGGTTTTCCATGATTCAATAATATTTAGAATTCAAAACTCATAATCAATTGATTACTAAATTGTATATGATATTATCAGAATATTACTCATTTTTTGCAATAAATTAATTTGAATGGAAACAAATCAACAAAAATAAGAGAATGTGAATATCAAAATTTATGATATTAACTTATTAATTTGAGGTTCCACTTTAAAAAAAATAAAAAAAGAGAGGATAACTTTTTTTTTCTATACATATATATAATATATAAATTAGAGGGAATCAAATTTATAATTTAGTTCAAGATATCGATTGTATTTGACAAGTTTTTGTTGATCTTGGACTATATTTTGGGCTTTCATTTTGTAAGGAGTATAAGCCCACTTCTCTCCCTTTAAGCCTAAACTTTATTTTAAGTAGGTTAATTAGTTTTGAGGGGGGTTTTGCAGAAATAGACCAAATTGAAATATTTACAACACTAGCTAAATTTGAAAAAGAATAGCAATCATAGTCAAATATAACGTATAAAGTAATATTGTTTATACCGAATAACTAATACATAATACAATATATATGATGAGTATTATTTACATTGTATATTTGACTATGGATGTTAAATATTTTCAAATTTGCTAGATTTATAATTATTGTGTAAAATTGAATTATCTAGTACAATTTTCCTAATTTTGAATTGAGAAATGATACAAACTACCTAGTATTTTAAAAATAATATAGAAAATGACTACTTCTCAGAAGCATTTGAATTAATGTCTTGGATAGAGAGATAAATACTAATTCTCTTGACCCTTTTAAATTTGCATTGTTTAAACTCAATCATATTTAGGTTAGTGTTTATTTGTTGGTCATATATATATGAGCCAACTTTTGTTTCAATAGTAAATTGTAATAGAAATATGGTGAGGAATATCAATGAAATTCTCTCTCTAAATCTAATGGTCAAAATTGCAACAAAAATATATATGGGCCTAAATCTCTAAGAAAAAAGCCCAATAAAACAACACATTGCATGAACTGAATCGATCGCACAATTGGAGATCGGAAAAAATAAAACCAAACATCAAGAATAACTATCACCTCTAATTGAGGTGATAGTTAATATAAATTGTAATAGGAATTTGTTTTTTTTTTTTTTTTTTGAGATTACAGTCATTGGAGATAGAGGGATTCGAATCCATAATCTCTTAGTTATTAGACATACATTAATACCGCTGAACAACTGCTCATGTTGGTATAAGAAATTTGTTGATCATATAGCCAACTTTTATTAGGCGGAAGATACATGTTTGTTAATTTAAATGTTGTTTTAATTTCTACCTTGCAATTTAAATTAACTTTTGGCTCAAGTGGATAAAAGTTAAGAACTATGTGAGAAGTTTACTAAACCAAAAGACTAAATAAATTTTAAAAGTAACTAAAATTAACTTTTAAAAAACAATGTAAACTAAATTCAAATAACTATAGGTTTACTAAATCGAATGAATGAGTGGTATAATAATTTTATTTTTTTCGTTGTAAACCAGTTCAACACGAGCAAAACCGGTTTGATCCATAAAATCGATATTTGTAATCTCCTCCTTTCACTTCTATTAAAAAAAACTAAATTCAAATAACTAAGCTTAAACCATATAAAGATTCTATAAGAATAATACACAATGAGACTTGAATATATAACACATGAAGATGCAATTTAATTTTTTTTATTTTATTTTTGATGTAATTTAAAAGTAATCCACGTAGACATAGAAAAGATTTGAATGAAAAGTATATATAGGTTAAGAATAGTGGGGATATGATAGACATAGAGCATAAAGTAGGGCAGGAAAGAGTTGGGAGCTGAGGTTTAGCCACGTAAAGCCATGGCCCTCAATACCCAACAGCCACAAATTAATTACTTCCCTTTTTCTTTTTAATTATTCCCAAAAATGACTACCACTTATATATATATATAAATTAAAAGAAGGAAAAAAAAAGGTACAAAACCAACCACCATGCAATGCCATTACCTTCACCTATATACATTTATTGTACGGATTTATATCCATTTTTATCCATTTTTCCTTTCCTACAAAATCACTATTCTTTTCATTCCTTTATTTCATACTATATATATATTTATCCCTTTTCAAATTTTATATTTAGTACTATATACTTTTTTATTTTTTATTTTATTAATATATAAATTTAATTTGTCATTCATTGTTAACCCAAATACTTTTAAATTTACATCGAAACTCCAACTGTATTATTGGCTACAAAATAATTTGACAGGTTATTCACATGAAAATCATAGTTAGTAATATCCTCATGCAAAATTCAAATTCTCGAGTTACCTTGGGTACAATTGATCAAAAATTTAATTTCTCGATCACAAAAAAAAAAAAAAAAAAAAATCATACAAAATGATTAATGGATTCTTGACTTGTTGTAATCCAATTCAATTTTAGTGAAAGTTGATGTTTGACTTTTATTTTATTTGAGATTCGAATTTTTTATGTATAATTCGTCTTTATGATTCCCTCCTCAATTTAAACTCAAAATAACCATAAATAAGTAAGTATAATTCATATAATTGAGTTACTCAACAAATAAAATAAATAGAAGTGTGCATGTATTAAAGAAGTATTTTATATATATAAAGAATAAAGGGTGATGAGGATAATGCGTGTTATATATATCTACAAAGCACCCTGTCATTTGGCATTTTGCTTTTAGTATGTCAATTCATCAACCATAGTGTTGGGTGAATTGTATGCAGATGATAGACAAAGCATGGTCTATGGATTTTAATCTTTTATTAGAAATATAAATTGTGGATGTCAATAGATCTAATTTCAAATGTTGGATCTGAGTAGATGTAGCAATTATTATTATGAAAATCAATGTTCAAGCTGGTTTATTATATGGCCTACAATATTACAACAATATAATTATGTCTCTCACAACTCTTCCTCTATACAGCTTTAATTTTTACTATTGTGTGATGATATTAGTTTTGGAGTACATAAATAGTCTCAAAATTAAGTTAAATTATTGAGTCAAAAGCTCAACAAACATAAATCCATATACCTCCCAAATGTTACAAATTCAAATATTACAATAATTATAATGTATCAAATATAACAAAATAATCCCAAGATTATGAATTAAAATCTCCATTCTTCAAATATTATATATATATATAATCAAGCTCATTCTAAAATATATTATAACTTTGGGACAGAAAATGTAAGATGGGTAATTTCTTCAGATATTTGTAAAAAAAAAAGGGTATAAAGAACTTGAGTGGATAAAATCCTTCCAATCATTAAACAATTAAAGCAAAAATAATCAGAAATCAGAAATAGTTGGAATATGTGCATGAAGCGACCTGTGGATAGAGCAGAGATTCCTTTGGAATACAGCTTTATAGACATTTAAGAAAACTCTCTGTCATTTTGGAATATAACATACAAACGTGTAATACTTCCAAAAGAAAAATTAAAAATTTACATTGAGTTTTTGTGAATTTCTTTTTTGAAAAAACTATGTAACTTTACAAATATGTTTAATATAAATATTACTGAAACTTTAAATTTATCTTAAAATCCGACTTTAAGCTTTGTGTAGAATATATCAATTAAAATCAAACAATTAAAAAATGATAGATCAAAATGTAACAAATATCAAAATAGTATTTTTAACTGATCATTTATTTTATTTTTATAGAATTTTAAACAATATTTAGTTCCTTTTGTTAACAAGAACACTATTTTAATGGGAAGTGTTTATGGAATAGAAAGATTAAAAAAAAAGTATTCTTAATATAGTGATTAGAGATTAGAACACATTGATTTCTAATCATCAAAGTTTTCTCAATTATTATTTTATATTTATTTATTAATTAAAAGTTAAGAGTGGGAAAATTCAAACTATAAAATCACAACATGTATTCATATCAATGACTATTACTCTTATTAACACCAGCTTTGAAGTGGATATTTAAATGTTATTTTAAAAAAAGATTAGTTTCCAGATATATTAGAAAGTTAAAAATGAAGGAAAAAAAAGAAGAGATGTTCCTAAATTGGACAAAAAAGAGAGCAATAAAAGTAGAGGGTGCAAGTGAATTACAAAGAAAACAGAAGTTGACGACTCTATTCCTCCACATCACACCAATTTAATTCAAAAAAAATTGCATTGAAACTTTAGGTTTGTTTGGGAAAAGAAGTATAGGAAGCAAAGGGTGTGGGTGAATGGCGGCCGTAGATTGGCTCCAATTCCCAAACACCCAAATTTCAATACAATTTCTAATATTCCATTTCCACTCCTTATGAATGGGAAATGAAATCCCTCTCCAATCCCCAAACGCAGACCCTTTTGAATCCACGCCCCCTAGATGCGACTGGGACATCTCCCTCGCCTCCGTCGTCTCCTCCTCCTCCGCCATCGCTGCCGCCTCTGATACTCTCGGCGTCGTCGAATTCGACCCCTCGGATTCCCTCATCGCCACCGCCGGCATCGCCAGAAAAATCCGAGGCTACCGTCTTCACAACCTCTTGCCGGACGGTAATGATGGGGCCGTTTCCCTGTTGGACCATACACGCGCTTCTGAATTCTGTATTTGTACTCCGGCCAAGCTTAGTAGCCTCCGCTGGAAGCCGGCGGCCGGCGGCCGGATCTTGGGCGCCGGGGATTACGACGGCGTTGTGATGGAGTATGACCTCGACAGGAACATGCCGGTTTTCGAGCGGGACGAGCACGGCGGGCGGCGCGTGTGGAGCGTGGATTACTCCGCGGTGGATCCGGTGGTCGGCGCGTCGGGGTCCGACGACGGGACGGTGCAGGTGTGGGACACGCGCTGCGACGGTGGGAACTGCGTGGCGGCGGTGCAGCCGAGCGTGGTGAGAAGCCCGGTGTGTTGCGTGGAGTTCAACCCGCACGGCGGCGCGTTGGTGGTGGTGGGATGCGCGGACCGGAGAGCGTACGGTTACGACCGGCGGAAAATGACGGAGGCCGTCATGGTGTTGGAAGGGCACGCAAAAACGGTGACGTATTTGAAGTTTCTGGACGGGGAAACGGTGGTGTCCGCCAGTACGGACGGGAGTTTGAAGATGTGGAAAACGGAGGGAGGGGCGGGGGCACGTGCGGTCCGCACGTACGAGGGGCACGTGAATAGCAGGAGCTTCGTCGGGTTATCGGTGTGGAGCAGCGGGGGTTTGATCGGGTGCGGTTCGGAGGACAAGCGGGTATTTGTGTACGACAAGAGGTGGGGGGAGGCGATATGGGTTGGGTCGGGTTATGGGTCGGAGTTCGGGTTGGTGAGTAGCGTGTGTTGGAGGCAAATGGGGGAGGATAAATGCACGCTAGTGGCGGGCGGGTCGGATGGCGTATTGCAAGTTTTTGTGGGAGAGAGAAAATCCTTATAATTTGACTCACAGTAAAATCTGACGGAACTTTTTAACCACATCATTACTTTTTTTACCATTTTACTGCGCTTTTTTTTTTTTTTTTTTTTTCCCATTTTACTGCTTTTCTTTATTATATAGTTTTATAATCACCTTATTCAATAAAATATTTGAATGCGACATTGATTGATATTTTTTATATAATAAAACTTGTTCCATATGTGGATTGGATTTATTTTAGAGCACACAATAGTTTAGTTCAAAGGTTTATGAAACTCAAGCCTACGTGTTCATTAAAATCTTATAAACAGAGATCTCTCCCTTATTTACAAAGAATTGAACGGAAAATTGCATACTCAAAGACTTAGAGAGAAAAACCATATAGAATGTACAATAACTACAAAAACCTCAACTTCATGACTTAAAAATTCACAGAAATTTTAATTACTACAAGGCTCTATAAAGTAGTTTAAAATACAAATATATTTAAGTTAGTAGAAACATATTTTTCTTTATTTAAATCATATATCTGAAACATACATATTTCAAGACATTTTAACCAACGATAGGAACAACAACAACATAATTGTTGATATTAACGAAAAGTCGAACTCGGTCTTCCCTCAGGTCTTTTGTCACTGCACTTCCTGCTAACACCACAACTATATGCAACCCAGGATTTGATTTCAATATGTAATTGGTTGCTGTGGCAGCATCCACAAATAGGAGCTCTGGCCATGTTTTTCCTAAAATCATGAATACACAAATTAATATATTAAAGCCAGAAAAACAAAAATTTATACCGAAGGAAAGAGGGAGACTAAAGAATTGGAGCCATTAAGAACAATAACTCAATCGTATTAATGTAAACTTAATAATTAGAGATCTTGAGTTTGAATCAATCCAACCTTAATTATCGTAGAGTTAAAAAAAACCCACAAATGTACTCAATAAAAATAAAATCAGAAATTGTACATACGCGTCATCTTGGAAATGCTTTCTATATTTGTTAAAAGTGAAATGAGGGATGTTTTTGTGTTGTTAGTTAAGTACCTATATTTATAGCAAACTTGTTCGTAACCTTTTAGAGTTTAATGAATAAATAAATCGATTTATTCTCTTGGGAATAATTTGAATAAATTAATAATCAATATGAAGTTGATGATTCTTTTTTTATATCTACGGCTCTTTGGGTCAGCTTTCGCACACCTGGACTCATGCCACCGGACATAACCCTACAATATTTAGATGATTTTCATAGATTGAACTCATCACCTTATAAGTTCTAAAATCTTTTTTGCCCAATTGAACCAATAATACATACCCGTCAATTATAATCAGCCTCAACCACAATTCTGGAGAGTTTAACTACCAATAAATTTTAATTCTGACAAAATTACATTTTTACATCTTGAGTTATTATAAGAAAACACATATATACACAAGAACAAGAACCTCATCAACCTCATAACTTCGGGATGATTAGTTATACACTAATACCACTGGTGTTTTTGTTCGTAATGTAATTTTTTATTTTAAAATTTATGTTTATTCTTATTTCATCTTTATTCCTCCAATTTTCCATCTTTACTCGTGAACAAATATGTTTGTTTAAAAGTATAGACTAACTTTTCAGAAAATGCAAAGTGTGAAAAATTTAAAATGTCATTTAAGTAAGAAACTCGTCAACCATTATCTAATATATATATATATATATATATATATATATATATACTTTGTTTAAGTGAATGGAATGAATGCTTTGAATAATATATAATAAATGTAGAGATGTTAAAGAAAAATATATTCGTGTTTGTATAAACATAGACTAATATATATAATCGAAGTTGTCAAAGAAAAATGTAGAGATGTGGAATATATTCTTCTTTTGATAAAAGGAAAACTTATAATAAAATTATAAAACTGATAGAACAAAATATTTAGTTTTTTCTTAAGAATAATCATACAGATAATGTCGAACAAAGCACGGTGGTATTAGTCATAAATTTATATATAAAAATGGAAGGAAATAGATGTTTTGCCCTTAAGCAAAGTTAGATAACAAAGAACTAGCTAACCAAAAGTAGTATAGCTCTACTGACATCTTGTACGACCTAGTAACTATAAGGTTACAGGTTCGAATCCCCCCTCCTCCAATATGCAACATTTATAGTATTCAATCATTTTAGCGGATAACCTTCAATCACTTTAGTTGATAGCTAGCCTAATTTCAATTTAACTTTAACAATTCTCTATCAAACATAACTTTATTATTAAAAAACTATTAAATATAAATTTTTTTATTTTAATAAAAGCTTCAACCATTATCTTTCGATCTCATTAAACATAACTTTATTTTTCTTTCATTCTTCCCAACATAACTTTATTTTTCTTTCCGTCCTCCAAACATAATCTTATTTCACTTATCTTCTCTTCTCATCCCAACTCATCCCCTCAAAGCCAAACATGCCCTTAGCTTTGCCTCCGAATATTTATTATATTTAAAGTCAAACAAAATCATAATCGACCATCTCTAATTAAATGTTCGCCTAAATATATGAAATCGACATTTGTCTAAAATCAAAATCAGGAATGTAAGGCTTTCATTTTGGGTTGAAGATTTTTCGGCTAATGAGCGTTAAAAAGTAGAAGTGATTTCATTTTGGTTTTTGTCGATTTTGTGTTAAATAGTAGACAAATATGTAGCAATCTTGAGATATAAGATGATAGTTTTATCACGTCATTATTTACTAATTAAAGACAAAATTCAATTTAAATTTTGGATCAGAAATCGATATCGTCTAAAAGTTAATTGAACCAAAAATTTATTTATTTAAAATTTGGGTTCAAATGAAACTACACCCAAGCAAAAATATAGTAAGTCCAAATGCCTATGAAATTCAAGGCAATAATCAGACCCAAAGTTCTATGAAATTGAAGCCCAAATATCGATGAAAACTCTACAAAAGATATCTCTCTGTTATCAACTCCCACAAGCCTCCAATTTCAATTAAAAAGTTCAGAGATCATGATCCGACTTTTTTTTTATATATTCTTCATGTGAAAAAAAAGGAAAATTTATAATAATTAAAACTTTGCTTTAGAACAAAATATTGAGCTTTTCCTTAAAAATAACCATGGCAGATAACATCGACTAAAGCAGGGTGATATTAGCCATAAATTTATAAATAAAAAATGGAAGGAAATAGATGACTTTTCCCTAAGCAAAGTTGAGATAAGAAAGAACTAGCTAGACACGTGTACATTCCTAAAAGGAAAATAAATAAATAAAGTTTTTCTCCCCATAAATTATAGGGAAATTTACATTTATAGAAAGAAAAAAAACCCCAAAGAATTATCATCGATAATGTTTTTCAAAAGTAATTAGGTATTTATGAGAGAAATAGGTAGTTCATATAAAATGATCAAAATATTACTACTTCGAGCAGTTAGGCTTCATAAGTTTGGCGCTTAACTTTCAATCAGTTCGGCTCATAGAAAACAATAATTAACATTGATTGAATGCAAAGATGATACTGACACATATCAATTTGATTTTTTGTTTTTGATTTTTGAAATTTAAACTTATTCTTACTCAAATTTCCTACCATATACTCTACCATTTCTATCACATATCAATTTTTTCTTAAGAAAATAAGAGAACACTAACTAACTTTTAAAAATAAAAAAAAATAGCTTTCAAAAATTTATTTTTGTTTTTAAAAGTTGGTTAGTATTCTCATACTTTCTAAAGAAAAGATTGATATATAGTAAAAATGATGGAGTATATTATAGAAAATTTGAATGAGAATAGACTTAAATTTTAAAAACAAAAAACAAAAAATCAAATAATTATCGAACATAGCCTTAAATTTTTTACTTTCTCTTCAACTTCATCTTCTTCCTCAAACTCATTTTCAAAACTCATGTTTTCTTTGAGCCTCCATTCGTTGCTTCCTTCCCTCGCATGTAATCTTACATCAATATCCCCATTTTATGTACTTTTACATTGGGTAAGTAGTTTGTACTTTTAAAGTTTTTTTTTTATATATAATTTCCATAATTTCTATATTTAAGTAAAAAAAAACTTTTTCAACGAATAAAATTATCTTTAATCTTTTATAATTAAATTTATTTTAAAATATAATATGTAAAATATTAAAAGTTTATATTATATGAGTTATTTATATAAATTAATGAGTAAATTATATAAAAATTTTAACATCATTTAAAACGTTTTCATCTACAAAATTTACAAAATAAATACAATTATCTAAATATCCTCAATACAGTAAAAATATTCTTACAAAACAAAATCATTTATATTTACAATTATTATGATAAAATGTGTGTATCTTATATACCTAATCTCTCATTCTCATTAATATTTGTTAATTTGTCTAAAACTTTTATTTGTGATTTGAGAAAAAAACAATCGAGAAAAGAAAACTTCGGTCTCATTACCAAATTTGAAGACGGTTATTTTATTGTCTGATGTTTGTTGAACAAGTTTAATCATAAACTAAGTCTTAATCCCACCTGTAATATATCATCCTACACAACTAGATTGAACTTATCTATGAAACAAGATTAATGAAACACGAGCACACGTACATTGTTCTCTTCTCGATCTGTTGGCAAGGGGCATATGTCGTCTGCAAAAGATTACGCGACAATGGCAGCAGCAGGGGTTTCCTCAGCTTTATCAGCATGGGATTCCGAGGGACTGTCTTCGGCGGGTTTGCTAACTTCTGCAGAGCTTGATTCGGCAGGTTCGCCCGCAGCAGGTACAGCATCATCACCTTCCGTGACGGGTTTCACGACTGTCCCAACTTTGACGTATTTGCTCATGAATTTGTATTCCCAATCCTGCAAGGCTTCAAGTTCGAACGGACCGAGACCAGAGGTATCCCCAGTCAAATCTTTCTCCTCAAAAGACATTTTTGCAAGAGCTCTGCTGGCATCCTTTCCCGCAAAAAGAGAATAGGGCCCCCCGGGTCCATAGAACATCCTGCAAGTAAAAATGGGTTAGAAGATAAATCAAAGCAACAAAAACCCTTTGATTGAGAGACAGAAAATGGAAGCATTGTCTATATGCGGATACATGACTTAAGCGACAACCGAAACGATACAAAAGCAGCTATCTTCATTTTTTTTACAAGTATGTACAAACACAAGAGAGCAAAATGCAGAAAACAATCGGATATTCATGTCCAAAAGACAGATGGCCAATGACTAACAAAAAGTTGCAATGCATGTCCAAAAGTATACCTAACAATGGGCTGTTCTGTTTTTATTAAGTTTTTGGAAAAACAACTTTTTTACTTTTTAGCACATAATGAGAAGAGCCTGTACTGTCTTTAACTTATTCTCTCTATGAAATTATGAGCTTGTAAAAAGTGATTTTTCGTGTAAACATTCTCGGACCCAAAATGAAAGAAGAATTGGCCTCTAACCCTTTATGGAAAACACCATGGCCGTAATTGAAAGGAAAAAACAAGTCACAAATAAATATCTTCTAGTTATTTTTATTATATCCGTAAGGTTTCCCGAAAAAGTTAAGCACATTTCGATTGTTCTTGAAGAACATTTATCTTACCCTTCAAGATTTGGTTGTCAAGAAAATCCGTAAATTACTTTGTAACCTCTTTGTTCAGCCATGATGATTGACAAATAAATATCCTCAAAACTATATACATAGCAAATTAGAGCTACAAGAAGGAAAATAGAGAAACATCGAAGTTCAAATTCAGACGAAGTACAAGTTCAAACTAACCAATCTACATAGAGAATTCTCTGATCCATTACAACAGCTGATTGAAGACCAGAACGAAAAATAAAAAAGATTCCTATTCGTTTTCAGAACTTCGAATCCGACAACCACAGAACATTACAAGATATAGGAGTGCAAACAGGTCAGTACAGGAATCAACAAACATCTACCTAAACACCAAGAAAAAATGTACAAAACTACGAATAATCATATTTCAACGTAATTAGCATCAAATAGACAACGAAGAATAGCAATTAGCCAGAACAAATAGGAAATAGCCTAAAACCCTACGATTGCAGCTCAATACTGCAAAACAACATCAAGTATCAAATTGAAGAAATCAGTAGCTCAATGTACGAAATAGAGAACTATACAACCTAAAACTCAATCCACGCACCATCACAGAACACACAAAAAACAACTAGCCATATAAACAAATCAAAACCTAATCATATTTCAACGTAATTAGAATCAAATAGACAGCAAAGAATAGCAATTAGCAAGAACAAAGTAGAAAAAATCTAAAACCCTACGATTGCAGCTCAATACAGTAGAGAACCAAATCGAGTATCAAATCACAGATATCAGTAGCTCAATGTACAAAAGAGAGAAACTACGTAAAAATCACAAAGAAACAAATCGAAACCCAAGAAAAACCCTAAAAACAGACCTGCCCTGAGAAACATCGTAGATCTGGCCCTTGATAGCCATGAGCAGAGGCTTGGTAGAATCGGAGCCATCGTAGAGCTTCAACTCCTCCTCAGAAATCTCGCCGACTTGGACCGGCGGAGGAAGCGGCTGGAGCTGCTCCCCTAAGTCCCTGGCGTGGGTTCCGTGATCGGAGGGGCCGAAGAAGCCGGAAATCAGATGGTAAAGGGCTAGGGCAAGAGCTAAGACGGTGAAGAAAGTCGCCGGAGAAAGGCCGGTGTAGGCCACGATCGCCTCCTTCAGCGTCTCCCAGACTTGCAGAGCCATTGCCGGAGACTGAAGGGTGAAGGAGGGAGAGAGAGAGAGAGAGAGACTGAGGAGGCTGTGAGCTGAAAAAGGGAAGAGGCTTTTGGTTGGTATTTAAAGGGTCTTTAATCGACGGCTTTGGTTATTTGGGGAACAACTTTTTGCATCTCCACCATACATTTTGGATGTTTTTTTGTTAAATTAAAACAAAAAATACCCACAAAAAGTGCTCCTATTAAAATAAGGGGGAATTTGCATGTATATTACAATAAGATAAAAAAATTGAATAAATAGCAACTTTTTGAAAATATTTGCAAATTTA
>JBBMEF010000018.1:32235-42670 GCA_037832685.1 Sicyos baderoa | reverse complement strand
GATTTGCCGGCAAGAACTGAGATGAATTTGAAGCTCGAGAAGGCGCCTGGATGAAACCCTAGATTGTCGAATAAAGAGACCCTTCTGCAAGAGCTTAAGATTTCGAGCCCTAAAATTTGGGACATTTTGAGTGACTCACTGAAAATCTGCCATGGATTGTTGCATATTCACTCTGCAAATGGCGACATTAGGTTTTACGACGAACTAGGAGATTGCTTGTGCGAGGGTTTCCCAACGGGGGAATCTTCAGAGATATATATATATATATATATATATATTTTTTAGGACAAATTTGGAAAAAGTGGATTACAAATACATATTCCAAAAATCAAACCAACAGAGTGGAAATGTTTTTTAGATTATAATGATGGAGGATAGGAGATTTGAACACCTTTGAATCACTAGGTCTATACTAATGTCACTTAAGTTATTGCTCGTGTCGGCAAGAGGTCTATAACTTCTTAATTATTAAAGATACGTTGATGCATTAAATAAGTTAATGATGCGTAATTTAGAATAATGTAATAAGCTAAGTGTCAATAAACTCAACTAAAAGGATTTCGAAAGTTTTATTTTAGTTCAATAGTTATTAAGACTTGTCTAACAATTTGGTGGCATCAGTATATACCAATTTTCGAGTTCGAACTTGTGATCGTAGAATTTAAAATGAATTAATATCAATCAAAATAATCAATTGCGTTGATAGGTGAACTCAAAACTTTTTAGTGAGAGATTGAACACAATTATATGGTTTGGAATATGGTTCATGTTAGCAAATTAATTGCGCAAATTGAAAATTGGAAGGCTCGCTATTTTTACATATAGTGATATTCCATTAGCATTGGTTTGCTTGCATGAGTTGTATTTTAACGCTATTCTCCTTTGCCTGTATGAAAATAATGAAAATATTAATAATAAGATTATTAAAAAAGAAAAAAAAAACATAAAGGATCAAAAATGGAATTTTCAATGAGAAGTTCTTTTACTTGATAAAATAATATAAAATATCCCAACTTAAAAGTATGTTTCAATTCTATATATATTTTCTCTGCCATAAATTCAACCGTTTCTTTTAAATTTTGTAGACAAATCTTTAATGATTATTTCAATTAGCTCGTAAACTCTTACAAATTTCATTTCAACTCATTTTTTTTAGTTCAATTTAATTTCAACTCTTAATCGTGAAATTTATTTCTAAAATATATTTAGGGAGTTTTTGACGAAAATCAATTTATTATAAAAATGAAAAGACGTGTGTGAATTTACCACTCAATTTCAACCTTAATAATGTCACATACATTCCCGATATATATATATAATTTGAAATGCAACTTACAAGAAGTGTGGTGACCGAACATACGGCGTCCTCTAATTTCTCCAAACAATGTTCTTGTTCTTTATACATGCTTAGCCGCTCCGTCAGGATATACAATGTTTTTTCCAGCTGCTGCAATTTATTCATTTTTTTAACTTAATATTTTCGTATATACAATTAATTAATTTACTAGATGTTTTACCTAGCTTGTTCTATCGTCGCGAGATACAATATTTGATCCTAAAATATTTGGATGTCAAGAAAACACGTAGGAAATTAATTTTAAAAGTAAGATGAGGAGAACCTCGTATGTACTTTTGGTGATCATTGTCTCCAATTTCGCCATCACTTCCACAGCAATGTTCAATGCTTGTTGAAATGCTTCTAACTCGACCTGTTAGTAATCCAATTGATTATTATATATAAAAAGAGTAATGTAGGTAATATTTTAACATCAATTTTTTTTTTTGATATCCAGTATGTCTCGTAACATTGATCTATATGCATGCAAATTAGCCTGAACAAGATCAATATTAAAGAAAAATTGTGAGAGAGGTAGTTATTTTTGACATAGGTACCTAGACTCCATGTTGATGGGTTCAAACTATAGTGGTCACCTACCTAGAAGATAATTTTCTACGAATTTTCTTGGCATTTAAATTTTGTAGGGTTAAATGGTATCTCCCGTGACTTTAGTTGAGGTGCGCGAAAACTGACCCAGACAGTCACGAATATCAAAAAAAAAAAAAAAAAAATTGACATAGTACCTGGGCTCCATGTTGGAGAGGGAGTCTTAGTGAGAATGTTGAAAGAACAGTGGCTAAGCTGGCTACTGATTCTTGGTTTCTTTTGTCCAGCTTGGCCCACTGCTTGAGAAGACAAATTTGAGGGAAAATTATTGTGTATAATTTTATCTCATTTTCCAATTTTTTAACTTCAATTCTCTTTTCTAATATGCCATTTCTCATTCTCAAGTTGTGAAGCCACGCACTGAATATTCTGTCCTGTGGGAAATAATTAAAACAAAAAACAAATTGATTGCCATTCAAAGAATTATTTATGTGAGTTTTTATTGAATAATGTAAAACCAAAATTGTTTAAAGTGTTAAGATGAAAAAATGGTGGCTCTTATTTAGGAAGAGTTTAAAAGTCTTAATAATCTAATTTAGCAAATTTGCATCAAATAAAAAAGAAAATCTACATTTTATACAAATACATATTTAGTTATTTCATTCAAGCCAAAGCTAAAAGAGTAGTGAAGGTCCCAAACATTATTGAATTATAAAAGAAAAAAAAAACAAGAAGAAAAAGAATGTATACCTGAGCAAGTGTTGTAACGTTAGCCATGGAAGTGTGAGCTCTACCATTAACGTACCTCCATTGCAACACCCTATTCTGCATAATCCGAAACCGATGAACCTCCTCCGCTTCCGCTGCCGCCTTCTTCGGTCTAAAAAACCTCATAACCCCACTCATAGCACCACCTAACTTCCCTGATGATCTCCCTCCATCCGCCACCGGGTGCACAACCGGAGACCCCATCGACCGGCCCGGTGACAGCGCCCATGCGGACGGGGTAGGGGCTGGGGTAGTTGACTTCAAGAACTTGTTCAACCCCGCTTTGGTTTTACATTTCAAGGGGTTTAAGTTCTCTTCATCCTTGCTCTTGGTGGTTGATCTTGACCTTGATCGGGCGATGGTCGAGCGTTGGCTCGTATTATCCGAACATGAGTTGTTCTCGGGGAGGGATACGGCGGAGGAGCGGCTTCTACTGCGGACGAGGCCGCCGAGCGATGGCGACGGGGACGGCGGAAGGGCTGGAGATTTCGGGCGGCATTTGCGTGTGTTGTCCATTATGTGAATGTATGGCTAATGTTAGAAGAAAATGTTTGTTGTGTGTATATATATGGTGGGGGACAGTGAGGAGTGTGAGAAGTTGATCGCACGTTGAGGTTGGTATCTACGCGGGAGTAATTGCACGACACCACCTTCATTTTTCTCTCTTATCATTAGTTGACTTTTTTTTAATATAATTCTTGTTCCAAGTGAGAAAGTTATATATTCTTTTCAAATGCAATAAAGTTGTAACTAATTACCTAAAATAATTTTGGATAAATTAAAAAAAATAACGCAAAGTGTCATATAAAGATAATGAAAGATGTGCGATATAATGATTTCAAAAAAGTATATCTAAAGTATTTGTGATATTTTTTTTGTGATCACTGTATACCAATTTTATAGTACTGCAATAATATCTCAAAACTTTGAGAAGGATAAAAAGTACTTTATTTTTTTCAAGTGTCATAAATGCTTTCCAAAATTGGACAAAACAAGGATGCCTAGTGTACAAAACAATTTTTTTAAAAAAGAAAAAAATGGATGAACAAAATCATTAGTATTTTCAAGTAGTAGTAGAACATGTTTTTTTTTAAGAAAAACAATAAAAATATTTTATCAATGATACAAGAATAAAACTGGTAAACGAATATGTAATTACATCATATCGGAGCATAAAAAATAATTCTAATCCAAAGCTATATAATTTATTTTCAAGTACATATTAATTACTTCTTAGTATATCTATTTTCAAGGAGCCAAACTTTAAATTTGATAAGTTTGAATCCTCCAATTTTTTTTGAAACAAAAAAATAAAATAATTCAAAATCCAATTCTTAATTGGTCTCTAAAATTTAAATTATTAAAATTAACTTCTAATTGATTCTTGAATATAAGATCAAAAAAATTAAAAATAAAACTCATTTTAAACATACATAAAATTACAGTGTAACATGTTATTAGGTCAATTAATAATCTAAAATTTAAAAACTCAAAACATTAAAGAAGAAAACATTCATTCGAAAATTTATGAAAAAAATTTCTCAAAACCTTAATGTAGTTTACCCTTAAAATTAAGAAATATTTGACATTTTACTTTATTTTTTAATTAATGTTATTTTAGGAAATAGTTATACCTTTGTTGACTTAAAAACAATACCTTGATGGATGACTTCCGTGATGTTAATCTCCTCTTACAACCTTGCTTGCGACAAAACCTCATAATTAATAGATTATATGTCATGACTATCAAATTCCTGCATCTTAACCTGTCACCTCTTTCTAGAAGCTGTGAAAGTTGAGATTGACGTCGCCAACAGGCAACAGGCAACAGCCAAGTGAAGGACAAAGGAGACGATGTTCAGTCCAAGTGTTCAAGCAAAATAGGTCAAACAGATTCCAGAACCCAAAACAATACACACAGCCCTTTGGTAAAAGTTATAATATCAAACACACACAGCAAGAAGCTAATGTTTTTCAAGTTAAATTCTTCCCCAATAATAAGTTGCCCTTTATAGAGAACTCATCTGTTCCAAGTTGCAACTTCCAAAGTTTTATGTTCTAAGCCACTTTCCTGGGGAAGCTGGGACCTCGGGAATGAGTTGATGCGCCATTGATGCAATGTGTGTGACAATATTCCACCTGAACAAAAGAACGGGTCAGAAATGGAAGATTGTGTTAAGTTTATAGGTGGAAAACGCTCATGCATTCATACTTGTGAAAGCTTCAAATCAAGGACCAAAAGGTGTAACATGAGATTATGTGAATTCACAGTAATTATAAAGCAAGAAGTAAGAATTCATCAAAAAAAAAAAAAGAAAAAAAGATATCCAAGTAAGAAACACGAATGATATGGTAGTTGTGGTAGGTTGACCAATTAAGAATTTACAATTAAAATATGAATGGAAAACAAATAGTAATTCATGCCCCTTTTAGTCAAACATGGAAGGCCAAAACTGATTTCTTTCCAAATCGCTTTAAAATATGCATGGAATGATGGAAATATAGTTAACTATAGTTTGGAAACATGTATCTTAGTACATGATTCTCGCTCAGCTTAACTGTCATGATCTATCAACTAATAACCAAGAGGTTTCAGGTTCAAATCTAAAACTTTCAAAGTTGTTGAATTAAAATAAAAAACATGACTCCCCTTTTTCAGTGAATCAAAATCTTATGCAAATAAAAATACTCTAAATGAAAGAACAAGATGACTGAATATACCACCCAGAAGAGGATTTTTTTTTTTTTTTTTGAAACTGGAAAATCAAAGTTTTGCTCCACTATATATCTAAGGTAACCACGCTCATGCCTAGACCAGGCATTGAGAAACATCGAAGAAATGAAGACACTAGAGGTGTTTACAAATTAATATCACGTGTGAGTCAGAATAGTAGGGCTGGATGTTGATCTAATAAACGTTGCATTAAAGACAAATGTCTTGGGCTTTTGTTTACACATTCAATAGGAAACTCAAGTGTCCTAGACAGCTGTTCAGAGAGTAGAAAAGTAAGATACCTGTTATGAACAATTTTTCTGCTCTTAACTAGTGTTCAATGGTCTGTCTTGCATTTTCATTTGATACAGTTGAAATGCCTTGTTCAATACACTGAGGCCAAAGATGCAAACAAATCTTCAGAAGGAAATCATACTGACAATCTTGGTGAAAACAATGTCAGATAAATAAAGGAGAGCGTTTCCAATTTTCATTCACACGAGAAATACTTTTTCCAATCCCACATATGACAGAATATAGTAAATAATACTAATATAATAGGAAAGAACTTTCTGCCTCTGGCATAGTCATTGCAATAAATGTTTGATACCAAAGAAGATCCTATAAAATAAACTCTCAAAATAAAGCAAATTAGCTGTAAATATTATTTGTATATATATATTCTGTTTAACATGCATGCGTTTATTTTATTTTCTTTTTAAAGGGTGTACAGTCTATAAAGTTCTATTAAAAGTATGTAAGTTACCTGCAGAATATATCCATGCAGCCAATCCAGTGTTTGAGGAAATGTTGTTGCTGATATATTAACAACTACCACGCCCTGTGGCAGATAATTTAAGGAGCATATTAATACTAATGATATTAGCTAAACTTGATTACTGTTTAATATGACACAATCAGCCCATTAATTCCTAAAATGAATTGCATCAATCAATCCACACAAAAAACGACAATTGTTCAGCTGAAAAACTAACCTGTGATTTGAATGAGCAAAGATAGCCCTGAATGGTTTTTAAATTAGCTATAAGCTTATCTTTATCCTGAAACAAAGAAAAATCGAACGATGTAGAACTTAGATAAAATAAGATATAGAAACAGTGTGGAGAATAAGATAGAAGAAAAATAAAACAGCAGTCAGACAATTTTTTCCAGTAGTACTTTTAATGGGCATGTTACGTTGTCCATCCAGCCTACGGAAGAATGCGGTTTCGACTCCGAATCGTTTTTATGATTGGAATAAAAAAAAAATCCATAGAAAACGAAATGTGTTGAGTCTGCTGACAGAAAAGCCCTAAACCAAGCTGTTTAGATTTTTTTTAAGATCCTAAAGCAACCACCTACAACATTTGTCTGTTTGGATAATTTGACCATGAAAGAAATATCCCATGGAAACGCAACCACCTACCTTTGGGTGTGAACCATGGATTGAACTCATTCTCTCCAAGATGATTAAGTCCCATGATTTTCAAATACAAATTAAGCACAAATTCTTAATCAGAAAAAAGTCTCATTTAATTTTATGTTCTCAATTGGGGCATTGAATATCTAGGAAGTTTACATACCTTGAGAGGGCATTTGTCACTCAATGTTCGAGGGGGGATCCATTCCTCTAGTAATGCCTGAAAAAGACAAAAAGTGTACTAATTACAACTAAAACTTACAAGAGGCTATAACCAACCCGAAAAACATGAGAAAATATGTATAATGAAAACCAATGAAATAGAAAAATAACAATTGGACCTGAAAAGAGACACCAACTTATTTAAATAGAAGAAATTCAAAATGCTGGAAATCAAGTAGATACATTGCAATTGAATTCAAAAGATCAAATCTAAAATTCCTTATTTGGTTTAATGTTGACCTCTCATGTATAGTATATATATAGACTATAGTATCAGGGTTTTTTTGTGATTGGAAACAGTAACATTTCATAGTTGTGTTGAAATTACAAAAAACAAAGATCATATCCAAACGGATTACAAAAAAAGATTCCAATTGATCATAAGAGTATATGAAGTATAGTATAATATAGTATTAAGTATTGGCTTTTTACTGCCTAATTTATATTTCAAACTTTGTTGGATATCAAAAAACTTCTATTGAGAAAAAATTGAAAGAATGAAAGTATGAAACCCTCTAATTTATATTTCAAACTTTGTTGGATAACAGAGACTCTTGTTTATCAACTTAACTTTTAATGTTCTTAGTGTTAAATTTACACCTTGATCCATTTTAAAATATTTTTAATGTGTTCCTAACATGAACAGTGTTCTACTTTTTAGAAAATATCACGTCACCATGGACATGTCATGTTCGTGCCATGCTATATTTGAGTCCATGCTTCTTTAGTTGTTTGCAAATAAACAAAAAATATAATTAAACTAACCTTGTGATCAAATTCAGCCATTTTTAAGACTATGGGTATGATTATTGGCTCCGCACCAGACTTATCTTTCCTGACAGAAGCAGATCTATCCGCCTCCTCTTTATTGTGAGTTTCATCTGAATAACACCATAAAATGAAAATTAGTTTTTTTTATCTCAGGATCAAAAATCTAAATTGGTCAATAAATATGAACACTTGGTTAACATTCTTCAATTCTATGAGGCTGAACAAAATATTGAACACAGCACAAAATTCATAGTTTGAATCAACCTGTAACTCCAGAGCTAGTTTCTGCTATACCCACAGCCTCCAGAGAATCCAACCCTACAACTTCTTGGTTGGTGTGCATGCAGCATTCTTTCGAAGGAGAACACCTAACGCAAGTGTCATTCCCTTTTTGGTTTTGACAAACAACTAGACAACTACTCTCCATTTGTTTTGCACTTTTATTATCTGATGTTGCTGATAAAGGATTCTTTTCCATATCTTTTGCAGACATATTAGCTGGTGCCTTACTTTCATCATCCATCAAATATATACTTGGATCCAAATGAATTCCCTAAATATTTTTATAAAGCAAACCAAGTTCAAATCAAAAAGAGTCAAAAGACTATTCTCTGAAGGGGAAAAAAGTACAAAAAGAAACTCTATGTTATCCAAGTGAAACCTAATTCATTACAAAAATAACACGTTTATTTGTTGATTTATTAACTACACGACTTATCTCTTAAATATCTATGACAAATGAGACTCCATATGCATGCTGCTTGAGAAAAGTTTGTTTCATTTGTTGATTTATTAACTACACGACTTATCTCTTAAATATCTATGGCAAATGAGGCTCCATATGCATGCTGCTTGAGAAAAGTTTGTTTCACGGATTTTTTCTTTTTTTTCTTTCTCTCGAGTGTGTTCATGTTAAGAACCAACCTTAGCTTCAAAAGAAAAATGTAAGGGGGAGAGACTAGGTTCCCAATCATAACTCAAAATTAAAAAAAAAAAACAAATGACAAAGAAAATCTCTCAAATAATTTCTTTACTTAAAAAAGAGGATAAAGTACCTTTTAGAAATCTCAAAAGGCAAAGATCTAAAATTGAGCATTATTGAAATGTCAGAGATAAAAGGGTTTGATTTTGAAACATAAAAACCAAATAGACACTACCTATGGACTAAAAAGGTATTTTTTCCTTAAAAAATTAATAAATAAAGCAGAAGATATTGCGAAAGTCAACTGTGATTGAGGACTACTGTGAGGCTACAAATTGAATTTGTTCCAAATACACTAATAAGTTTTCATGACTTCTTTCCTAACTCTAAGAAGTTCACAGGTTACAAAGCCCTTAACTTTTTCTCTCTCTTTTTTATTTCCTGAAAGAAACAACACTTTGCATTTCATTGGTATCTGAAAAGTTATGATTTGAGATGAGAAAAATATAGACAAATAAAAGCAATTACCCTCCCCTTTTTAGAATGTTTTCTTAAACATTACAAAAATAAGACTTCCAAAATCATTTGAATTAAAATTCTAAGTTTTAATTTCCAAAGGCAAGAATCACCTCTATTATGATAGGCTTTCCATCTTTCATAGCTTTCTTTAAATCACCAGCCAAACCTATGCAAAAAAATTGGGTAACAGAATCTATCAACCAACAGGATAGCAACAAACTCTACAACTGAAGGGACACAAACCTTTACGCACAATTCTGCATTCTCTACAGAATTCAGTAACTAACTCCTCAGGAGAGCTAAAGTCTCGTGCCCATACAGGAGTAGATGTCAATGGAGCACTGAAATATTTAAAGGGAAAACAACAAGCAATAATGAGGTTAAAATACAAAAGATAGGAAGGTAGCCAAAAATTGAATGCACACGCAGACCGATCATATCAAAGTAATTAAATAAAGGAGAGGGTTCTGTTTATTGTTACATCGCCACCCCAGGCAGGATATTAACAAACTGAAGGATAATCGATTATCGCATTCGCATGCTTTCTAAACTGCTTTTAACCTTAAGATAATAATACTTTGTTTTATAAAAAGGATAAATAAATCAATGACATACTCTGTTGACGTGCGTAGTAATTCATACACCATATCTGTCTGCAAAAATACAAGACTGTTAGCACTTAGCAGTAGGCAGTTATACAAAGAGTCAGCACATAACTAGGTCTCAAGAGATAGAACAAGGGGAGATTTAAACATTCATATATACGTGCAGGACCTGTAAGACATTTGGCAGATTAAGTCTCTGTGCAAGTTGGGTGGCAATGGTTGACTTCCCAACACAGGCAGTTCCACAAACAAGAATCACCAGTGGGACCCTTTGATGGTGAAACCTAGAAAAGTCGACATAGAACTTAGCTGCATAGGGAGAACTAGAAGCATGCAATACCATGGTAAATTGCACAAAATTCAGTTCAAAAGATGATAGGAGAACCTTAGTGAATTGACCTAAGAACCTGTTGACTATGTTGACCCATAGCACATGAACAGTTAGTTCAACTCAAAAGTTATATGTAGATTACCTAGGGTCGAGTACGTAGAAGCAAGAACCCAAGACCCTACTTCAAGACTAAAATTGTAACGACCCGTATTTTCATAAAGACGTTTCAGGTAGTTTTGGTCGTTATTCCCGTTATCGTTGGTCCTTGGAGAGAGTTTG
>JBBMEF010000018.1:0-23943 GCA_037832685.1 Sicyos baderoa | reverse complement strand
AACTTAATCCAGCTTAACTTAATCCCTCCACCAAACACAGATTAACTTAATACCCAGACTAACTTAATACCTATTAACTTTCTCCTAATCCCTCCACCAAACACACCCTAAATCTTACTCATCAATATTGAGTATTCTAGTGATATATTTTTAAGGATTTATGAGTGTCTTTTAAAACCTGGTCTACTCATAAGGATGGGGCCATACATGACATTGACCTTATGTCATTGAGTATCATATTCTCAAAGAAAACACCATAACCATTCAGTCAACAAGGCCACATTTTGCACCCTTAAATTGTCTGTGCTATGCTATGCCCAACTCCCCAAGATCTAGGGGTTTAATCACCGTGTCCTACTTCACTAAATGAAAACCTTTCCCCATCAACCTTTTCCTATAAGAAATTTAATGTATGCTTCTCCAAGGTCTTACTGTTTCTGTTGAATCATGATAAATCACCAATCAACCAAAAAGCTTAAGTATGATTAGAGCAAATTAAATATACCAACCAACAGATTTGAGAGAAAATAAGTAGAAATACCACTTGGATAAGAATGAATTTGCCTCCTTTAGAGAAAAAAAATCTCTCCTAATAGGAAAGACATTTCCGGATCTTACCCACAACTAGATCCTAGAGAGACAAACTCGACAATCATGCCCAAGATGGAACCCTAAATAAGGAAGAAAGAAGCCTAATGCACGCCCCACTAAGCTGTACACCTATCGCACTTAATAGAATCGCAATTGATGTCCAGAATCTAACACTTGCTCTTGTTAATGTTTAACCCAAAAATAGACTCAAATAACGATACCATACTGTTTAAATTAAAGGATTCCTCCCTATCCGAATAAAAGAAAATAAACTTTCCCAAGCTTTTATTTACTTCCAACACCAATACTTCATTTTCCTTACAAGATCTTTCCAGCAATCATTGATGGTCGCTTTAATATATATCCAACTAATGCCTATGAAATTGACATTTGAGTTCTTTTTCTCCTTTAAGCACAAGCTTCAAAATAAATTTAGATTTCCTCACTTCCAAAGCCGAGAATACAAACCTGTTGATATGATATCAATTCAGAAACGAAAAACCTTCACTCGACAGAAAGCAGTTTATGGGGAACCTATGAGAGTGTTGGTTGATATAGTTAAATTTATCCTATCCCATCATCTAAGTTTTTGGGTTGATTGGTAATTAACATAATTAAACATAGTATCAATGAAGGAGGTCTTATGTTCAAACCCTTGTTGAGTCGTTTCATCTCCAATTAAATATTGAATTCTATATGATAGACATTCTAAAATTTTCAAGCTTACAAGTGAGGTAAGTGTTTGTTCATATAATTAATGACTATCCAAATCCACAATCAACCTTCATCCACCACTGGCAACTGTATCTTCCTATTACTTCAAAAGGAAGAGGAGCTGGTGTGGAGAGGAGAATTGTAAGGGGAAATTACGAGGAGAATTGAAAAGGGAAAAATATAGCCCAAAAATCTCAAAGACGTATGAAGCAAGATGAAATGCCAACACCAAGAGCAGCGAATATGGTAAGAACAAAGAAATCCAAGCTGGACCTGGTCACCATTTGGGCCAGTAAGGACAATATTTCCATGAAGGTCCAGTGGCAGTGGGATCCTAATGTAGCCATCTCTTCAACATGACAAAATGATGAAGAAAACAAAACAAGGCCACGACAACAGTTAGAATCATAGTACTGTCCAAAACAACCTTCCCCCAAACTACAGTCTAGATGACTCGTGGAGAAGCGAACCCTATCCTCCAAAGTTAAATTAACAAAAATAAAAATATGGGGATCATGATGAAATAAAAAGATCAATGAAATATATTAGTAGAATATACTACATGAGAAGGTAAGCACACAAACTATAAACGTGAATAACTACGACAGCTAAATGAACACCGTGTTAACTGAGTTATCAAACTGTCTTTTCCGATAAAAGCTTACAAAAACCAACCTGGCATACAGTTGAAGCAACATTCATCATCTCGTGTAAATGAATATACATTCGAGCAGCGACATCCAGCAGCTTTTCTTCTGTCGGAAGATTTCACATTTCCTGAGCAGTAAATAACTCAAAAGTTAATAAGCCTCAACCAGGCATTTTTCTTCAATTTTTAATAAATATTAAGACCTGTCAAAGAACTGCCACTATCCTTCAGCTGCCTTGTGTCAAATGCTTGTTTCAGCTTGTAACCTAGGCGAATTGATAGGGTGCTCAATAATGCACCACCAGCAATTAGAACCCAATTTGAGCCCTCATTGGGAGAAATTCTGGACTTCTGAGCTCTAGGACCTCTACTTGTTCTTGGTGTCATTTTAGGATCTAGAAGTGTGGAAGATGTTCCCAAATCATTCAAGCTCTGCAATGAGATACATAAGAAAAATATTTAATTTCCATCAAGTTTGATCACTGAAAATGCATAAGAAAAATATGAATGTTGCTGCTTTCAAAGTGAAAAGGCCGTGATTTCAAATTCTATGAACATCTGTGACATGATGAATAATATCTTATGAGGGCAAAGAAAAGATAAGAAGACAGTATGGACCTATAACCAAAGCGAAAAAACCTCACAAGCTTCTTCAGATTCTTACACACCAGACAGGGGCTCTAAAAATAGAGAAAAAGTAGACGTGAACAACAAGACAGAGGGAATTAAGCTACGTCTCCCTCCTTTTGAAAAGAAATTTATCTTCCAAGAAGCTACCCTATTTCTCACTTTATCTTCCATCGGACTCCAAATATAAAAAAAAAGTAGTCTAGGGTTGTTTCCTATGCTCTTCACTGTATCCATTAACATCAATAGATATTTAGTAACACTGCTCTTCACTGTATCCATTAACATCAATAGATATTTAGTAACACCCCCCCCCCCCCTCTAATTGGAGTACGAGTATATACATTAATCAATCCACCCAACCCATAACAAAACGAGTAAAGATCAAAAGAGAAAATAGAAGCGAAAAGTGAAGGAAAAGTTTCCAACAGTCATCTGTGAACTAATAAAGATTAAAGAACAAACAGATAAGACCATCTGTGAGTTAAAGATAAACAGACAGATAATGTCAAAAAAAAAAAAAAAAAAGATAACCAAATAGATGGGAATGATACAATAAGGACCCTAAGGTAGGGACGGGCGTGGTTTCCCCGGGTATAGTGGAGCGAAGCTTCGGTTTCCCGGTTTCAAAAAAAAAAAAGAAAAAAAGACACAAGGCAAAAAAACTAAAATTTTTTTTTTCGAACCCACGAAACTAAATAATTAAACTCTATTACACTATAGCAAAACATCATTATCTCCACCCACCTTGCACCTATAATACTCGAACAACTACACCTATGCAACATCATTAGCCCATCCAACAAGAATTCTCAGTCACTATATCTAGAAATATTGCTATTTTCAGGGTATGATATAGCAAAATCTTCGTTATTCCCCACATAAAACAACAGTTGGAGTCTATATTGCGCACAAATTATTTTAACTAGTAGTCATATAAATGTTCCATTCCGATCAGATATCATATTAGCTAGAATCTAAGTCTATGATAAACTATAACACGCCTAATTTGATAAATTTCAGCGTAATCAGTGACAGGTATAAAGAACGAATGTCACAATTGGCATTAGTAAAAGCACTTCGCGTCACAGTCAGATTCATAAACATCTCAACATAGGAACATCACAATAATTTAAGCAATAAGAGCTAGATTCAAGCTGTTCTACAAGAACATCGAAAATTTCAATCGTATAAGACCGAAACAATCCCCACAAACTCCATAAGCCAAATGAAATCTTCAGAAACAACAGAAATTTTTTCCAGGCCAATCAAAATCAAAACGAAGCTCATTTTGTAGACAAAAACATCAAACCAATCGATTAGCTCACACAATCGAGGAGAGGAAAAAAGAGAAAAACGAGCAACAAAACAACGAAAAAAATCGGGAAAAAATCGAAGAATTAATAAAGGAAGAGAATAACCTGACTCATTTGATCAATCGATGCTTGAGATTTCTGATTCAGAAACCATGAAAACCAGAAACCCGGAGAGAGAGAGAGAGAGAGAACGAGGAGAGAGAGAGAGAGAGGAGCTCAAAGTTGTTTGTAAATTTCACAATTTATTACAGGAAAATAAAATTTGTATTATTTAATTTTAATATATATTTTGTGAAATATCCACGTCTGTGGCATTCTCTTCTCTGTACAGCGTTTCCCCAATCCGTCTGAAATTTTCTGATTCTTCTTTTCTTTTTTCTTTAATTTTCATCGAACATAAATTAATGCAATAAAATTTAGGTCGAATGCACAAACATAATTGCTAACTTTTTCAATAAAATGTTTATAAGTAATAGTCGATTGAAATAAATTGGTTGGACCGAATGGGTCGGTGACGCGATTGGTTACTGATTTGATGTTAATTCATTTCTATAGTTCGATCCAAATCGATATTTGTATAAAAAAAAAATGAAGTGTTTGGAATGAGTTGCTGAATGAATTTTGATTTGAAAAATAAAAATTCAGATAAAATGTTTACAAGTATATATTTTTCCAAAGTAATTGCTAATATATTTTTAAATAATAACTGTTAATATTCTAATGTCTTCCATTGAACCAGTCATTAATACATAAACTTAAATAATTTTCAACTTTTTTTTGTTTTATTAATAAAACTATCATTAAATTTTTGGTGTAATTTTAATTTAGTCTCTATAATTTAAATTATAATTTTCTATCGATTGATGAGTGGTAACTGTAAATTACAGTTTTCATTTTTAAACGAACTGTAAATTATAGTAATGATCTGTTTAGCTGTTGTTTTTTTAATATTTTATCTAAATTGGGTTAGAAAAAATTCCTCTTCATATTCAGCTGTAATACTTTACATTTTAATTTCTATTTTTTTCGGTCAACTTTCTATTATAAAATAACTATATTATAATAAAACATTAAATCTTTTTTTAAAACATTAGATATGTTTTTGTTTAATGTGGTGGGTATGTGATATGAGATATATGTTTGACTGAAAAAAGTCCAATTTGCATGACCCAACCAAAATTGGTTGTTAAAACTACAAAACAAAACAATTTAGATCAAATGTTAGTGGTGTTGGGAGCAAAGATGTCAAATTGGGAAAATAAGATGATGATTTTTTTATTACCTTGTAGGTTTGTAGATAAGTTAAAATTATATTTATTTATTTATTTTCTAAATTCAATAATAATTATGGTAAAAGTTCGGGCTCATGAATTTTTAGTCATGAGTACTCACTGATATATAATTTATATATTAAAAATAATAACGATGTGTAATTAAACCTAAGTTAAATGTTATTATTTAGAAGCTACTTTATTATCAGTTTTTCGTCTTTTGTTTTGTCTTGGCCTGAGTTGTGGGTCAAATAAGGTACAACTACTCTTAAATAATTGAGAAATAAATACTCATTTCAGAAATCGAACTTGTGACCTCAAATTGTTAAGACACTCATTTTTTAAAAAGGTTTGAGATCTCAACTGTGTACTGAATAAAAACCTAATATTTTTTTTGTATACATGTTGTAATTGTTTTCTAAAATAAAATGTAATTATCTTCCTGAATTGTATTTTAATGATCTAAATGATAATAACCATTCTTGGGTGGTCTAGTGATAAAAAATAATGTTGGTAATGAAATAGTAGGTTTCGAACTCATGAAACTCTGTTCAATAAATGTGGATTGATACCGTTGAGCTATTGCGAGAAAAAAAAAAAAAGTTAACTATTTTGTCAGGTTGAGATTGATTCCTTCCGTATGCATCTTATATTGTTTCTTTGTGAGAGGTTTCTCCTCCAATTAGTTACCCTCTATTGGGAAGATTTGTATTTGTTTATTTTAATTTTTGGAATTTGGTTGGTATTCAAATATTTTTGTATGATTTTAAGAAAATATGAAATTATTTATAGAGAGTTGCCGTAAAAATAAATTTAAATTTCAAAAAAAATCAAATCAAATCAAATAATTATCAAATATGTTATATCTTCCTCGTGGGTGTACAAAATAATAAGGAACTCGTTGAGTATGTGTAGTTTGCAATACTGTAGTTCTTGTGAAGCAACTTCAATAGTTAAATTTGTAAGCTAAGGCTAGAGATGCTTTAGTAGAGTGACAACAACATTGATGAATTCATTACAATAATTCTTTTTTTACAAAAATATCCATCCAGGAGAAATCTTATTACAACTTTCATATGAACCGGTTTGAGGGTGGATTTCTTGGTCTGTCTAGAAAAGCCTTGCATGGAATACATTGAGGTTATTGAATATTGAATATTGAACTTGAAATTAACACCTCATTGTCAAATAATAATTACCAAAAATCATTTCTCTAAGCTTTAGTCATATTCCTTCGACTAATAGATCAAAAATTTGAATTTAATGCTTAAAATTTTGCTATTGCAATTACAAGCTAAAATTCTACATCCATCACTTTTTTTTTTCTTATACAATATAATGAGGAAGGATAGCAAAATAGTACTACTATAAAAACAATACATGTTCCTACCATATTAGGATCAAACTACTACATATACACAGCTTCATTTTCGAGAACTCCATACACAAATCAGATATTCCAAAATAAAATCTACAATTCAACCCAACCAATCTAAAGAATATTAAGCAAAAGTTCAAAGAATTTCAACTCCACCATTAAACCTCAAGCACAACTTACTTTCCATTCACTGCTTGTCTCATCTATTCCTCAGATTTCTTCTTAGCTTCCTTCTGATACTCCTCCTTTTCTTTCAGCCAGAGATCTGCAAATTCGCAATTCTTCCAAGCTTCAAACCACGGCCCGCCGCGAGTGTAATGGATTGCTTTAGGAAGAGTGGTTAAATCTCCCTCCACACTCTTGTTATGGCCCTCAAGAAAGTTCCAAACAAATGGGACTGACCCAATTTCATCATCCTCAAGCCATTGAAACCTATGAAGAAAAGCACCAGTTTGGGTGTTGACAGCCTCAGGTGTCAAGGCCTTGTTCTTTGGATGGCCACAGTTGTACAAAACCATTGAAGACCAGTTCTTCCTTGGGTACACAGTTTGAACTGCACCATCCATTTTTGTAGCTTCTTTTGGTGTGTAATCATGGTGCACACACATAACTGCATACTTATTGTCAATCAAGTCCCTCAGTTCCTTAATGTCAGCTAGATACAGAAAATCACAGTCCACAAACATTGCCCATCCTTTGTAATTCGCCAAATGTGGAGTTAAGAACCGGGAAAACGAGAACTCGGTACTTTCGAATTGTCCTCTCTCACGCCAATAGACACCATTCTTTCTCAGATCCGCCTGCTTGATTGGGGTGATCTCAACAGGGACTGAAGATCGCTTCAGGATGGAATGGCGACAGACCTCGTAAGCAAGATCTTCGCGAACATCATAGCCCACAAAGATTCTAAATGGTTGCTCTACATCTCCAACAGCAGGAAGAGTCTCTCCATTACAAGAACCCATTGGAAGCCAATAGTTTTGACACTAAATCTTCAGACTCAACACTCTCCAATGCTAAAATTGAAGTAAGTCAACTAAATTTTAGCTACCAAATGAAAAAAAGATAAAGAAACTCAACAATTAACCTAAAAGATTCCTTTAAACACAGAAACCATTAACAGCCACAAACGGTAAAATTCCATAAATTAGTATCAAATCACCATTCCCTACATCCAAATTTTCAACTCACTGAATCGAACTTCTAAACCAATTCCAAATAAACAACATTGCAGGATTCCAACACAAAACTTTCCGGTCTAACATTATTTATCTATATTAGAAACCTCAAACACCACAGATCATATACATTCTCAACACAGTACAGAAACAAAAATCCACGGTTGTCTTCAGGGATTCAAAACAAAAGAAACGGATAGATTCAATCAATACAAATAAAAAGAATAGAGCCACAATGTCAAAGATTCCAAACAAGAAAGAACACAACAACCGACACATTTCCGAAAAGAAAATCATAGATACATCAAAAGCAAAGATCCGAATCGCAACGAGTGATTGGAGAAGATGAACACCAAAAATCAAAGATACATGACAAAAAACAATAAAAACGCATCAGATCTGACGGAATTGCGGGAAAAAAAAAAGAAAAAAAAACTGATAGGGAGAAATGGAGAGAAGCGTACCAATGAGGAGGCAAATGCAGATCTTGAACGATGAAGAAAAACAGTCAAATGGATTCTGATATTTGTAGATTTTGGTTGAAGAAATGTAGGGAGGGTTCTAAATCGTCTGCGAGAGAGAAGAACGGGGAGAAATGAGCGGGTACGGCCCTTGCGATGGAAGTCAGGGGATTTTATGGCCTCTAGATGGAACACGTGTCACTACTATTTACTTTTTATTTTTCAAAAAAATAAATTAAATAAGATTTTAGATTGAAATTTGTGAAATTAGCAAAGCCTAATAAATAAATTAATAAATGTCAAATGGGGTTAGTTTGTCCAACTTCATTTCACAAGTGACGCAATGATTTCATTATTTAGTTGTATACCAGTTTAACACCAACGTCACAAATTTAATCCCAATATTTGATACTTGTTCCTCTTATCCGATATGTACTCAAGAAAACAATAATAATAAATGAGTATTTACCATTCATTTTCAAAAAACCAAATACAAATGGCATATTTCAAACTAATCAAAATAATAATTTATTTTTAATTATTTCTTCTTAATCATTTAAAATAATTCCGACTCTAGTTTGTTTGGTTTAATTGATGAACAATATATAATTGAATATATTTTCAAATTTTCAAACTTACAACTGCACAATTTTATCACATTTAAATAAAAAAAATCAACACACAACCCATCCACTAAAATCTGCATTTAAATGAGTTATTATAAAAATCCACATCAATACTACAAAAATCTTAAACGAGCTATTTTATTTGCGTGCGCGTGAGCATGGCATGGCGCATGTCCAGTGTGTGTGCATGCAGGTAGGCGTGTGTGAGCGTGCAATGTCAATGTGTGCGCACAGTATATGGGGGGAACTTTTATCTATTATTTTATGACTGAATTAAAAAAAAAAAAAAAAAAAGTTTAGGTCTTACATGAATGTGAAAATATATATATGAAATTAAATTCCAAAATATGTGGTTCCTTATATCTATCTATATATATTTTTTAGAGAATTTGCATTGTAGCAAATTTTCTACTCTACATTAGAATTATAGCAACTTTTTAAAAATATTATAAATATAGCAACTTTTTTTTATAGACTCTATCAAACACTATTGATGGAGTCTATAACAAAAAAAAGTTACTATATTTGCAAATATTTTCAAAAAATTGCTATTTATTCAATTTTTTTGCTTTATTGTAATATACATGCAAATTCCCTTTTTTTTATTGGAGAATTCGTTATATCTTTCAATTCATTATCGAGGATTTTTTTTTTTTGAGAAGTCATTATCGAGGAATCTAGTTATAGAAATTCAGTTTAAAAAAAAAAGTTATAGAAATTAAGTTAAAAAAAAGTTATAGAAATTCAGTTAACATAGAAATTCAGTTAAAAAAAGTTATAGAAATTCAGTTATAAAAAAGTTATAAAAATTCAGTTCAACACGAATTTAAAAATTAAAATGAAACTTGTCTCCTAGCCAAAATTAGTATATCACCAACAACAATAAAACTCGATTGTATATATAAAAAAAAACAGACTATATTGTTTAAATAAAAAAGAAAGAAAATTCTGAAGAAAAAAAAAGAAGAAAATAGCTAATTAAAGAAAGTTGTATTCGAAAAAACAGTGGAGGGTGAGTCTAATAATAGAAAAACAACCAAAAAAATAAAATAGAAAGTGAAGACCAGGACCAATCCAACAAACCAAATTCACATATAAAAACCCAACAAAGGGAAAGTAAGAAAATCAGGAAGGAAGATCAATCCAATAATCACCAACAAAAGAAAAATAAATAAAAATAAATGGCTTGTCGTGGGCGAATTCCAAGTGCATTACTTGGTGCAGCAGCCATGGCGGTTCTCCTCCTGGTTGTTGAGGCCCACACCAAGCCATTATTGGTGAACCACGGTGGCCAAATGCTCAAAGGCAACTTGGACCTATCCGTGGTGTTCTACGGGCAGCTCGGTCGAATCCAGAAGAACACCCTGAGGACGTTCTTGAGGTCCCTGAACTACAATGGGCGGACCGCGCCCGGGCCACGGGTGTCGTCGTGGTGGAATATGGTCACCTCCTACCAACCCGGTGGGAATATTAACGTTAGGGTGGTGAAGCAATATGTGGATCCAAATTATTCTCTTGGCAAAGTCATGACTCAAGATTTCATTAAGATTCTTGTAAAAAACGCGGTTGCTGGACTCCCACGTGCCATCCCCGTAATTGTCACGGCTAGAGACGTGACCGTTGCGGGGCTGTGCATGGGGAAGTGCGGAGACCACGGGGTTATTGATGGGAAGCCGTACGTAATTGTTGGGAACCCCGAGACCGAGTGCCCGGGAGTATGCGCATGGCCATTCCACAGACCCACCTATGGCCCGGTTGGTGCTGTCCTCAAGCCACCGAGCGGTGACGTTGGGGCTGACGCTATGGTTGTATCGTTGGCCACGGGATTGGCCTCGGTCGTCACTAACCCATTCAACACTGGCTTCTATGAGCTCGGACGGAAGTCCGACAAGATCGAGGCTGTCACTGCTTGCCCGGGTATGTTTGGCACGGGTGCTGCCCCTGGCAACACCGGTAAGGTTGCCGTCAACCGCAACGGTGGAGCTTACAATGCCATTGGCTTTAAGGGCAAGACGTTCCTTCTTCCTGCTGTTTGGAACCCCAGAACTTCTTCTTGTTGGACTGTCATGTAAACTCCCATTGCACATACACCCACATTCCCAATTTTTTTCTTCTTTTTTTTTTTTTTTTTTTCCTAATTTTGTTCTTTCTTCCGGTTTCCTTTTGAAAGGAATAAAATCTTCACACTTTTGTCGTAAATATAACACTCAAAAGGGATCAATTATAATTGCATATATATATATATATTAATCTTTCTATGGAAGTCAATTCTCTCGCCTTCAAAAAATATTACTGCCAACATTTTGTGGGTTAAAATCTTTTTGTGACTTTGAATGAACACCAAAAAAATCAAGAAGAAATTCCCAAAAGAACGGCAATTACACCTATTTGGTTGAGTGGAAAACAAAAATATATATTCATAAATAAAGTCAGAGTTTTGAATTGAATGGATTTAAGACTCATCCATCAAATTAACACGTCATCATCTATTTTAATAATAAAACTTGAATCAGTCAATTTGATTTAAAATAAAGTAAAATGTAGCTTATATGGAAGAGTGGTTGAAGTTTTGGACTTTTAAGATATGCTCCCTTCAAAGTTTCAAGTTCGAAACTCGCCTATGACATAGCCTTTTGATGTCTCGGGTGCTTGACCCAGGGACGGACGTGGTGACCTAGTTTTAGAGTGGAAAGTCTTCAGGGACACGTGGCACAGGTTGATTGGATATAGTACGGTGTAGAATATCTAAGCCATTTGTTCATTGATTGTTGCGATCGGTGCCGGTGGATCGAGTAAATTTGGTGTGTGATGTGGGCTGAGATAGTGTGTGGTTTCATAGCGTTTAGAGTTCTGAGGCGATTCTTTTTTCAAACCGATGAATTGGAGATCGAGGCCTATGATTCTAATGCCCTATTCGCCGCCGCTTCCAGGTACTTTTCATTCTTTTGACCTATCATTCTGTTCTGCTTAATTACTATCTAATAATGCTTCATTTTGTGTTTTTTTTTTAGACTAGAACAGATTTATGGTGGAAAGATTTTTGTGGGACTTCGAATTCCAGATGCGGATACTGGCTTGCGACAGAGTATTGATATGGTGCTTGTTACCAAAGGGTATGTCTTCAATTACGTTAATCCACCAATCAATCCAAAAGCTTATCGTGATGAATTTAATTTTAATTTGGGAAGAAATGGCTTGAACTACTAATGACCTTCTGCTTTGATACCATGTTCAATTATGTTAAGTCACCGATCAACCCAAAAATTTAAGCTGATAGATTGGAGTAAATTTAATTATATCAACCAACACTCCTTTACTTGTGGTTTAGAAATTTGAGAAATACCCTACAAGTAAAATTTAATTTTAATTGAAGAGAAAACGACTTGGCAACTAAGGACCTCCTACCCTGATACCACGTAGAATTATGTTAAGCCACCGATCAACAAAAAGCTTGTTGGTGTAAGTTTAATTATATCAACTGATCTATGTTTCCCACATGGCAAATCTTGATTTGTTATCGTTTGATTATCTAGTTTGAGAAGTTTAGGTCTGGACGATTGCTTAATATTAGCTCTTGGTCACATGTTGTATACACTACAATGCTATAAAGAGTTTGCTTCTGACTCTATATGTGCTGGCTTGTAGTTGTGATTTCCTAAACATTTTCTGTTATAGGAATGTTCTTGAAGAATGTTTTGGACAGACATCACTCCTAAGGTGTAGAGTAGCGAATCTAAACATCACTAACAAGCTATGCGTTTCAAATTCTAGTTGCAGCCAACACTCTATGTGATGGGTTGAAGAACACTCAAATTTTTAGTTTTAATGTTTATTATTTGTGTACCCACACATTGAGGACAAATTGTGTTATTAGGGGCCGGTAATGGTAGGAATAGCCTTAAAGAGGATTAGAGATTTTATAGGGGTAGTTTAACAATTAGTCAGAGTATTTTGGTTATAAATAGAGAAGGCGAGGAGGGTATAGGTAAGCAATAATTCGGTAAGTAGTCTCAAGAGGGGGGCTCAAGTACCTTAAACTTGGTTTATCCTGATATTTCTGTAATTTCCATATCATAATAGGTTTAGGTTCTATCAGAATTATGTTCTATAGAAAATGCCAACATAAAGTTCTTGTTGATAGCCTCCCTATCCCCCCACAAAGAACAGTGATTGCTACCATTTCACTTTGTCACATTTGGTATTCTTCTTTGCATCTGTTAATTTCCCTGAAATTACTGAGAACCATGTATTAAATGTATATTCCTTAGAAACATATTACGTTATGTTTGTTAATTCTGGCCTTTTCTTTATTCCATTATCGCTTATGCTTTCAAATATTTTAAATTTTTTCAGGGAAGCAGTGGTGATATGTGTAAAAAATATTTCAGGTTTCGTTTCGATGAGTGGTGATGGCAGCTGGATCTGCGAAGGTGATGATAGACAAAAGTCAGAGATTCTGCCTGATCCAGTAAGTTTCTTTCATTTAGCTAAAGCTTGTCCCTCTCCCCTTAACATTCTCTTTGTGGGCTAACTGAAAATAAATGAGGGAAATGTTACGATCTTTCTGTAGTATGATGCACAAAATCAGAATAATTCTAAATCTAATTTACTTCAATGATTTATTACCAACTTGTGACTTGTTGAGACTATTTCTTCCATAACTTGCTTCCATATGAAGCTCTTGATATTAACTTTAGTTGGAGCATTTTTAGGCAGAGAGGACTATTTGAGGAACTATAACCATAGCAATTGAGGGAAAAGAAAGTTTCAGTTCTCCTAAAAATGGTCTTGGTGGCAGGAAGATTGTATTTTTGTAAGAGACAAACAAATGATTCTCGCAAAAAATAAAAAATAAAAATAAAAGAAGGGATTCTAATGGCTAGGTTCTCTGGATATGGTTGCAAAGGTGGGAATGAGTTGATTTTGAATTTGGGCTGATTGTGGTTTTGGCTGATTTTTATTACATTGGTTTAGCCCATTTTCTTGGTTTTGTGCTGGTTTGTAAGACTGGGTCCGCCGCAGCGTTTTTTTTTTACCCATTTTGTGGTCTTTTTGTACCCACACCTTGAGGACAAGGTATGTTTTAGGGGTATAATAATAAGATTGCTAATGGGAATATTATAGGGTATATGGGCAATTAGTTAGAAGTTAGTTAGAGTATTGTGGTTATAAATAAAAGAGAGTTGTAGTTCCCAACGGGTGGTGCGGTGGTCGAAGACTAGAGCTTTGAAGGTGTGCTCTCCTCAAGGTCCCACGTTCGAGACTCACTGTGACATTAATTTGTAGTCACCTTCCGTGTCTCTATTCATTCGATGTCTCCCGGTGCCTAGTCAAGGGAAGAGTGTGGTTACTCCGAGTATAGTGGAGCAAAGTTTCGATTTTATGGTTTCCAAAAAAAAAAAAGAGAGAGTTATAAGGTAATGAGTAAGCAATTAAATGGTGAAGTTTTTTAGGGCTTGAAAGGTTATTCCTAAGAGAGAGGTTCAACCGTTCAAGTACCTATCAAATACTTGATTTATCTTGTATGCTTTCTATTTCTACATTGTCATAGAGTTGGATCCTATCACAAGCTACCCACAACTTTTGAGCTTTTGGGGCTGGAAACAATCAAATGAGCCTGGAAACAATCATTTTTTTTAAAAAAAACCGAAGAATATGAGTTATGGAAATGGGTTTTGATGTCACATGTTTAATTTTTAATACAGGTGGCTGAGACACGAAGATGGGCTTCAATTCTTGAATCATACCTCGAGCAGAGAGGAGTTGCTCTGCCCGAAGGATATTTATCGTGGAAAGTTTTACTTCCCAACCCAAAGTTCCGGTATGTAATGTAATAGATAGTTCCTATTTTTTTGCTTCTGACATAGGACTTGGTGACAATAATCTTGAAATGTCTCAACACATTCTTTGTATGCGGACACCCTAAACATTCTCTTAATATTTCATTTTACTCATCAAAGTTGGACTTAGAAAGTTGTTTGAAGCCAGATAAATGTTCTATCTTGTACCTGGCCTTGTATTGGTACCATTCGATCCCTCCTTTTTGTAGCTATGAATTAACCACTCTTATCTCTGAGTGGTATAGTTTTATTTAGCTTGTTTAATGGTATAATTTTATTTAGCCTGTTTCGATAGGATGTATCTTTTCAAACATCAATGAAATGTTTTGGTTCGTATAAAAAAAAAGCCAGATAAATGTTCTAATCTTTTTTTGAACAAGAAACAGAACTTTTCATTGAAAATATGAAAAGAGATTTATGCTCAAGAGATACAAGCTCCACAAGAGTGTGAAAAGGAAAAAAACGAGAAAATAGATTGTATTATGTATGTTATATGATATCTACATCACAAAATGTTCACAATGTCAATGAAAATATTGAGGTTCCCAGCTATTTATAAGTAATGCCGATTTCGATTGAATCGTTGATGGAACAACACCTTTGAAACAAACTTAGAGAACAAACTTAGAAAGGCCCAATACAAAAAAAAAAAAAAAAAAAAAGTAGAAAAAAAGAATTAGACTAAAAATAACCTCCAATGGTTGCAACTAATTTAAATATTATTCAACTTTTCTCAATTGTGAACTTCATATCATATTGAGTTCTCACTGTTATGGAACGTAGGAAAGTTATGAGGCGACATTTGATTTTTGTATCATGGCGTCCAATGTCACTTCTCAACGATTTTCTTAAAGTTGTTTGTTATTAAGTGCAGAACAGGCCATTCAAACTATTTTCCTTCTGAAGTAATCACATATGATCAGTGGATACAGTTAAAACCAGAGCCAAAAAGCTTGTTCTCTGGTTGGATAAAGAGTGCTTTGCGTGGCGGGAAAAAAGAGATGCCGGAATCGAAAGATCAGAAGCTAAACTTTGTCCTCAATACTGTACCCATGTGGGATAGGTTTGTATGAATACCAATAGTGCGCTGCTTATTGCATGAACTGTCGCCTTAGTTTAATTCATCTGTTTATGTTGATTCTAAGTAGTCATTTTTACATAAAGATCTGTAAATTTTTACTCTTCCGATTTTTTCCCCCTTCCTTCAGGTTGGAGTTAAAAGGAAATCACTTTGTTCTGGGAGAATTCCTCGAGTTCAAAGGGAAAAAGGAAGATATGCAGGCTTTGAGAGAGATCAAAAGATCAAAAGTTAGTTGCATAGTCATTCAGAAGTCGAGAATGATCGGGTTTGGTAATATTCGAAACCATTGGACTTCAAAACCAATTTCTTTACTCCTGTTAGTAGTAAGCACCTTAAAATCACTCAATAAAGATGAAATCATGACCTTAAGGCTGTCTGTGGATCTTATATTAAAGTTATTTTGTTTTTGGCCTGATATATGAAAAGGAAATGAGTGATAAATGCTGAAACATAAAAAAGTAAATCACTCTTTCTATGTCAATGAATTGTACAATTGTGGCCTTTTTTGTTATATTTCATAATAAAACGCTCAAGAACTTGAACTGTATAGGGAATAACCAAGTTTAAAAAACAGTAGATGATATATCTCACCTGTCAAGGAACTAACGGATACATCCTAATCTATCTTTAAAGGAAGATGGAGAGATCACAAAGAGTCAATAGCTAATGAGAAGTTGAGGTTTTTTTTAATATCTATGAGTGTTCGGGTCAACTTATCCGCACCTTGAGACAGATTGTCTGGCCCTATAATGTTTGACTGTCAACAAAACCTGTAGGAAATTAATTTTCAAGTAGGTGATCCGCACGAATTAAACTCATAACTTTTTGGTTTCTGAAGTCCTCTTGACTACGAGACCAAACCATCACGAGGTAGTTTACTAAACATAAATTCTGTGGGAACTAGGATCCGAACATAATCAATAAATAATAGTTGAGATTCAATCTTCTGTTCATGTGGATCCGAACTTACCTGACAAGGAATTTCGCTATTGAAATTCCTGAACTGAATGATAACTATACTATATACTACTACCAGGTTTATAAATTATGCAAAATTGTACTATATTGTGGTTTTATGAAGAACTAAGGCCTAACACATTAACTTCCAGTAGTTCCTTATATTTGGTGAGATTTGGTGTCCATTTCAAACATATCAATAATCTAATCAACAGTACTTCCGCAGCAAATTTATGTGTTTCTTCATAATCTTCATTTGTAAATTGCAGTTCCATCCAGGCTTCGAGTTCTATACTCTACTCGGGATTATCGAAATGACGGGGCCTCTGCTTTGGAGTGGAAGGAAGTAACAATAGGATCCAGTGCAATGGTAGTATTTCAGATGGAATATTCTTCTAAAGTTCGAAAAATCAAAATATCTTCAATCGTATCTCTATCATTGAGTGCTTGAAGATGTAAGTCTCCCTAGATTTGCTGAGATGAGAAGAGTGTACTACACATACTTTCTTCTTGTTTCTTACCATATATATATTTGGTCGTTTTTAGTTCAAAAATTGGTGAAGGAGAATTCGAATTCATGATTTCTTAGTCATAGATACATACTTATTTCGATTGAATTATTGTTCTTGTTAGCTTTGGTCATTCCTTTTGGGTGTTTATATCATATATAGTCGAAACTGCAGATAGAAGCAAAACTGCGGATAGAAACTTGAGCGTGTAATGTCTTTGAAACAGTGTATATATGATTTATTTATTTTGGGAGGATTTTGTGTTCTGAATATCTATGATTTATGTATAATGTGGTCCTTAATATTTTATTGAATTGATGAGAATATTTCATTATCATTTTAAGTTTAAGGTTGGATCAACATTTTTTTAATAATTAATAATAAAAAAGAGATAAAAACCTTTTCAAGTTAAGAATAATAAGGTTTTCTAAAAAAAAAAGGTTAAGAATAATAAGAATAAAGTACAAAATAAAAGAGTAAAAAAAATAATCTGAAACTCTTCTATAACAAATTGCTTTGAAATAGAGTCATTCTTATATAATTTAATAATTATGAAATTATTATTTTCAAAAAGAATAATATTTGGAGCCTTCCTATTAGTTCAAATTTTAAAGAATAATATTTAGAGCCTATTAGTTCAAATTTTAAATAAAAACTAACAACTTAGCAAACATAGCACAGGTATTAGTGTACACCCAATAATGAATCCTCAACTTTTGTCAGCAATTTATGTTTTTTTTCCTTTTTTTTTTTTTTTTTCTCTTTAATTTGTCAACAATATATGCTTTAACCAGTTCAATTGTGTTTAGATAACCAAGGAATATATGCTAAAAGTCTTATATTTGCTTGCTGTCTGATAGAATATCTTACCAATTTCACAATGTTCTTTGTGAAAAAAAAACAAAAAGGGCTGTATTTTATATTTTAAAATAAAAAGGAAACTATTTCTGAGTATTACTTGTTGGTCTTCTGTTTTTGTAAAAAAATTGTTTGATAGCGTTGTTCGTAAGAAATGTGTTTGGTTGCATATATATATATGCTAAGTTATTATTTTTGTTGACTAAAGTTGTTATCGAGATTAAAGTCGTGATCTAGATAAGGAATATATTCTTCGTCCTCATCTCGAGCTCATATTGGACTAGGTTTGGACAAGCCACATCCATGCTCACCCTTTAGATCTCATTGTCAAGCAACTGAGTTTGTCCAAATCCAAAACAAGTCAACCCTCGTCTCATCAAGCAACAGCTCCAAAAGAACAAAAATATGACATTGGGAATGTTTTTTTAGCTAAGGACAAGATTTTAAATGTTAGATCAAAATTTTATCTAATCCTTGTTTATTCGATACTTTTTATAGAGAATTTAATGTAAAGTTAGTTTAAATTTCAAAAACAAAAATATAAAGTCGAGTGGTTATCAAAAAATTGTAATGTTTATCTATGAGCTTTGGAACTTATTCCATTTAAGTTACGTCCAAATTTAGTTTCTATTCAATAAATCTTAAAAAATGTTCCTACTCTAAGTTTAGAGTTAACTTCGTAGAAGTATTTTCTATTGATATTCCATCTGTAATGTTTGGAAAGATATTTCACTTATCTAAAATTGTTATTTTTATTTGACTAATTTCCCTAAATTAACTTCAAATTATAATGACAAACTAGGGTAAAATTTAGTCAAAGATTAGAATATATATATATAAAGATTTATTAACATGTGAGGCAACAATGGATCTTACAACTTTTTCAAAAAAAAAAAAAAAAACAATGGATCTTACAAGCACATCTTTACACATCTCCACTTTTATTGAGATAGATATATGATAAGAGAACTTTATTCAGAAAGAAGATGAGCTCAGGATGAAGTTGCACACTACAATCTACACATGTGATGAGCCAATATCAGACTGAAAGCTAGAAAATGAATCTGCAAGCTCCATGGCATCTTGAACCCTTAAACGAGTTCCCTGTTGCCCCACGACTCTGGCCGCAATTTTGGCTGCAAGCGTTCCCATCTCTTTCAAATCCGAGACTCCGCGCAAGATACCATACAATATACCTGAAGCATACGCATCTCCAGCACCACAAGTGTCGAGAGGTACGCATGGAGAAGGTGGGATATATACTGCTTCTCCTTTAACACCTATGTAAGAACCTCGGTGCCCGTCCGTGACCGAGACAAGGGGAACGAAATGACTCAGATACCTTACAGCTGATATAGAGCTTTCCTTGGAGTCAAAATGACATAAGGCTCCAGCTTCTTCATGGTTTGCAAAAACTATATCAGCATAATTCCCCACAATTTCCCTGATAGATAAATGGAAAAGTTTTTAAAACAAGACTTGCATAGTCCTGAAAAGCAGTAGATCGAACGAAAGAATGAACGAACATCTTAGCATCGATAAAAAGACAACAAACAGAAATTTGAACCCATGTTTTAGCTGTCACTCTAGGGAACAATGAAACTAGAAGTCTCATACATTGTATAACAAACTCATGGTTAAGGACATATAATCACAAACAGGGCTGAGAAGAAAATTACCAAAAATCGTCGAAATGTCTTTTGATGCAAGAGACATCTGAAGCTGTGACTGCAACTAGAGCACCGCTCCGGTGAGCTTCCTCACATGCTTTTTGAATTGCTTTGATTGTATCAGGAAATTCAAATAAATACCCTTCAACTACAAGTACATTTGTCTTTCTAATTACACTAGCTAACGCCGGATTGTAATTCACAGTGGAAGATGTACCCTGATATCAAATAGCACATCCAGAAGAAACCCTTTTAGTTTGTGTATTGACAGTTTAAGGATATACAAGTTAGTCCAATTCGATAAACGTTCCGACTAGCTCTGACAGTTGAGTCGTTGACAAAAGGTATTGAGAATAGAAAAAGGCCCATCTAAAACTGCTTGTGAAATTGCCATTTCTAGATTGCAGTTATAAATGTTTACCTGATATGCAAGCATTGTTCGCTGAGCATCAGGGGTAGTAAGAACAATAACTGTTCCTGTTGTCCCATCCTTGACGGGAGGAGAAAGAAAATTGACATTTGCACGTCTTAGTTTTGTCCTATGAAACAAATTTAAGCATGAAAATAGTTATTAACGCATATTCAATTCGATAGCGAAAAGAGAAGCATTTGATCACAATATGCTAGAAAAGAACTAGCTCACAACTTCAACTGTTCAACTTGTTCAGGACCCTTCTGATAAGTTGAGAGTTACGGCCATATTTTCTTCATAGTTTGCACTTTTTCTGATATAGCTATGAAGAAAAAATAATCTTCATGTCATGCTGAAAGTTCTTTTTTTCTTTTTTAAGCGGGAAATCAGAGCTTCGCTCCACTATAACCTAAGGCAACCGAATCCTCCCCTTCCAAGGCCCAGACTCGAGAGACAACAAATAATTTTACAATTAAACTTACCCGTTGGGCTCGAACTTGAGACATTCAAGAAAGCATGCCTTGAAAGGCCCAAGCCTCAAATAACTGGTGCCTATGAACTTAACAAGCAATTTCGTTGTGCTTTAGTTTCATGCCATCCATTAAATTTGAATTGAGAAAGCAAAGAAAAAAAAAATATATATAAAGTTAAACTAGAGCCTGACCTGTAGAAGCTGCCCAATGGATCACTCCCTACACTACCAGTCATAGCTACATTGAAAGTAGGGCCTTTCATGGGTCTAATACCCAGCCTTGCCAAGGCCACCAGGCTGTTCGAAAGGGATCCTCCAGCAGCCGCCTTATAGCTGCGACCGTCCATCGCCTGCAATACTCTACCTCTTTCCTCATGATTTACAACCCTCCTTGTGCCCTTCTCCAAGCCCAGTTTCTTCAGAAACTCATCATCCACCATACCAGAAAAGTCTACCTAAAGAACATTGCCATTTTCCACACCAATGAAAGACCACATGAATTAGTACAAGTGCTCATTGCAAATTACATCAAATAAGAAGCTGAAGTTGCTCCTACGAAACATTATGATCTATAAATACAAAGGGGCAGCATGTTACAAGGATTTATTTCTTAAGCTGAACTCTTTCAAATCAAAACTCTTCCACTCATATACACATTGTATTCATTAATAAACCCAATCAAAAGTAACTTAACTACAACAACTGAATACCTCTTTCCCTTGGTCAAATAAACCAATTATCTAACAAGAGAAAGAGATTCAAACACCAAACTATAGCTTCTTCTTCTTTTTTTTCATGTCGCGTGACCCTACAACATTTAGATGTCAAGTAAATCCGTGGGAAATTAATTCATAGTTAGTTAACAATCATGAATTGCCCAAGGTGGTTACCAACTAGCAATTTATTTTGATATAGATAATTACTACCACTATTTTCACCGGACATACCCACCAACTGCCCTACAACATTTGGATTCAACAAAAAATATGAAATTATTTTCCAAATAGATAGCCACCATGTATTGATAACATCCTTTTGAGTGGTTACCAAACTAGCAATTATTTAAATCCCAATACAAACCCCCAAAAGGGTTGAAGAGAAATGTCCTAAAGAAACGGAATCAAGAACAGCAAACTCACCATGGCTTGTCCAAGTCCCAAAACATGCCATTGATCAGGCAAACAAGAGGAAGAGCCATAAATCTCCTCATCTTCCTCTTCTTCTTCTTCTTCCTCACTCCCACTACAAAACTCCCCACTCCCATCACCACTAAAAACACGACAAGAACACGAACCGCTGAATGAATCGAAAGTGAAAGAGGAAGAAGAAGAAATGGGAAATGAAAGAGAAGAAAAAGGAGGCAAAATAGGGGAATAGAGAGGCAGAGAAGAAAAGGGTAGCTGAAATTGAGGAACAGAAGAAATGGGAAAGAACAGAGACATTGTGGGAATTGATTACGCTATGAAATTGGGCCAAAAATGGCAGACTTGAGCGGAGCTACCCAAATGCTCAATTCCCATTTCAAGCCTAATTTTTATAACAATCCATAAATGAAGCAAATGGGTTCTTTCTTTCGAATCTCAATTTGAACAAAATCCCTCATGCTTCATTATCCATCTAACAGCGTGGACCTTGCTGGATTTCTCCACATAGGTTGACCATTTTTTACAAAAACTAAGGTTTTTTTTTTTTTTTTTTTTTTTTAGTATAGTGGAGAAAGATGACAAATACCAATTGTTGAGATCAAATCTATCATGCTGGTGTTGAACTAGTTTATAACAAAATAATGAAATTATTGCATCACTGACTCATTTAGTATATTTTCATTATCAATTAATTTTAAAATAAAATTACATTTATATGAAATTAGAGTATAAATATTGAAATAGCAGATAAAAATATTTTTTAGTGGAAATTTGGTTTCACAAATTTGATCTACTTTAAGATTTTTCCAATATAGTATTATCATGTTGAATCAAGCATGATGATATTTGATTCGTTGCAATCTGGTTTTAAGAAAATGTCATCTATGATTATCTAGGATTAATTAATTAATTAATTTTTTTTTTTTTTTTTGAGAGTTCTAAAACAATTGGGGAATAAATAATCTAGTTAAATTATTGAACCAGCAAAAAGACTCCTTTGTTATTTGGGTTAAGTGCTTGATATGGAAATCTTTTGAAGCTCTTTAACCAAAATTGAGAGAAAATAGATTTAGCCATAAGTATGAAGTTAGTAATTAAGAAATTATATGTTTGAAACTTAATGATCGAAATTAAAACCAACTATGTTTAGTGTAAATATTATGCTTTTAATATTTTATAAGTGTCAACCATGACAAAAATTATCAACGGCAGCATCCATAATAGGGGTTTATCCATACTTTTTTTTTTTTTAGTTCAAATTGAATTTTTTAAAGAATTTAAAGTATGATAGTTTGATGATAAAAAAATAATTTAACATACTTTTTAAATGCATAATTTTAATAATTTTTTAACTTTTAAGATGCTAGTCAAATTTCGCAAAGACACTAAAAATCATTTTTTTTAATCTAAAATCACTTTTACAACTAGAAAATTGATGGTCAAACTGTGTAAAATCCACTTGACGTATTATAATTACTTTTCTTTTCCTAAAAAATCCTAAATATTCCGTTTTTATTTGTTAACCAATTGTTGTATATTAAAAAAATCAATTAATGTTTCCGAAACACTTATCTGTTGCAAATTTGTAATGTCTTACTAAAACATTAATTCTTAAGAGCATATTCAATTATGAACATTTACTTTTTTCTAAAAAAAATTATTAACCAGAGTAGTTAAAAATTGGTAGTTGTAAGCAAAAAAAATTGTTTGGATGCTATTTTGAGTAGTTATTTTGAACGGTTAAAAAAAATATTAAAATTAAGTAATTAAAACTAAGTTATTATGAAAAGTTAAAAATAAATGATTAGAAATGAGTAGTTAGTATTGATGAGTTATTTTGAGTAGTTAAAAACGAATAATAAAAAATGAGTAGTAAAAAATAAAGAGTTATTTTGAATAGTAAAAATGATGAGTTAATTCAAGTAGAAAATTCATTTGAATGTAATTTTTTAAGGAGTAGTTAGTAAATACTTATTTTAAATCCTTCCCAAATATGACAAACAAACATCAGTTTGAACTTCTCGGTTGACTTTTCGACTTGAACGGTCTAGGAAGAGCAAGATTCTCTCTTACAAAGAGAGAAAGTTGAGCAGAGAAGATATCATGTTCTATTCTCTTACATAACCAGTTGTGCATAAAATTAAAGGTGTTTGTAGAAGGAATCTATTCTAAACATATCTATCATGGT